>CM042147.1:99769146-99801646 GCA_023376005.1 Doryteuthis pealeii | reverse complement strand
AGAGAATAAAATAATCTTTCTAAATATGTAATTTGATTGAGTTTTTATCAATGAAATTATTTTTTTACAGCGAGTTAAAAAAATAATATTTTGCTTGAGTCAGCCTAGAATTCGTAGTATAATTTTTTCATACTAAATTTTAACATAAAATCAAATCTTATTTATCGCATATTTCGGTTCCTATCTTTAAAATATTTATTTGGTTAGGAAGACAATAAAATAATCTTTCTAAATATGTAATTAGTATGTCTTTTCATACATTGAATTATTTTTTTACAGCGAATTAGATAACAAATCAAATGAAAACATTTAATGATAACTCAACGTTTTTAAAATTAATTCCCGCCGTTCGTCAATTGTAAACAAAGCCTTTTTTATTTTTCATAATCACGTTAATTCATTTATTCTAATATTAGAAATACCAATAAAATCATGATACTAATGCAGAATAGTGTGCAAGAGATACTACCATTAGATTACCTAATACATTTCACGGAAATACCTGAAAACTCAAATTGTTATCAAATTTATAGTATAGTATACTTTACTATAATAATTTGACATTCGATCGGCTACACTTTGAATTAATAATGTTATTTTTTAAAGATTATTTATCGTTTTACATAAATTTGATTACTTTATTTAATTCCTTTTTTTTTTCAAATATTAATTTGAAGTTTAGCAAATCGCGTCATTTATATTTTATTTAAAAATATAGTTAAGGATTAAATTAAAATTTCTTACTATATCATTATGCGATGTCATTCCCTCAAATCTAACGAAAAGACAATTGCCTGACCTCCCACCAGGCCGGATTAAATTAAAATCTTTTTTACGTGGTGATTTTTATGAGTCATCCTGCGAGGATCGAACTCGTTATTCAGTAGTAATAGATCTGCAAATGATTATTAAACCATGTTTTTATCTCCTCTACCCGGGCTTCACACACACACACACACACACACACACACACACACACACATATACACATATATATATATATATATATATATATATATATATATATATATATATATTGTTAAACTCTACTGACGATTATTATCGGACAAGTTTTTGTTCGATTCTTTCTAACTGTCTGGCCATCTTTTTAATGTCAGGGTGGAACTGGTGTAGCAATCCACCAAATGTTTCTTCACGAGCGCTTTCGGCATGTCTTTCTTTCATCTTCAGGTGTGAAACTGATGGAATGTTTCGGTTGTCTCGCTTTTAAAACGAGCCGTGGTGTAGGAATTGGTAGTGGGAGGTAGTAGGAATTGGTAGTGGGTTCATAAGTTTGTTTAAACGAACAGTAGCAGTAGAGATTTTTGTAGGAGGGGGGGTCACAAGTTTGTGAGAATGTAAGGGGAATGGTGGAAGGAGGATAGGCGGGAAATTATAGGCATTTGAAGACATGTTGACTTGTTTTGAAGTTTATTTTGTTTAAGGTGGGTTTGTTTTGTTTGATATATAGAGCCTGGATTATTTGGTCTGGATGTCTTCTCGGCTGTGTGCGGCATCCTCTGCAAAGAAAAGATCGCACACTAGCGGCAAGGAAATTTTTGAGAGTTTTAAAACGTTGCTGATTTATACAATCAGCAACGTTTTAAAACTTTCAAAAATTGTTCTGAACTCAACATTTATTCGTTCGCTTAGATCTGAGAATGCTTTCTCGAGCATAGCAGAAAGAATAATGCAAATCGAAGTGGAGCAAGAACACAGCCTTGCTTTGTACTGTTTGAGACAGAAAAAGTACTGGATTGCTTACTACCTGATCTCACAGAAGCCTTCATGCAAAGCATTTTATCTCGGACTCCTAATTTCGACAACACTTTACACAGAGCAGTCCGAAACACAGTGTCAAAAGCTTTTGTAAAATCAACGAAAACCATAAACAAGTCTTTGTTTTGCTCTTGAGACAGAAAATCATATCTACTGTTCCTCTACCTGAGCGAAAACCACACTGAGTTTCTGGTAGTGCTGATCCCGAGACAAAGTCATAAAGCCTGTTAAGGATGATACGACCAAGGATTTTGCCAGCAACCGAGAGATGAGATATTCGTCTGTGGTTGTCGCGGTCATACTTGCTTCCTTTGTTCTTGTACAAACGGACAATTGATGCATCCTTAAACTGTTGCGGGACTTCTCCCCTGTACCAAACAATATATATATATATATATATATATATATATATATAATATATATATATTCACCAACCACTCCACACGAGCAGGATGTGAAACACGGTCAATTTCTTAAGCGGAGTTCAACAGGTTTGAATTCAGAGTTTTCCTTCTCCTAGACCGGTTGCTAGCCAAGGTTAAAGAGCCAAGTCTGCCCTACTATTTATAGCTGGAGGGAGAATAGGATTCATACATTTCCCAAGGGTATTAGGGATATATATATATATATATATATATATATATATATATATATATTGCTACAGCAGAAGGACAAAGTAAATAGAGCGCATGGATCAAGTGGGAGAGTGCAAAAGACAGAGCTGTCACATGAAGCAACATCAAACATATGGAGCCTAAAACGTTAAGTTTCCTTTTAAAGGCAGTCTACGACATCTTATCAACACCAGTCAAACTACACATCTGGGGGTTAACTATATTCGGCATATGCAGAGCATATGGGAAAACTACTATTCTCACTGGATGCAAGTATGCTCTAAGAAGCTACACGTGGAGGCACAATGAATTCCTCGAGAATTTTGCATAGGCATCGAAAAGATGTTGTGAGACTGCAAATAAAGCTGTTAATAACATTAACAACAAAGCAATACATTTTTTTAAAGAAGATAATATTTCAAAACATTCGCGTAAAAATAGGCCCATATCGTCATTGTTTGATGGCTGCGAGAACTGACACGTTATAAATGATTTAGAACATCTACTCGTGTTTCCAACTGAAACAACTTTAACGGCCCAGCGTCCTGATATTGTAATTTGATCTGTTAATCTAAAAAAGTTTTCATCGTTGAGTTAAAACTCCCTTTAAGGGAAAATCTTCACTGGGAATATCAGCGTAAGTTGGAAAAATATGAAGATCTACGAGAACAATGTGTCAGAAATGGATGGATAACGGATGTATTTCCTATCGAAGTCGGATGCCGAGGGTTTATTACCAACTCAACCTCCGCATTTTTGACAGTTTTTATACACCCTACGCATATATCTAAGTTTCGTTAAATTCCTATTGATCTTACTATTATTTTTTAGATGAATCATAGTCAATTATTATCGATTTTTTCGACTAGTACTCACTTGATTTTTATCGCAAATCCTGCGCCATCACCCTAGAAATAAAAATATTTTTTTTGACAATTAGCATACTTTTTTCTCGGGAATTATGTCTTAACGCGACAGTTACTTTATAAATTAAGCAAAACAGACTACCGGATAATTACATTAGAATCTACCTACATGGCTATCAGAGGAAATAAGAAATATCCACTGGTTAGAATAGCTGCAGACGGTGGCTTCTGGGGTTTTAAAGCAGTCGTAGCGTTAACGCTATATTAAACTTATTGACATGATGCTTAGCTGAGATAATTGAGCATTTTCACTGGCACTAGCTTAAAATCCCAGATTTTGAATTCTGATTTAAACCAGCAGACCCTACTCACTAGAATGATAGGTGTATGTGGATCATTGTCATACGATGTCCTACCGTAGATAGTACTCTGAAATAGGTTTTACAATCTTTAAGTGACATCTGTATAGAAAATCAAACATCTTTTTAACGTCACAATGAGGAATATTTTTTCAAAAATCGTATATAATAAAATAAAGATAGGTAACTGAGTTCTAAAATTATTTCCGCAATTTTTCTTTATTCTAAATTTGTTCATTTATTCAACAAATACATAGAATTCTTCGCCACACAACGAACGCATGATATGTGCGGGCGGATTGTCACTCACCCTTCGGTTCTATTTTTTATAATCCATCCACTATTCCTTTTTCCACCCAGTTCCATACCATGATACAACGAGATGTCGAGTTGTATAGTTCTATTTCAGATAACTGGTAAAATATTTTATAAAGATCAATGTAAAATTTGCTTAAATAATTGTGTTGAGTGGCAAGAGGACAGTTTTGAAGAAAATTGATGTTTTAATTGTTCATTTCTGTCCGTCTTCATACTTTTTGAACTCACTTCGTACTTTCTTTGTTTCAACGCAAGCTTTTTTTTTCAAGCTTAGTAAATATTTTCAAAACAAACTGAAAAGCCTAACGTTGTTAAACATTAGATACACTCACAACGGGTGGATTATTCTCCCACGAGGATTAATTTTGGATTTGGCTTTATTAAATGTTTGAAATAGAACAAAAATAAACATAAGATATGAAAATAAAAATAGCACTGATCCTGATTTCTACATGAATTACTTTAGATTTAAGCAAAGAGATTAGAATTTTGACAAGTTAATCCTCGGCTCAAAACTTTAAAAAACGGTCAAGGGAAATAGGAAGAAAGAACTTTTGGAAATAAACGGAAAATAAACATAAAATTTTGCTTCACCCACCTTATTGAAAGAACTGGGTTTTTAAAAGCGTCATTTCATTTTGTTTTATCAGAAGTGTTATATAAAGCACCTTTGTCAGGATCTTTTATTCATTGACTACTTTTATTTTCTATTTCATTTAATCTAAGAAAATCAATTCATATTAATTGGAAAAATTTAATTTGTACTAGACTATCCGTGAATCCGTTGGATTCTCGTTGTTATAATGGTCCATTGGAATACTGATACTTCAATTTAGGAAAAAGTAAAGTTTCCAATTGGCATTTCATAGTTATCTCCGTTATATTTGGTCGATTAAAAATTGATAACTCCATAAAATGTTCATTTAATTGCAAGCTTTGATAAAATCAAATACCTATGATGTACCGTCTTTGTTGGGTCAAAATCACACAAAAAATCATTGACAATTTTAGTAATATTAAGGTGTTCAGAAAGTAATAAAGTTTTATCATAGAGAATATAAAAAATGTAAATTTATTTCAGTTTCATCAAAACATTGATCATCTTCATTTTTAACTACTGAAGTTCAACAGGAAAGCAAATTTTGAAACGTTTAAAGAAATTTGGGGTTTTCTTCAGAAAAAATCGAAAGCTTTAATATGTATATAAATTTAACCTGCACTCCGTTTAATATCCTCTCGGAAAACGTAATTGCTTTCCGAACATCTTAATATACAAATGACCACAAACATTAGTAACACAAAATACGACAAAAACATAAACACTCACATTTTGAGGTCGATAAAAAAGGATGTGAGTTTAATCATTCATCTATTTAAGAAAGAGCAAACTATCGTAATGAGTATTTCATATTTATCTCCATAATATTGAGAATTTTAATAACTAAAGAATGACTTTCAGTTTGCACGAAAATCCTACACAGTTATCATTTAGTTGTAAATTGGAATTGAAATTGCTATAATAAAACCTTACTATAATGTGTCTCCTCAGCTGTATATATATATATATATATATATATATATATATATATATATATATATATATCAAAAAGTTTATATCACGTTTTTATTGCAGGAGCATAAGTAGTTAATCCCAAAAATCCAAATACATCTCGTAAAATATAAAGCATTTATAGTTGTAGAAAAGTTTTTCTCTCTACCACGGTTTCGGAGTTCTCCTGAGGAAGGTGTACCCTGAACACCAAAACCGTGGTAGAGAGCAAAAGTTTTCTACAACTATATATATATATATATATATATATATATATATATATATATATATATATATATATACCTTTCCCAAATGTATTAATGCTATGTAAAATACAAACAGCCTCAAGTAGGATTTGAACTCGGCTCGACGCGTCCTTTTCTTTCGACTCAAAATATTACACCATGTGCCTCTAATTAGTTTTATAGGTTTCAAAAATTCACTCTGGATTGTCCAGTTGGACACATGGCGCAACTGATATGTGTTGATTTAATACAGTTCTAAGTAAAAATCACCTGTAGGTTGCAGGTTCAATCCTGACAATAAGCGAAAATAACTTAAGTACTTAAGATAGCTTAACACTTCTACTCGGTCATGGCTAACGGACTGAGAACAATCTACCCCAATGGGTTAGGTAAAGGGTTCGGTTCGGAGTTCTAAGAATGTTCTCGAGTTCGACAAGAAATATCGCGCGCACATTGGCCGAAATGTTGTGTATATAACAATAACTATGGGGAAAATATATCCTATAGCTTTTAAAATAACTAGAATTTCTATGTACAAAAACTACACACTGATCTGATAGATAGAATGTGACACGATCAGTTTAATGTGTGGTCTAAGGTAAAAAATGACCACTCATGATGACTTTATCAGAATACTCCAACCAGTTACTCGTGTACAGGTAAACAGAAACAGAAACTGACAGAAGTGCCAGGAAACGGTACTTGTATTGGAGGCAGGGCTCATCAAAACTACACGCTGATATTGAGTACATGCACCGATGCGAAAATAAACCTATTTTTACGGCTTATATATTTATATATATATTTCTATGTACAAAAACTACACTCTCTCTCTATATATGTGTTTGTGTGTGTTTATGCGTATGTATACGTGCGTGTGCGTGTGCGTTAGAAAGATAAGAGTTTTTATTCTTTATAGCCAGTTTGATATAAAGCTATCATATTTAGTGTGCGTAATTATTCGACCCAGGGGAAGGATTTTACGGATAATCTTAGGAGGATACTTCTAACGAACAATAATTAGTATTTCAGATCTATTATATAAAAGATTTGGATGATTGAAAAATGACATTCAGTACCAATGCATACGCCACAAAATTATCATTTATTTGCAAATTGAATTGAAAATTGATTAATAAAATACTCACTATAATTTGCCGTGTGTTTTTGTTTTGTTTTGGCAATCATAATGAGAATTTAGTAATAGAAAGCAAAACGTACAGACACACGCGTGTGCCCGAATGACATTAGTATTAAAACAACAAAAGAAAATGAAAAAACAAAACAAAACAAAGAAACAAAAGCACACTTTGGACGTTGATAAAAAATGGGTGTAAGTGCAATTGTCTAATAGGTAAACAGGTTATCTTTTGAGAATCTTCGTTTAATCCCGCATTTAGTTGCAGGTTACTTTCAGAGATAAACTGGGATTAACCCAAAGTCAAGTGGGCGTCTCACAGATACCAACAAACGTTGTCTGATTCTGTCTATGTTACATTCCGTTTCAATTCGTACCTATAAATCTGTCTCGCCATTCCCAGTGAAGGCAGCAACATCTCTAAGAACTAATCTGTTCTCCGTGAAGAATTCGCTTTATAACAATATCTTGTTATGTTTGGCAGTGAATGTTTTAATATATAAATCCTATACGCCAACATGTACCAATGTATATATGTCTATAAATGAATGCTCTTGTACCTATCATTTGTGTGGGTCCCATGGCAAATAAGAGAATATTTATATACCTATAGAAGAAAAAATAAAGAAAAATGGTTGAAAGACCGGTAACATGTTTGCGTTCCGAACTTCTTTACTCAATACTCCATTCTCTACCACTTCTTACCACTACGATGCAAAATTTCGGAAGGTTTCCGTATCTTAACAAAAATAAAAAGTGCAATTCTATTTCTCTCTCGACAAATTTAGCTTTTTTCTTCTGAATTAATACTTTAAATCAAAAAATCCAGTGAAGTTAAATCAAAATGAACAATGAATTAATTAAGCAATTAGTAATATTTATAATATTTTCGGGAAGACATGACAGAAGACAAAAATAATAATGGTAAAAAGAAAACTGTGAAATGTAATAGTGAAAAACGCCAGGGCATTAAGAGAGGAATTACTTTAATAAAAGATATGATCATGAGATTTAATCTTTGCAATTTATTTAGTTGTATATTATAAATACGTATTATTGGATATATATATATATATATATAATATATATATATATATATATATATATATATATATATATATATATATATATATATATATATATATATATATATATATATATATCAAAGGTGGTTCACCACTAAAGTAGGCTCAGTTCTAACTAGTTATCATCCTTCACACATTTTTTTAATGTTATGTGTGAGAATAAACATATTTCTTTCTTTCTAAACAGCTTATGTAAACGGTAAGAAAACAACGTTAAAAAAATCAAGACGCAACTAATAGAATTGAATTCTAACGTAAAATATAAATAAAGAAATATCTAGCTAAGTAATTTTTTATATTTACGCAACTTTGAAAAAGAATCTTATAAATCCTTTATAAATTTGTAAAATAAACAATGAATTTAAAACATTAATGAGTGAAAAAAAGTAAAAGAAATATCAAGATAAATACATACATGCTTTTCTTATTAAGCTTAGTAACATAGTAAATAATTTAAATGTACTATAATTACGTATTCTGTTATCGTTGTCTAATTTAAAAAGAAAAAAAAAGAATTCCAGAAATTTCACAATATATATAAAATTACAGAAACTTAAATAAATAATAAATACAATTTAATAAAACAAAGTAAAACAACCCCCCCCCAAAAAAAAAACAACGAGGCATTTAAAGATATGTTACGAAATGTGAAATTACCGAATAACGCAATGATGAGTAGTAAACATACATTTCCACATAATTAAATGTATACAATCGCGTATGAATTGACGTATTTCAACTAGTAAATAAATAAATGAAAAAAAAATTCATATGTTTACTTTATCATTAAACAGTTTAAAATATTAATAGCACGACTTAGTAGTTACTACTACTACTACTACTACTACTACTACTACTATAATAATAATAATAATAATAATAACAACAACTATAACAATAAATATGATTATAATAATAATAATAATAATAATAGTGATAATAATAATCACTATCACAATAAATATGAGTATTATAACAATAATGATAATAACTATAAGAATAATAATGATAATAATAATTGTCTACTTCCACATATATATTAGTTTTCGATTCATTTACTTCGGCTAACAGCGTTCAGAAATACATATATTGATGCACAATGTGAAACGGAAAATTCACTACACCAAAACCCACTAGGTATATGATAACCAGCCATACAACTGATGTACCGGAGAGGTCAAACTCCGTGATAAAACAACATGGGTTCAAAACAAACCCCAACGTGTGGCACACGGTGCACCTGTATGAGCTATGTTGTATTGATAGAGATAGTGTGCTTTGCATAGCACAAGCAACATACCACTCTAAATAAATCGTAGTGCAGGTTGATCAGCAACTGAGTGACTAAAAATACAACTAATGTGATTTTTTTCTTTTTCCAAAATCCCATGGCGAGGAAGAGATAGCGAGAGGGGCAGGTGGAGGATGTCGCTGGAAGTCTTTAGCTTACACTTCACACATGGGCGGTGAGTGGTAGACGGTCGCTGTGTATTACAAAATCGGACATTACTACACTTCGTGTCCTCCTCTCATAACAAAGCAGCCCTATTTAGGGATGGCACTGCTTTCCTCACATGAGGAACGGTCAATAAAAGGCGACCCAAAAATTGCATGTCCGTACATGACCCTGCTATAAGGCGCATATGGCTGGACATCCAAATTGTGCACCCGAAATTTCAGAAAATCTAAAATTAATGAAACAAACATGTTCATAGCATCTTGGAACGTACGGACACTTCAAGACAACAAGAAAAACCCTGAACGCAGATCTGTGATTATTGCACGGGTTCTCAAACAAAACAACATTAGTATTGCAGCTTTATCAGAAACCAGGCTTCCAGGCAAATGGGAACTGAAATAAATGGATGGTGGTTACACCTTCGTTTGGGTGGATCTCCCTGAAACTGCGAAGAGAGAGAGAGAGAGAGAGAGAGAGAGAGAGAGAGAGAGAGAGAGAGAGAGAGAGAGAGAGAGAGAGAGAGAGAGAGAGAGAGAGAGAGAGAGAGAGAGAGAGAGTCTGGTGTTGGGTTCGCCAGTAGAAATGACATTGTTTTACAATTAGAATCGCTTCCATTTCTGACAGGCTGATGTCTCTTCGTTTACACATCGGAAGGAGTAAATATGTGACCTTGCTGAGTTGTTATGGGTCTACAATGGTCTCGAATGAGGAGGTAAAGGAATCCTTTTACAGTAACCTTCGTGTTCTATTGAGACGTACAACGTCGTGATAAACTCTATGTTATGGGTGACTTCAATGCTCGTGTTGGATGTGACACCCTGACTTGGGGAAGAGTAATAGGTAAACATGGCATAGGAAAGGTAAACTCTAATGGTCTGTTACTGCTGTCTCTTTGTTGTAAATTCAGTCTTATGATTACCAACACGATTTTCCAGCAACGGAACAGTTTCAAAACTACCTGGCGACATCCTAGATCAGACCACGAACATCTCATTGACTACATTTTAGTTCGTGGTCGTGATTGTGGTGACATAAAGCTGACTCGATCACTAGCTATTGGCCAATGTTGGTCAGATCACATTATTGTTAGCGCTTGCACTGGCATGCATGTAAGGAAACCTGTTCCAAACAACAGAGCTAAACCACCAAGAAAGGTAAATGTAACAAAGTTAAAAGATATGAAAATCTTGAGCTCTTTCCAAACATCATCTGAATCCAAGCTCATGTCTTTCGACATCGGGGATGAAGTTGAAGCGGCATGGTCGGGTCTGCGGTAAATTCTCTATAGCTCGAAACGCTTTCCATCGGAAACATCAAGATTGGTTTGATTCAAATGACCCTGAAATACAACCTCTCCTTGAAAACATGCATAAATGTCATCAAGTCTTGATGAACGATAAAAAATGTCAAACAAAGAAAGATGCATTTAAATCAGCTAAAGGAAAATCACAAGCAAGATTGAGGAAGATGAAGGAGAGTTAGTGGATATCAAAAAATATTTACAGGAGGCTGCTGACAAACACGGTCTTAAATCATTCTATCAAAATCTAAAGGGTGTTTTTTGGTCCAATTTCCAATGGTCTATCACCAATTATGCCAGTGGATAACATTCTCTTGACTGACAAAAGTGATATTGTCAAACGTTGGGCGGAACATTTCTCTACAGTCCTGAATCAGAAATTTTCTTTCAACACACATGTAATAGACAATCTTTCCCAGAGACCTGTTGTACAATCCCTATCTGCAAACATGTCAATACTTGAGGTGAAGAAAGCTATCAATCAACTTTCAAATGGAAAAGCACCTGGCGAAGATGGAATTTCAGCTGAATTGTATAAATGTAGAACCAATCTTTTGACACACAGGCTCTGCAAATTCTTCAACCTTGGGTGGGACAGGGGTGAAGTGCCGCAACAATTTAAGGACGCCTCAATTGTCCATTTGTGCAAGAACAAAGGAAGTAAGTATGACTGACAACCACAGAGGAATATCTCTTCTCTCGGTTGCTGGCAAAATCCTTGGTTGTATCATCCTTAACAGGCTTAATGACTTTGTCTCAGGATCAGCACTACCAGAAACTCAGTGTGGTTTTCGCTCAGGTAGAGGAACAGTAAATATGATTTTCTGTCTTCGACAAAACAAAGACTTATTTATAGTTTTCGTGGATTTTACAAAAGCCTTTGACACTGTATCTCAGACTGCTCTATGGAAAGTGTTGTCAAAATTATGAGTCCCAGATAAAATGTTTCAGATCATTATCTCTTTGCATGAAGGAATGATGGCTTCTGTAAGATCATATAGCGAGCAATTCAGTACCTTTTCGGTCTCAAACGGTACTAAGCAAGGTTGTGTTATTGCTCCACTTCTATTTGCATTGTTTTTTTTTTGCTATGGTCGAGAAAGCATTCTCAGATCTAAGAGAAGGAATAAATGTTGAATTTAGAACAAGTGGTGACCTATACAATCAACAACGTTTTAAAGCTAGGTCAAAAATTTCCTTGCAGCTAGTACGTGATCTTCTCTTTGCAGACGATGCTGCTCTATTAGCGCACAGCCTAGAAGACATCCAGAACATTATTGATAAATTCTCTGAGACATCAAAAGCATTTGGACTTACTATCAGTATAAAAAAACTGAACTACTGTACCAGCTCGCAGCTTGCAATCCCCAATCTTGTAAATCCATCTGTCTTCATTGATGGAAAAGCATTAAAGATTGTTGACACATTTAAATATCTTGGATCAACAGTAACATCTGATGGAAAAATGGACAAAGAAATCCATTCCAGAATAGGTAAAGCTAGCATTGCATTCGGCAATCTGAAACATCGTTTATGGAGTTCCAAAGATGTATCTCTTAAAATAAAAATTAACATCTACAGAGCAGTCGCGCTTTCTACTCTACTGTATGGTGCTGAAACCTGGACATTTTACCGCAAGCACATAAACCAACTTGACGCCTTTCCCATGCGTTGTCTTCGTGTCATTTGCGGTATAAAATGGGATGATAGAGTAAGAAATAGCACAATATTAAACAGATGTAACATTGCTGGCATCGAAAATCTACTAGCAAATGTTCAGCTTAGGTGGGCTTGTCACGTTGTCAGAATGAATGAGAATAGGCTTCCAAAGAAGATTTTATACGGACAATTACCAAATGCTAAGCGTCCTATTGGACGTCCTCTCTTACGCTACAAAGACAAATTGAAGGACAGTTTGAAACGCCTCGATATTGACTTGAGTGCTTGGGAACATCTAGCATCGAGTCGGAAGGAATGGCGTAAGACATGTTTCACTAGACTAAAGAACTTTGAAGAAAATAGACTGAAGCATAGAGATCGGCTCCGCCTAACTTTAAAACAAAAACATCTAACTCCTGCCTTGGAGCATTTCGTTTGTCAGTGTGGCTTCATGGCTCGCAGTGGGGCTGGGCTGCTGTCACACTCGAGGAAACACAAAATTTCTTCTTGACAGCACAACATGGTAGGAATCAAATCACTCACTGCTGACCCTCATCTATCGTTCACGATAGGAGAGTCCACCACACACACACACACACACACACACACATATATATATATATATATATATATATATATATATATAAATGTAAGGTAATCCAAATGACTGGTTGTAAGGGACGATTCTATTTAGGATCTTCGAAATCCCACTGTATAACCATACTGTATGCTCTTGTAGATGCAAACATATACTCATACAAGAATTTAGTAGAATATATGAAGAGGCTCTGGTGAAAAGTGGATTTCAACAGAAAATGAAGGACCTATGTTTAGCGGAGTTAATACCAAGGACAGCAGCATCTTTAATAGCAATGATAGTGTTGGGATTATCTTCCCATTGGTCTGGAATAGAGTTATCTTCCCGCTGGGTTGTCGGTTGTTCTCACCAGGGGCTATAGTATTTAAGCGCCTGGTTCAAAGGCTTCTTCCTCCTTTTTGCTACATCTACGAGCACATGGGTTAGAGACATTGTCACACCCTTCTTCTTGGTGGGGGCTTCGGCCCCCAACGCTATGTAACTCTCCTGGATGCTTCGCCCCCCCCTACATCACTAGTAAATGATTTTGTATGTACGGACCCTCAAGTCCTTTTATCTCTACTCTTGTATGTACATGTATTTTATTGTTATTGTATCTTGTCTTATTCCTGTGCTGTTTACAATATAAAATGTTTTGTCCCACAAACGTGTCGGAGTTGTATGTTCATATTATAACCATGAACTTACAATAGTATTAAGAGTGATAGATAGAAAGACTAATAATAGATACCATAAAAATAATAAAACCAGAAATAGGAAAAGAAAGGTTATTTGGTTTAATCCCCCCCTTCTGTAAATTAACCAATATTAATATAGGCAAATATTTTCTAAATTTAATAGATAAACAATTCAAGCAAAAGAATCCTTTAAGTAAAATTTTAATAGAAACACATTGAAAATTAGTTATTCGTGTACTAGTAACATCTCTAAAAGTATCGCTAACCATAACAAAAGTTTAATTGATAAATCAATAGGGAATAATCAAAACATAGATAAAGTAAATTGCAATTGTAGAATCAAGGAAAAGTGCCCTGTATTGTAACTCTGAGAAGTAAGTGATACCACTTAGGCAACCAGAAGTAAGTGAGTCCACCAGGCAACCATCCCCCCAATAGAAAACAAAAAAGAAGTACTATTGGAATCTGAAGGATAGGAATGTAAATTCATTAAAAAACCTTCTACCTCAAATAGTTTTAAGAGTAGGTCTGCCTTGAAGAGAAAATATGTACTATGAAATATAGACCCACTAGTCAGTTGCTAAATAAAAGAAATGAGTTAATTTTTAAATGTAGACACAAAAATAGATTTAAATTAATATAGTTTTTTTTTATAGGATTATAAGTTAGAATTATAAAATTAAAATTATAAAATTAAATATATTTTGGATATGGCATGGGGATGAAACCGATAAACTTAATAGATTAATAATAATTTTTTCAATAATTTTGGGAATTATAATAATAGAAAAAAATAGAATTATATTTTCATATACATATATATATATATATATATATATATATATATATATATTGATACTCATAGGTGTTTTGGCTTAACTTATACAATTTAAAATAAGAGATTTGATTATAATAATTTTTATAATGATACTAACAATTTTTTTAGAAACTGGATCACTAATAATTGCTGCACCTATGAGTATTTTTCAATTCTCTGGCAAGGTCCACGTATTTATCCAACTTTTCATTTTCCTTCAGCTTCACTCTGTGATCTGCTGGAACCGCAAAGTCCACCAGTTGGCACGTACTTTTTTTTTGTTAATTAACAATAGGTCTGGTCTCCTGGCTGTGATAGGGTGATCTGTCTTTATCTCAAACTCCCAGAGAATTTTATGCGTTTCATTCTCAAGAACAGAATCGGGTTTATGCATATACCATTTTCTTGTATGGTCAACATTTTACTTTTTGCATAATTCCCAGTGGATAACCTTCCCAACCCAGTCGTGCCTAGCTTTGTATTTCCTTTGTGCTAGTTTGTTACATTCACTTAATACATTGTTTACAGTCTCATCTTTGTCTCCGTACAGTGTACAATTACTGTTTTGTTGCGTCTTATCAATTTTTGCTTTGATATAATTTTATGCTGTTAAATATGAGAGTGAAAATGATAGCAATTGTTGTTGGTGCACTTGGAATGGTCCCAATAAACTTGGAAAAAAGACTGGAGGGTCTGGAAATCAGAGGAAGAATTGAGACTATTCAGACTACTGCACTGATGCAATCGGCTAGAATACTCAGAAGAGTTCTGGAGACCAGGGGAGACCGGTTGTCACTCAGCCTCCAGAGAAATACCATCAGGTAAAGCTGATGTGAAAAACTCAAAAGGAGTGAAAATAATAATGATAATAATAATAATAGTTTTGGTAATTAATAATTAATAATAATAATTGTTGGCTATAATGATTAATATTATAGCATGTATTAAAATTATCAATAACTAATATCTATATCTTATGGATATGAATGTATTTAGTATCAAAATATTAATATGAATGATTTGATGAATGGATGAGGACTAAGGATGAAAATGATTATAATGATTTAATATTCTAGTAATATTAAAAATTAAATAAGAATACTACAATAATAATAATAATAATAATAATAATAATAATAATAATAATAATAATAATATAAGAAGAAGAAGAAGAAGAAGAAGAAGAAGAAGAAGAAGAAGAAGAAGAAGAGAAGAAGAAGAGTCCTGGAGACCTGAGGAGACTTGCTGTCACTCAGACTCCAGTGAAAGACCATCAGCTAATGCTGATGTGAAAACTCAAAAGGAGCAAATAATAATCTAATATTTTTATCATGATTTTGTTAGTGTTGTGATTATGTTATAATTGTATTTGATATTTTAGTTATGCTAGTAAATTTTAAAATGAATAAATAGGAGTCTCTTTACTACAATAATTATAGTATGAATTCAATATATGGTAGTTATTGTTAAGGATAATAGCTAATATCATCAATAGTATTAATAATAAGATAATAGTAATATTAATTATAATTGATAATAATATATATGTAATAATGGAGGTAATTACTGTAATAACAATAATAAATAAATAAATAATAATAATAATAATAATAATAATAATAATAATAATAATAATAATAATAATACTTTTTATAATTTTTAATCGTGATTATAATAGTAATTAAATTAATCATTTTAATTTTAATTTTATATTCTATATTTCATATTAGATATTAAATATTAGATTTATATATTAAATTCTAACGTAAATTAATTTGAGAATAAAGCCTTTTTAATGATTTCTAAAGGTAAAAAAAACACGCCTAGACATTTAAAAAATTTTTTTATTATTTATATTTTTTTATGTTTCCGTGTGATGTTTTTTAACAGAGTAGCACTAGGAGCAAGTAGGAAGAGGGACTCACACATTTATAAGATATTTTATGGGGAATGGGGGAAGAGAATTGGCGAGAAATTATAGGCATTTGAGAATAATGTTGCTGTATTCGAAGTTGATCTTGTTTAAGGTGTTTTTTTTTTGTTTAATGTATAGGGCTTCGAATATTTGAAGTTTTTGGTTGTTTTTTTTACTTTGTGCCATATGTGTGTGTTTTCAGTTAGAATTTTATGGTAATTAGATGGGGCATGAATGTTATTTTAAGTGTTTGCATGATCGATATATATATATATATATATATATATATATATATGCAACTTATGAACATATTGAAAATGTCATATTTAGCTTTTATCTTTGGTAGTTGTTTCAAAGTAAACTGTATAATTTCAAGCAGGTTCAGTTTTATATGACTGAAAATGTTATTGAAATGAATAGTTTATTCGTATGAATGTCTTGCCTATATGTCTTCGTCAAATACGAATACATAGGCGAAACATGTCATGAGGCGAATGAATAATCAATTTCAACAATTGGGTTTCCGTTTTTCAGTTATATTTCTTATCTACATGCATGCACACCTGTACGGACAGTAGTATCAATTCTTAGTTTGATTGGTTACAAATACAAAATGGATTTGTAAATATACTTTTATGGTAGATCAACTTCTCTATAACAGTCATTTAGGACCAAAACAATTTTAAAAGTACGTTTCTTTAATTCTTTTCTTAGTATTTCCTATCCCGCTCATATTCTCAGTAAGACGTCCATGTTAATTTTATCCTATGAGTTATGTATTTCATTGAAAGCAGTATCTTTCGATTTTTGATTTTATATACAAAATAAAAATATAAAATTAATTTAAGAATATTTATTACGTTTACTACCCCCTTTTCTTATATGCTCACCTCCTTGGCGAACCTGGCTAGACTGCTGCTCACAAATGACACTTTTTTTACTCCTAAAGAAAAGGTATATAAGTCATAAAATCTAATATTCTTGCAGACTTTTTCCTTGAAAGATACGGTGGAAAAATAGAGGGTGATCATGAACAATAATTATTATATTGTCTAATTAGGAGGGTGTGTCTAATTATAAATTATATTATATTATATTACTTGGAGGGTACCTCTATCAAACAATAATTAACATTTCAGAGTTATTTCTGTTATATCAAGAATTTGGATGATTAATAAATTACATTCAGTGTCAATGCATTCGCCACAAAATGATCATGAAAAAATGTTATTATGAGAGCAGACTCTTTTTTTCTTTGACAAGTGATGTGATAGGTGATGAATATAGTTTTACAAATTCCTGATTATTGTTTGAAATATTTGTGTATAGAGGCTGTTTAAGGTGGGTGAAATCGTCTTTTCAACAACTTGTATGTAGACTATTTTAAATTTAAAAAGTATACACACGATCTGAGAAGACACATTTAAACAAGATTTTCTGGGTGAATGAGTTAAACACTCAGACTGATATTCGAGGGCTTCAATGTTTTTGGAAGACTTTGTATAAGTCTTAAAAATGTTACTGAGCAAATTCTAAATTACTCCCCCCCCCAAAAAAAAATACAACTTGGGCCTAATAAAAGAAAGATTACAAAATTATTATTTTAAAATAATTTTTAGCACGAAATGACCATTACAGGAAAGTCAATGTGTCATAAAATGATTTTGAATTTATCTACCTATACATATATAAAGAATAGTTGGTATGTATGTATGCATGTATGTCCGGAGGAAACTACGAAAATAAAAGAATTAATGACAAAGTAAAAATATATATATACACATTCACTATCACCAGAGCTTACTCTTTGTGCGAAAAGAAACATTTTATTTATATGTTGGAAGATATTTAAAAATTAGGATTTGAATAATAAGAGAAGGTAAAGTCATTAGTTGCGTTCGTGATTAAAACATAAATCAATTATGTAAGATCAAAACAATCAATGTATCTGCGAGACTAACTTTTTATTATCCCTACCGCCGGGTAGCCGCTTCTAGTAATCAATAAATGAATGCGAATTAATCCACCCCTTGTCAATCAGAATTAAACATTTTTTTTATCGTTTTCCATTTCTGAGCCAAGTTACCGTTAACTCGGGTAATCGCTTAGACCAACAAGGGCAACTGATTGCCTGTCATATGTATAAGACAGTAGGAATTTCCAAATGCAAATGGCAAAAATGAATTAGTTAAACGGAATGAAAGTGGGGTGATACGAGTTTATAAAGGAATGTCTGGGGAATATATGCTTGTTAATCGATACTACTTCTCTCTCATTTTAACCTCCACTATTTATGCTGTTATCTTTCTCTACCGCGACTCATACCAAACTATTTATTTTCTTGTCTGCAAAATATAGATAAGATAACATGCTATACTGGTATATAAAGTGATACGCTAGTTTACCGAAGTTAAACTGCATTACGTAAGTTGATGACCACTTAGTAATAGAATATATTGTAAGCAGCCTGTGTGCCTACTTAATAAATAACACTACACTTTGTATGCGAGCCTGACGTACCGGTTTTCATCAAATGAAATGGACTCAGCGAGTCAAGTTCAAATCCCGAACAAGGGTATTTGCATTTCCCTCAACGCTAATGACATTGAGAATGCTACGAATCAATATGTTCTCCGTTCAGCTATAGGCAAATAGTAGAGCAAACAGGACTTGGCACGGCAATTGGCTAAGGATAAGGAAGTCTGATTTCACATCAGTTGTACTCCATTTAAATGTGTCGCATTTTGCCCGTGGTGGAGAGATTGATTTAAAGAACGCTTAAGTACATGTCACTGCACAAAGTGTAAACTAAACGTTGGGGAACTTTGAAGGGATTAATCAATCTGTTTATCTGTCAAACGGATCAACACTTCCCTTGTCCTATTTTACAAATCTCGTGATTAATTTAAAAGGAAATAAAGAAACTCATTTTCTATCTGTCTTTTCAAGACTTAATTTTGCATGTAGACACTAAAAGTGGCTGTAATAGCCACTTTTAGAATCCAGTTTTAAGTACAGTATAGTGTTCAGTATCCAGATTATAGTAACAAACGAGATTCTCATCTGATTTGAAATAATAAGCTCGCGCAAGCCATATATTTAAGCTAGCAAACATTAAAAATATTTTTTTTTATTACCGCTTAAATATATTATAGATGTCTAAGTATGAAAACTGTCTCACTGCAGTTGTTACACTTATTATAACACTAAATCTCTTCATCCGTTTTGAATTATTGGAAAAACGGGACATTTTAGCACAAAATTCACTATGCTAAGGTACATCTAGATTTGCTCAGCTGTGAAAGTCAATTTGGCTTCTAATCTATTTAGCTAGAGTTATGGGTACTTTTGGGTATCCGAGGTTGGAAAATTTCAAAATCTTAACACACTAATACAATTATCTCCTGACTTTCTTTTGTCTTCTACTCTTTCAAAATCACATATAAAGATAATTCCTTAAAGAATTTAAATCGTTTAAAAGATTTTGAAAAGCAACACCCCTTCTTGAAGAAAAACTGCCCGTAATCGTGAAATGGAAAATGCATTAAAACTAAAACAATTTTTAATTCGGAAATATGTATATTTCTTTCTTGAAAAAATACTTTGTAGAAATATATATATATATTTTAAAAGTCTGTTACTTAATCGATTTTTTGAATTTTCTAAATGAAAAAAATATGTATGGGGTAATGTTCATATTTCTGATAAAGATAAGTCCTTAGATAATTTAAATCGTTAAAAAGATGTTGAAAATAATGCAATAGAGACTCTTGTGCTTCGTAAAAAGTATTTACTCAAAAATTGATTTTAAAAATATTTTCAATTGTTCTATTCTAATGATAAAACGAAAATTAATTTTCGAAGAAATATATGAATAAACATATTTCTTTCAGTTACACTTGATGTTATTCTCTCCACCTGCATATAAATTTCATATTCTAAATGTAACAGGTATTATGACAATAGAATTACAAATTTTATCACCGAATTTAAGCAGCGATGAGAGACTGTTCAAAACTTTGATATATAACCATATACAAGAGGTAGTGTAAGCAAGCTATGGCATCAGCTTGGTAAATAACAACTATTATGGAACAGTGACTTATGGAATATTAAGTAGTTTAAAATTACTTATTCTTTCGGTCAGCATTTATCCCCACTGACACTGTGTTTTCTACCAAGAATCATGTGCAGATGGATCAATAAATTCGTAGCCTGACACGTTATTATTAAGCTTCACTCTATAGAAGGGGTTAAAGTATGTATCCGTGTACATTTTTAAGGCTATTCGTCTTAAACCTTTGGACCATTAGACCATTGTTCCTCAGGTATCCTGTTGCTCAGCTCACAAAATTTACCCTCCCTAACAAAACAAAACAAAATCGAGCACAAATCACAGTCAAAGTTTAACCATGATACACACATCTTTATTTAAACTAGCAAATATATGCACCCTCCGGGTGCAAGTATTTAAGTTTTAATATAATGAAATATCATATTAAATTAGAAAGGCTAATGAAACTGAATAAGAATGTAGATAAAAAGATTTTGAACAGAGGGGGTATGATTGAAAAATAGAACAACTTTGAAACTAACTCTTCCATCATTTTCCGTTACTACCGTCTTTCATTGGTAAATTTTCCTAATTAAAATGTTTAGTTAAAATAGGAAGTAAAAAATAATATTACAGTTATTTCTTCTTGTTAAGGGATTTCTTTTAAGATTTATTGAAGAGATTTTTGCTCATATTCAATAAGATAAAACCAAACAATTAGAAATCAATAATACTAAGTATATATTTATTAAAATCAAATTTTTAATATAAATATGCAAATTAGCCTTCCCATTCATACTGTAAACCTCCATTTTGTTGTATATATAAATACAATTCCATGTTATTAGTATGTAGATATGGTCAACAGTGGCTTCGGCCTCTGGACCATTGCATAATTAACGGCGTCGATCCCAGAGGGCCATCCCCCCAGGCTACACCTGCCCCATTGATTTAAAGGGGCAGGGCTGGGTTTATTGCCCAGTGCCTGAGGCGCCCCCCTTGAGGGGGAATGCCGACGGGATCGACGCAATTTTTCACCTGCCACCCCATGAGTCTCGGCTTGTGGGTGGTCCCACATAAATAGGGCCTTTGTGCCTGACCCGTACAAGTGGGGTACGTGGAAAATATCATGTAGATATGGTCAACAGTGGCTTCGGCCTCTGGACCATTGCTATAATTAACAGCGTCGATCCCAGGGGGCCATCCCCCCAGGCAACACCTGCCCCCTCGATTTAAAGGGGCAGGGCTGGGTTTATTGCCCAGTGCCTGAGGCGCCCCCCTTGAGGGGGAATGCCGACGGGATCGACGCAATTTTTCACCCGCCACCCCATGAGCTTCGGCTTGTGGATGGTCCCACATAAATAGGGCCTTGTGCCTGACCCGTACAAGTGGGGTACGTGGAAAATATCATGTAGATCTGGCCCACGCCAGGGTCCAGTGGCTTCGGCCCTGGATCTTTACAAGTTAATAGCGTCAATCCCAGGGGGCTATCCCCCCAGGCAATACCTGCCCCCTTGATTTAAAGGGGCAGGGCTGGGTTTATTGCCCAGTGCCTGAGGCGCCCCTTGAGGGGGGATGACGACGGGATCGACGCAATTTTTCACCTGTCACCCATGAGCTTCGGTTTGTGGGTGGTCCCACGTTAATAGGGCCTTGTGCCTAACCCGTACCAGTGGGGTACGAGGTAAATACTACGTAGATATGGTCAACAGTGTAAGTAATGTAAAACAATTTTATTAATAATTGAGGTTTAAATAAAAATAAAATCATGGAGAATATGATATAAATAACTAAAGGAATTGTGACTTGTATAGTAATATAGTTTCGGTTACAGACAGACAAACCCACAATCTCCATTATAATAAGATATATCCCATCAGAATAGTAAAGGCATTAAATATTTTATTATAATTGTATATGATGTCATATCCCCTCTCCTTACGATGTATATAAAATAACGCTTAACTTGACATAATGAGTTAAAGTATTTTATTAATAATAAAATAAATGATGGACTTACGGTGTCTAATAAAATAATGCTCAGATCAAAACATCGGGTCTACAGTGTCTAGCAAATATCGGGTCTATGGCGTATAGCACTTATACCAGGCTTATGGAATCTCGTAAAATTATTCTCAGCACAAAATAACGTGTATACAGTATATTAAAAAATAGAACTCAACATAAAATATATCTCTGTGATATAAGAAAAAAATCAGAGGCCACAACATACAATTTTGCCAAAAAATATAAATTTTAACTGTAAAGTTTAGGGTGTAAAATCATTTTTTTAGAAAAAAAGGTTAAAATTTCTCAGTGAAGTAGATAAATTTTAACGGTTTATTTTAGCCTCGTCAGATTAGAAGTAGTTGTACGGATAGTGTTGATTACGGTTAAGATAAACCGTTAAAATGCATTTCTACTTTTCCTACCGATTTAAATGACCGTATCTAGACATATACATTTATTTATTTGCCATTTATATTTCAATCATTTTATTTATTCATTGTCCACAGTCAATTAGAGAACCGCCGAAAATGCGATAATTCTTCTGGCTGTTACCTTATAAAAATCCTAAATCCTAATAAAAAAGTAATTGAATAAAATAAAATACAGTTTTAAATTATCTCGTTGATAATTTAAAACTGTATTCTATTTTATTTAATTCTTTGCTTTGAATAAAAAAAAATTGTATATATTCGTTGGTGTTTGAATTTTTAACATTTGTGCATGATTTTAATTCTTATAGAGTTTTGTAGTTGTTAGATCCAATTGTAAAGAGAGCGGTGAAAATAACAGACTTTAATCACAAAATATTTTAGTATGGCTAATAATCCTGATGCGTTGCTTTTTGTTTTGTTAATGAAATTGCTAAAAAATTGCTGCAACAGCAGTGAACATTTTTAGGGCGCAGTGTTTATTTTTGAAGTTCTCTGAATTTGTTTTATGCTTTTTCTTGTTTTCGTTCATTCTTTTAAAAACTTGTTTTTAAAATTCATGAAGTTAAAAAAAATCTATTTATTTAAAAAAATTCTTGACTCAATTTTATTCTTTAATATTTTTTATCTTAAATAAACATACACTCTACACGGTGTAATTTTAAAATTATACAAAATCTTTAGAAATCCGATCCATATATAAAAGTTGTCTTTCTTTGAATTTGGTTAAATGATTTTCCGGGGAAACGACCCTTCGATGAAGCGATTATTTCTGTATAATGTTCCGTGAAGTCCATTTTCCGACAAGCCATAATCGGTATTATGAACTAGATCCCGATATATTACACAATTACCGTTATTTTTACAAAAAAATAAATAAAAATAAAAAAATAAAAATTAGAAAAGGCTAAAATAAACTCGGCAGGATTGGTATTAAATATCTATACGTTATTTATTTATAAATGAAAAGTTGTAAAAAAGATTAAAAATTTTTATTTAAAATATTTACAAATCAGAAACTAATATAAATTAATGTATATTGCGTTAGATTTATACATTATATACCTTTTTCTTTGTACAAACGAACACGCAAAACGTGTAATGATCTCCCGCTACTGGATATACACAAAAACAAAACAATATTTAATTTGATTTCTTCTCAATTTGTATTACTTAACGAGTGTTCAAAGTGTCTTTTAAATTTAACAATTCTTCACATCATAATTCTTCATACTTTCTTATTTCTGTTTGACCTAATTCAATATATTTTTATGTTAACACACAAGGTTTTGTTTTTCGTTTTAATGCTTATGAACTAGACACAATTTTTGAGTAATACTTGCATTCTATGCAACTAAAAAGAAAAGGCTAACCCAAAACTATTTGTTTCTTGCCACATGTACATTGGTAGTTTCTGCCAAAATTCTTAATAACGAATCAAAATAAAACGGTCTGAATAAAAAGTAACGAAACTAAATATTTAAATTCTTTAAATTTAAAAACATTAATATCTAGATAAAAACGTGTGCAGAACTGGGAAACTTATATCATAAACTGATTATGTTTTGTGCCAATCTGAACAAATGAAAAAGCTAGTCTCGATACTTTTTGAAAGAAATGTTTCTGGCGAGTTACTAGATTGTGAAAATTCAGCATCCTAGCCCATTGTAACTTTTTCTTGTTTCTTAAACAGAAAATTCACCAAAAGGTTAAGATTTGAGGACGTAGAGGACACTAAAATAGAAAACGACAGTGCAGTTTCACATCAAAAGGGAAATTTTAGAGATGCTTCGATTAATGGATATAAGTTTTATCTTTAGGGGTATTAGGGACAGTAGGGAAAAAACGTGTACAATGCAGAGTGAATGAATTTTGTGTTCTCCTTTTTATGCATGGTAGATCATACTTGGATTTTTTTTTTCAGATCTCACATATGAAAAATATATGATTATATCTCCTCGCTATATAATTATGGGTTGCTTAATCGATATCAATGTGGAAAATGGTATCGGCAATCCGAATTTCGATTCCCATCGATAGCATTTGCATTAACTTCATTCAAAATCCGTAGGCATGGATCTACATATCCCTCGGTTTGGGGTTGATAGTAAGACATATTGTGCCCTTTAGTCTTGGTAGGGTACTATAACCCTGGTATGAGCGATGGTGACAGGTTAAGGCCCATAACACGATGCAGTGTTTCCATCATGCACGTCTGATTATAAAGAAGAATGCATGAATTAACTTTTAAAAATAGATTCAGAGTTTTGATCGCTTTCAATTGTCTCCAACCATTGTAAAGATTGGTACAATTTGTTTTATAGAATTTAAAGTTGAAATAAACTTAAGTTAATTTTCATTGTCTCAAACAATTTAAAGAACGCACAGACAGACAGACAGACAGACACACACACACACACACACACACACACACACACACATATATATATATATATATATATATATATGTGTGTGTGTGTGTGTGTGTGTAGTAATTATGCACGATGTCCTATCACACCCAACTTACAGAGGTTTCTTATAAGTAATCACAAATAAAGGAGGATATTCTATAGCATTTAATTGTTATCTTCCTTGAAATTATAATTATTGCAAGCTGAAAATATGATTGGGAACTACTTTATATTCTACATCAGATCTTTTTAATGTTATTGTCCTAACAAAATATCAATACGATATGCTAATTTCACTGTGTTACATTAACATACATAGAACAAGTGGATCGTTATTATATAGATGCATAGATTAGGAAAAAAAACTTTAACTGCATTCTTTACCTTGCCCGAATTATATAAATGTATATGAAACGAAATAATTTTACCTCAACAATTTTTGTTTAAAAGATACTTTTTAGAGTAAAAGGCTAAGACACGTCTTTATTTAGGAAAGATTTCTCATAATTCACCAAATGTCCCCGCATAAAATATTCTTAGCCCAATTTCGACCAATTGTTCAGGAATTATTTCAATCATGCATAGAAACATTTAAAATTCAACTTGGAAAACCTGCCAAGTCTAGTTTTTAAGCGGGGTCTGTCTCTCACCCTTTATGTCTTACATTATGGACAACCTCGTGATGTAAAAGAGTCTCCATCAGACGCCCAGCATACGGTAATCCCCTCTCTCTCTGTAATAATTATGAGAGGCAGATGGTTCTCCTTCTCTCTATATGCACTTAGAACCTCTCTGTTACGGCCAAGTGTTGCATTAACGGTCGACCGGCTTAAAAAGAAAACAGTTAATACTTTTGCATTTTTGCATTTATAGTTTTCTGAATCTTTTCTCATGTAAACTGTAAACACTGGTAAATTAGTTATGTAATTTAACATTCAATTAATTTATTTATGGGTGAATGGGAATTGAATTTGGCTACAAGGTGTGCATCAAGTAAAAAGTTTGAGAATCCCTTTTCTAAGCTAACCGGTTATTATTTTTTCGATTTTAATGTAATAATTGCTTCTTCTAATTGAATAGAACAATTTCTAATTGAAAGATTTTTCATTGTTTAATTTACTTTTTAATAAGAATATCCATAGAGACGCTTCTCATAGATAACAATGAGGACATCTTCTGTGGTATAATGGTTAGAGAGTTAAGTTAAAGTAGGCTATTTCGATTTACTTAGCTCTGTCAAAAAAAAATTCGAACTCACTAATACCTCGCTAATCCTGGCACATGGGCTGCTGTTCCTAAGGTGTCACCCATCTTAGAACTGTACAGGATCATCACCGTCAAACTATGGTGATCAAGCGGGAACCAGTGTTTTCAGTGTGACTTGACTAATAAATAAATAAATAAATAAGCATAGCTTAGATTTGCCACAAGGTCCTAAGTATAAAGTTTCTCGTGATAATCGATTTCACTAATCAATAGTAATTTATATGCAAGATTCGCTTGTTAACCATTACATCCTAACATCGGGCCGTAAAAAAGAAGCTGTTGTAAAAATAAGAGCAAACACCATCGTTTTTTTTATTATATCCAAACCAATCGGGGTGGGACAGGGAGTCTCTACGACTAAACATGGTGGACTGCAAAATTGAAGTAAATGAGTTCGAACTCCAGTCGCACTATTACGTTCACCTTTCGACTAATGCCCTTAAGAAAGCCTATCTATAAATTAAAATATACCACTAATGTTCTTCTACAAGGCTACGTCTCACAGCTTTGATTTTAAAAATAAAAATAACTTACTAGATGCAATTTAAGATAAAATACCACCATAATACATAAATCGAAAACAATATATAATTCTTGTTTGTTGTTTAGGGTTTTACAGATACAGTATGTTGAATTTTTATAAAATATTTTTCAGGTGATTTTTGCTTATTTTCATTTTTTTTAAATAGACAAGGTTAAATGTAAAAATGGTAAAAATGTAAACAAAAGGAAACAAAATCATATTATATAAATCTTATAGAATATACAATGATGAATATATAATGTATATATGTGGTACATTTAAATTTATTTATTTATACTTATTCGTTAAACTATTTTAGAACATTTCAGTATTGTATGGTATTTACAGGGTGTTTGGGATAAATTTTACATACTTGTATTTGGTTATTTTTCTCTGTAGGTTGAAGGTATTGACGCACACTACGCATCATTTAAAAGTTTGGACCCTTTTTCATTCATATACCTGATGACATAATGGCAGACTGGAACCCACCTGAATCATGGAAGAGAATAACTTGTATCATGATGATCTGCGCCAGACATCAAAATAAGGAGTTTATGGTTGCTGCCCAATGCTCCCTGAACACTGTAAAAACAATCAGGCATGAATTGGATAATTGCAATGGAGACTGTGGTTAGAAGAATGGCTGTGGTTAGAAGAAAGCAACATAACAGGCGATCTGATTGCGTTTGTACAGCAGAATTCCTCGAAAATCTGTAGAAAAAATTGTTGGAGGACCCTGGCATTAAAACTCGGGCTTTGTCACAGGAATTGAATGTTTCAGCCTCTACCACGAAGCTTGCACTCAATGAAGACCTTCGCTACTACTCATACAAGCGTCGCAGAGGTCAACTGCTCTCAGAAAAGGCCAGTGAAAATCATCTGACAAAGGTGAAGAAACTTCAGAGCAAAGTGAATTTTTCTGCTGAACCACAAACAATCTGGTTCTTTTCCGATGAGAAAAAAACTTTTGCCAAGATCAAAAGCACAATACGCAGAATAACAGATAGCTTGCATACAGTCCAAAAATACTTATTGTGCAGGCTAAATGTCCCCAAACTGTGATGGTTTTTGGATGTATGAGGGTGATGTGATGCCTCCGCCTTTTTTAAGAGAGATTATCAGGTTGAATTCAGATGCCTACGTGGAGTTACTAAACACTGTAGTCAAGCCTTGGATAACAAGGGTAGCCAATGGTAGGCCATATATATGGCAGCAGGATTCGGCCCCCTGCCACACCTCTGGGAAAAGTAAAAAATTGTTGTCGGCGAATTTTTACGACGACAGCAGTCCCAATGTTTGGTTTCCGAACTCCCCAGATCTCAACCCCATGGATTATTACGTATGGGGCGCTGTTGGGAAAGATATCAATAGCCGTGCCAGTACTACAAAATCCCAGTTAATCGACAGAATTAAGGTATTTTGGAGACCCTTCCCAGGGAAACTGTAACATCAGCTTACTTCAGGTACCGGAGCAGGATTGAGGCTGTGATAGACACTAATGGTTGTTATTTTGAGTGAAACTTGTTGACAGTAGTGTAATTTCCGTGCCTGTTTAATTTCTTTACAATCCATTAAATTTTGTAGTTACCAAGTACTTTTTCTTTTTCCTTATGAAACTGTCAAATTTATCCCGAACACCCTGTACATATGGTTGTTTGTTTGGTTTATGGTTTTATGGTATTTCAACTCTTGGATTATCTTATGGCGAAATCAGTTTAACAATCATGGTTTTCAATTATATATGGTTCAAAATATATCTTTACAATAATTTTAAACAGACTTCATTATCTCAAACAAATCTATTTGACACGTATATGGGACACTAACAAGTACTACCACTCAATGTCAGAATAAACTCTGGAGTAATAGCAATTAACGAATGACTCCAGATTTCGCAAAGCACAAGAACTGGAACCTGACCACCGGATACAATTTAGTGTCATATCAAGGACAACATTTGTGTGTGTGGGGGATCCTATCACGCTGCAGGTGATTCAGTCGGCGTATTCTAGGCTCCGTATATTGTGATTATATTATAAATCATTAGAATTCTGTACGATAAAGTTTGTTTGTCAAGTATTTTTTCTTCTCTTTAAAATGGAATTTTTCAGTTTAAAACAAAGTTTTCATTTTTCAGATTATTTAGAAAAAATACAAATGAATAAATATTAACTTTGATAAATGAAAATAAACAAAGTAGCTGTAAAAGCAAACCATATCTGCCCCCAAAATAATGAATTTTACTATATAGCTTATTTTACATTACATTTAGATTTATATATCATGATTGTATTTCCTTTCAAATTATATCTAATAAGTCATTTTTGTCTTTAAAACGAAACGTTCACCATAGCCGAAACATTTAATTACCACTTTAGATATAGTAGTTTAATCAAAATCAAGAGACGACTAACAAAGTATTTTATGGGATGAATAATATAAACAATAGAATGTATATAAAGATTACTCTCGCACACACATACTCACATATGTGTGTATATTGCGCAAGTGTCTGCGCATATGTGTACGTGTATGTATATATTTATGTATGTATATATGTGTGTATGCATATTTGTGTATGTACACGTGCTAATAAAACCAACGATTGTTTAATTGCATGCGGCATATGGGCGGCCAAACAGTGGGGCTATGTTGTTTAAAAATTAATATATAATCGTAAGATTATATCCTTACGGGATGTAACTGTTTAATTTAGAGTAAAAAACTGATATTTTTAGCCAAATGAAGAGAAACTTTTAGAGTTTACAAAAGTATTTTTGACCTCATAAATGATACGGGTTGATATTAATTTTAATTGCTTATATTGTTCTATTTGTTAAGATATGTAAGAATGTACTCAATAACTCTTATTCCTTTTCCCTGAACACTGAGTACCCCAACTAATTTTATCTATCTATCTATCTATCTATCTATCATAAGAAAAATTATATGTAGATTTAATGAAGCGTTTTGGTTTTAGAGCAGATATATTTAATTTTAATACTGGGGGTATTATTTGTAAGAAATGGACTGAAATCTCTGATAAAAAGTACAAATTTAAACGAACATATACTTTACACTATTAAACAAAACATATCATAGTCACATGTTTTTTTTTTCAGTTTACCCTCAGGGACAAATGGTCTAGTGGATAAAATCATTGTTTAAAGTGAGTGACGGTCATGAGATCAATCTCTGGATCAGGCAGTACATAAAAAAAGTCATAGACTTTTTCAGTAGAAGATACAGACAAGCGACCTTGGAAGAATACAATATACCATCTAACCACTGAGAGCAAAATAAGAACAACGTCTCCCCCTGTGGATTTATAATAGATTTCGGTTCAAAAATCTATTCAGTGATTATAGCAGACAACTGAATAAGCCTGGAGGATACAACGACTGAAACGTTGTGACTATAATGAAAACTAATTGTCCGATTACATCAGTGTAAAATAATGATAATTTCTTATCTAAAAAATTCAGACAAAATGGTGATTATTTGTGCTACAAAAAACATATCAAAGTGACTATTTTCCAATGATTTCTTTTACGTGTGTTTATTTGTATAAACAGATTCTCAGATAAGAAGTTATTTAATTACACTATTTACACGTATCAAACAGTTTTCCTAAATTTGGTTGTTGATATTCACTGCGTTTCGGTTCCTGTACCCCACAGCTTTTTTTCAGATATTTTTGGCCGTAGTCGGTAACAACAGTTTCAAACGAAATTCTTATTTAATCCTTATTTAATCGACCTGTCCAAGCTTGAAAATATCTTGAATCTGGAAATTCGGCTTCTTAATTATTTCGCCCTTGTAATGTCACTTTTCTCTCAGCTGAACCAAAATGAATTGATTTTAGATATCCCAAGGCATAGGTAGCTGGATGAGAACAGTATTGTCTCCATGATTGATTTTTGGATTCAAAAGGACCGTACTTATATACCCCACGTACCTGTAATGCGACACAAGTTCGATTTAATAGGAGGGTCATGTAAAAAGTAAGCCTCTCTGGAAATTATACACTTTTGGAATGTCTCAGGCACTGGACAATAAACTCAGCCTTTTAGACGAGGAGGCAGCTGCTACCTCGGGCAAAGCTCCCTGAAGCTGAGCAGGTTTACTTTTACACTACCCAACATACAAATGTGCTTGTATGTATATTTGATGGAACCAAGTGTTCGGTTTCGAAATTCCTAAAATGTTCCCGACTACAACAAAAGAATCCCAGAAACAACAGAAACGTTTTGAATATAACAACCAAGATGAGGACAATTAAATTGTGTAAATAATGTTTGTTAATTATATGTAATGTTACAGTGTTTTTACAATGTTAAAAGTAGCTACAACATTACTTATGACAAACGATAAATATATTTTTATATAAGGTTGTTTTGAAAATAAATACAAAATTTTACGTTTAAATGTACCAAAAAAATGAATCATTATTTTTAAAACAACATAATAAAAATTTCAAAACATCGACCAAAATAAAATATCTCACCTCGTGAAAGTTCTTGTTTCAAAATAAAATGAAGTTTATGGTCTGCATAAATTCACCTGGAAAATGTTCCCAGGTGGTGAATAGATTTTTCTGAGTAGGTGTGCCACTGTGTATTCGAACTTTTAAAATCATTTGCATTTGATGAAAAAGATGCTGATGGCACTGGGCTGTGGTACCACTTTACAAAAGGACTGTTCATAGTCTGACGCAACAGGGCTTCATCCAATCGATAAGCCTGTCTTTCTGCTTCTGTGTATGGTGAATAAATAGGGTTTAGAGCAGGTGTAAAGGTCGGAAGTGCCTGAGGTGTCATACCCAATCCAGAGGGACCAGGTAGATAACCATTCGGGTAAATATTAAGGTCGCAAGAATTAGATTTACGACCCCGTCTCCTCGAACGGCGTCTCTGTCGAAAGTCGCCCCTCATAAAGTCCTGAACATTAGCCGGGTGGATGGCCCAGTAGTTTCCTTTACCATCCTCACAGCGACCGGCCTTCACGAAACAGTCGTTTAAAGATAGGTTATGGCGGACACTATTTCGCCAACCCTGGCTCCGGTTTCTATAATATGGGTAGTTAGTCTCAATCCAAGAATATATCGAACCCAGACTAAGTCTCTGTTGTGGCGATTCTAGAATGGCTGTAGCTATCAAAGCTATGTAAGATAGGGCTGGTTTTACGCACTCAACTGTAGAATCTCTGGTTTGATCACTGTTTTCTTGATTTTTTTCATGCTGTGGTTGTGTTGCCGTCTCTATTTTTGGATTGATGGTTTCTTCTCCGGATTCATCTTTGGTTTTCCTTTCAGGGAGGTCGTCCTTCGGCCTATTGATGCTTTTGATACCGCCAATTACGATCTCTTTTTCCAAAATTGGCTTCTGAGAGATGATCGTGCAACTGGTAATCGAATTGTTGATATTA
>CM042147.1:99686646-99764146 GCA_023376005.1 Doryteuthis pealeii | reverse complement strand
TCAAATTTTGGCATTAAATAACTCATAAGGGGTTGATATGCTGTTCAATAAACAAAACTACAAAATCAAACATACCAATTGTTTTTAGAATAGGTTAATTTTCTTTTATATATAAATACTAGTATTTTATCATTTGTAGTGGAATATTATACAATATAACGGATACTATTTATTACCGAAATATTTGGCATTGAAACTCATGAATTTGCTTTTAAGAAAAAATTGTTTATAATTAAATTATAAATGAATTGAATTTATTCGTTTTATTTTTTATATTTTATATATTAAAATAAATATAGTATATTGGGTAATTAATTGGTTGGCTTTTTAACCTTTGGGATATCTAATACCGGTTAGCCTTTTTATGCAAGGATTTATATGATTTCAAGTAAGTGATGATAATTCATAAATAATTCAAGTAGTTATTATTTATACAAAGAATCTACACATAGTTATATGATTTCAAGTATTCCTATCTAATTATAATAATTTGTACACAAATTCATCTATTTCAAGCAATTATATGGTTTCAAGTAACTAATAATAATCCTTTGTTAACAGTTATAGCTTCAAGTAACTATCCTTAATCCAGATGATTTCACACATTTATATAGGTTTCAAGCATTTTCCGTTAATACTACTAATTTTAAAACATATGTATTTGACCCCGAGTTGAGCAACTTACAATTACTGTCACTATGGATCAGAGTGAACCTTGGAGAAATTGCAACAAGAGTTCAAAAGCTGAAGCCTCACCACCGGATACAGGTTACTATCATAGCTAGAACATCGACCTTTTTGTATGGGATCTTGTCGCTATGTAGGTGATATAATCGACACATTTTAGGCCTACCCAACAGGCATGGAATTTGATATATATTATTTGGTTATATATGTAACTCATAAAAAAGCAATGAAGATGTCATATTCACCTTTAATCCTTGGAGGATTAAACTATAGAATTTCAACAAGTTCAGATAATAGATATCACTAAATATAATTAATAAAAATGCCTACGATAATAGAATAACTTGCAAATATGTATCTTCCTGTGCCTGAATTGTGATATATTATAAACTAGCTTAATTGCAGCCCGATTGATAATTTTTGGCATCTTGCCCAACGATGACACTTCATCCATTGTGTACACATTGAATTTTATTAAACTTGAACAATATTTTTCAAAAAATTAGCAGTTTTCATTTAAAACAAATTATATAATTTGTGTATTTGTGACTTATTTCAAAGATGTATGATAAACAACATTTTAGTTATCCTATTCGGGATCAATACGAATAGCCTGTTTCCATTCCCAATCTGTGAACAGCCTTTGAACAGCCTTTGAACAACCTTTGAACATTAGAGATGTATCATGACACTAGCACACACATTCATAGAGTGTGTGTGTGCATACTTGTGTATGTAAGTGTATGTATGGGTTGCCTTTTTACAAAAATGAATCCTCAGACTGGAGAATTATAAAAAGTGCTTTATCAAGCGGTTGTATATCGTGATGTGTGTTCACGTGATCAGATCTTTTATGCGAGACTTTTACTCGAAAAGATAACGTGCTCATGTATTAATGCACGTGACATTCAGATGAGATAAAAAAATGAAAATAACAAATAAAATAGAATAGATAAAAAATAAAATTAAAAGCTAAAAACTAAAATAAAAATAAGATATAAAATGAAATAAAATGCATGTAAGAAATGAAATAATGAATGATAAATAATATAATATAATATAATAATGAATAAAATAGATAAATAAAGAATAAGAAAATTATTTTTGTAATAAAAATAGAGGGGATTAATGATAGTCAGGTGATAGATGACACGAGAAATTTATTTATCAATAAATGTTTACAATTAGAAACTAGTTCACTTTTTTTGTTTAGCAAATTTTATCAGCATTTTGCAGAATACGTAATATTTCTTCTAGACATAATCTGCAGTTATATTTACCTTAGGCCTTTTTCACAATCTCCCATTTTATCATCTTCTATATGCCATACGTGTCTAGATAATATAATATATATATATATATATATATATATATATATATATATATATATTTGTGTGTGTGTGTGTGTTTTGTTGAACACGACGGACATTTAATGTGTGACGTATTTTTTTCCGATCTTTTCAAGTTGTCTGGTCAGTTTTTAACGTCCGGTGGAGTTGGTTAATAACTCCACCGAAGGTTTTATGACAAGTACTTTCGGCACTTCATAGTGTCACATTCAGGTGTAAGAGTAGTCAAGTTGGTTCCTGGTTCTTTTCTACACGCTGGATGGTAAAAAAAAAACGAGTACCGGTCGGTGTAAGTTGGAGGAGGAACTTATAGAATTATATGAAATGTCATGGGGAATCGGGAAGGAAAATTTAAAGTATATTTTCTTTAATATATATGGCTTCGAGAATTTGAAGATTTTGTTTCGTTCTTTCTTTGTGCAATATGTCTGTGTTTTCGGTTAGAAGTTTCCGGTAATTAGTATGAATGCGATTTTAAGTGTTGTCTGATTAGGTGTTGTTGATATATATATATATATATATATATATATATATATATATATATATATATATATAAATAATTGAAGGCAATTACAATGCGTATAAAAATAAAAACAAAAAGATGTTATTTTTGTCTTATCGATTTCAAAGAAAACTTTATCTTCAGAGACGAATATCAGAAATAAACGTGCTTAATTTTTTTTGCATGGTTATACCTTTTTTCCTTTCTTTTTTTTCCTCGTCTTCTTTTTTCTTTCTCCTCCCTTCCCCCTTCCCTGTTATGAATGAAATTGGCGAATAACTGTAATTTCTTTTTTTTTTAAATATTTGTTGAGAACGAATGTTTAAAATCCTACCTTGCATATGTATCCAATATTGTCTGTTTATCATCCGGTGAATACTGCAACAATGTAGCCATGTACAATTCAAAATTAAAAAAAAAAACGGTTACGTAGAAAAATTCTTATGCTTAGCTTTCATTTTCTTTGCTTTCTCTTTCCCTCTTTTTTTTCGATTCTTTTTCTTTCCCTCCCTTCTCTAATTTTATATTTTTGTATTTATTTATTTTCATTTTCAGTTGTAAAAAATAAAATGTATTAATTTAATTATATGGACCAGTAAATAAGTAAATAAAAGATTATCTTTAATTATATATTATTAGGATTGAAGGAAAATTTAAGAAAAATATGTTTCATGAGTTTTTTTTTAATTTTAAATAGATTAAGTATTATATATTATAGGGACTGGCAAACAGAGCCTCAAAGTCATTTGTGACCAAATGACTTTAGCCCCCCCCCACACAGAAAATAATTTACCAAAAATCAGGGAATTATCGGATTTTAATGACATTTTCAGTGTTTATTTATCGAAGAATGATCTTTATAATGCATTATTTATTTTATTTCAAAAATTTATAATTTTTTTCAGGTCACTTAATTTTAACCCCCATTATGTTGGGGGCGTAAAATTGTTTCAAGTTGGTCCTTACCTGATACTAATTACAGTATAAATAAAGAGATAAAAGACCGAAGTTATTAATAGAAACCAAAAAAAAAAAAATGCTTACGGTTGCTCTTCTATGAGAAAATTAGTATTGATTATCGAAAAATAAAATGTAAAAAAAAAAAAATGTAAAATAATTTTTTAGGAGATTTTTTTTTTACTCATTTCCACAATTATTTAATTGACTATTATCTTATTAAAAAAAAATTATACATTGATATGTTTTCTGCTAATAAGGGGGGGGGGTATATTTTTAATAGAGTTCTTCTTCAACACTTATTACTTTAGGAGTATAAAATAAGGTTTGCATTAAATAGATATTTATTTCTAGAAAGTAAAAATATAACATTTTAAACCTAATATCAAGATTCACATATTTTAAAACAATTAAATTGATTTTCAATATAATTCACATAATGTTAGAAGATTAATTGTATGGACGACAAATAGACCAAATACATAAAATATGAAATATATCTTCCTCTATTCAAGAAGAGTTAATCTTTGTGTCAGTAATTTAACCGAAAGATTCAATATCTATTAAGTTAAGGTAAGTTCATTTCATTATTACTATTTTTAATTGAATTATTCCTTTTTAATTAAAAATATTCAAATTCTAATTGATGTTTTCTCACTTTTTATCTTTAAATTAACAATTTTTTTTTTACTAAAATAAAAAAATTGCAATCGTCATGTCTGGCCGGACATGGCTATCTGGAACCCCCCATCTAAAATTTTTGTTTTTAATTTTTGTTTTTTTCCTTCAATGGATTATTATCGATTGCACACCAATCTATCAGATTGTAAAAAAAAAATTCTAAAGGTTCTTTATTTGTCGAGTTTTCATGGGTGCTCAGTTCCCCGTATAAGTTATCGTATTTTTGAGTTTTTAGGGGTGCTCATTTTCCCGTACGTGGAAATTTTTTTAGCGGTTCTGATATGGGGGATCGATTTACGATAAACTAATACGGGGTGCTGAGCACCCCTGAAAACTCGAAAAATAAAGAACTTTTTAGATTTTTTTTTTACAATATGATAGATTGGTGTGCAATCGATAATAATCCATTAAAGAAAAAAAAAAAGAATTAATAACATAATTTTTTAAATGGGTGGGTGGGTGGGTGGGGGTTACAGATGATTAGGTCCGCCATGAATTGAATTAAAATTACTTAATTCTATCAAATTTTTGTCTAAGTCAAACAGAAGTAACAATAAACATCGTTAAAAAACATTTTTTTGTTGAATCAAATTTATAATTATCATTTTTTTAACTTTTAATATTAGATTTTCTTAATGTTTAAATTAGATTAAATGTCACTATCTAGATATTTCTGTAATATTCTCTAGTAATTCTGTTTTCTTGTTTATTTTCCAGATGTCTTTAATACATATTTTCAATGAATATGCCTCAGTTGACAGTGGTACACCAATATTAGTGGGCCATATATTTAAAAAATGTCAAGATAATTATGGCTCACAACAAAAAATTCTAACATGGGCAAATGAACACAATAGATTTAATAACTTCCCATCCATATCATCATACATGATTGAGCAATTGTGGAAATTGTTTAAAAAGCGATATAAATTGCAAAATAGAATTAAGAAAACGTGCCCATTAGTTGCCAAATCACATGCAAAACTGAATACCACTTCAACATCTTGGATTGGAACCTCTACCTCCACTACCTCCTCCCACTGCCGCATCCTCCTCCTCCACATCCACTGTCAAAACCTCCACCTCCACTGTTGACGCCTCCACCTCCACTGACGACACATCTATCATAAATTACACTAACACTATACATTCCACTGACAAACCTCTCATGTCCACTATTTTTTATTTGACATCCATAATAAAAAAATTGGGAACAAAAACATAAATAACAAAAAAAAAAAAAAACAAATGTGCAGAAAGAAAATTAAAACATTAAAAACAAGCAAATAAACAAATTGTAAAACAAAAAAAAAATAGATGCCCTTGAAAAAGAAAAAAATATATAGAACGAAAAGTTTTTTATGACTGCATACTAACGGGCATGTCAGTTCAAAAAATACCCAATCTAATCCTAAATTTGTCAACAACTTTAGGATTTGATTACCAAAAAAATGAAAGATCAATATATAGAATGGTTGGGGAGCTTGTTTTTTTTTGCTATGTAACCACTAAGGCAGTTCTCCAGGAAGACAATGTCTCTTTAATATTTGACGCCACGACACAAGATGGAATACATGTTAACTGTATCCTGTTGACAACACCAAACTGTTGTTATCTTGTATCACTGGAAGATCTACCTGGTGGAACTGCACCAGATTACAAGCAGCACATTTGTGACAGCATCAAAACTTTGACCAAAGTTTATTCATCTATTACCAGGCAAAATTTTGATGACTGTTACAATTGTTTAGTCAGCAAAATAAGCTGCACAGTGACTGACCGAGCTCCCGTAAACCATGCTACTGTAGATTTACTGGAGGAGGAATGGCACAAAAGATTAATGGAGCTGAACTGCAATTTGCATGGAGGCAGTTTCACGAATTTGTAGAAAGGCTCTTGCAGACAATGAAAATCAAGAAATTAAAAAAATACTTCCTGGAAGTGAGTGCCTAGCCTGGAAAATTGTGTGTGGTCTAAATACTTTGAAATTTAGCCCAAAGAACGGGGATATCAAGGGTTTTGATAACATTTGGGAAAGCAAAGGTGTCAAACGAATTGATATTCCTCGATTCCGCGGTAATCGAATTCACATAATTTTTCATCTAGGTGGTTTATATTTTACTCATTTGAGGAAATAAAATTTTTTTTAAACAATCACGAAAAAAAAAAATGATTTAATAAGGGTCTGCAACGAGCCTTTCAGGAAGATCTGGCTGCTGTCGAGCTTCAGGTGCTGGGGGTCATTGAAAACTATTGACTGGCCTTGGATGCGTACCTTTTACACTCCTGAGCTGACTGAACATGATGCTAAACACACCATGGAAAAAATTAAGTCAGTTATGGAACAGTTAGAGGTACTGATTCTAGACCCTGATACAATTTTGTCGTCAACAAATCACCTTTTTGGAAATCGTTTGGATTTCAGTGATAAAATTGTTGAAAAAGTCATAATAACCCCAGAGACACAGCATTGTTTTATAATAAAATAAAGCTGTGTCTACAAGAAGTGCTGAAGGGACTTAAAAAACAATATCAATGTTCCTTCGCGACAGTGGCTGGTTCAGTTAATGAGGTATGTCATCAGTCAGGGAACATACAATGATGGCTGAAAGTATTATTGGTGAATTCTGTGACCGGAAGAAGTTTGCCCCTAACAACAGTATTAGCAACACCATAAAGGCAAAACGGAACAGAGTCAAAGAATTCATTGATAATATTGATGATGAAGAATTTCAAGCCATCTTATCCCTGGCAATTCCTTATGGTCGAAAAGAAACAAAAATACATCAAGAACGTCGGAAATCGAATGAAGAGAATATTGATGAAGAAATCTGTAGCTGCAGCTAAGCTAAGAAGAAAACTGGATAACATCATAAAGTATCTGTAAGTATCTCAATGACTATTCTTTTAAATTAAATATGAAATTTTTGCATTAATTTTTAAGGGTATGAATTTTTTTTATAAATTTAAGTTATTAGCAATAAATTAGTCATAAAGATATATTTTTTGGTATATTAAATAAAATTCTTAATATTTTTCTCTATTTTATTTTTACAGGATACATCAATTCCTGCATTGCAGAAGTCATTTCCCAACATATCTACTGACCAGTTATGTCTATTACAAGGATACTTCTTGGTAAACCTAAATCAAGAAGTATTATTCATTACTGGGAAGTAGATGGTGTAGTTGGAAGGTACTATGGTGAAATAAGGTATAATCAAGACAATGATTATATCATATTTTACTATAAACCAGAAGACTACGATGTTGGGGATGAAGAATTTATTTCCAGACAGGAGCTGGCTACAGATTTCCTCACCAATGATCTTCACTTTCGATAATCCGACAACCATAAGGAAGATGACATGAGGTTCCAATCCATGAAAAAAAATTCAAATAATCAAAACAACAACCACAAAAAAACAAAACAAACAATAAAAATCAAAGGTCCTTTTAAGGACCACAAAATATTTACAAAAGTCTTCATTTACCAAATTCTGTTTGCGCAATAGAGAATTTTTTTTTTTCAAATTTCTAACAGTAAAAAGAGTGTCATTTCCCAAAGAGTTAACTGAAAAGAAATTGACAATTAAAAATGGTGACCATAGCTTAGGCATTGTCAATTTTTTAGCTCATTTTTTTAAAAAAAATGATTTAGCATTAATTAAACCAATTATGTGAGGTCAAATTTTCGTATTAGCTATAAAAATAGTAACATAATGAGCATCAGTAAAAAAAATAATATTACATCTACCTGTGATATTCTAAAGCTCAGTAGATAGATCTATACTGAAAGTTTCATTGAAATCACACAATTCCCTGATTTTTGGTAATCTTTTATTTCATACAGAACGCCTATTACAACTAACTAACTAACTAGATAAATAACTAACTAGATAACTAACTAACTAGATAACTAGATAACTAACTAACTAACTAACTAGAAAACTAACTAACTAACTAACTAATAACTAACTAACTAACTAGATAACTAGATAACTAACTAACTAACTAACTAGATAACTAGATAACTAACTAATTAGATAACTAACTAACTAACTAACTAGATAACTAACTAACTAACTAGATAACTAACTAACTAACTGACTAGATAACTAGATAGATAGATAGGTAGATAGATAGATATCCACAACTTCGGACTTTTATCTTTATACAAATGAAAAAAGTTTTTTATTTATACTGTAATTAAAAATTGAACGCTGACCAACCCGCAGAGATTTTACGCCCACAGAGTAAGTGTGTGTGTGTGTGTGTGGGGGGGGGTTAAAATTAAGTGCCCTGAAACAAAATGAGAGTTTTGAAATAAAATAAATAATGCATAAATAGTCCATTCATTGATTAATCAACACTGAAAATTTCATTAAAATCCGATAATTCCCTTATTTTTGGTAAATTATTTTCTGTAGGGGAGGGGGTGTGTGCTAAATTCATTTAGTCACAAAACGGATTTTACTTCAATCAAACAAGACAAAAAAGTTAAAAATATTATGGTCATTACGGAATTCAATACTATAAAGGGAAATAATTATGCAAATTTTATTTTCAAACGAAACTAATATATTTTTTTATTTTTTTACATACAAAAAACGGATTTTACTTGGTTAAAATTTAAAACGAGTGAGTAAAATTTCTGTAATATTTAATAAATATGTATTTAAAGTAACGCTTTACTTATTTCTAAAAAGAAATGTTTATAAGTATTTTAAAAATATTTTAAAACCATTATTGAACACGATAAATCAAAATAAATTAAACGTAACTTTTTGTTGAAATTCGGACGATTTTTAATGTATAAAATGTATTAAGAATAAATTGCATATTGTAATAATATTTTTCTTTTTTAATGATGGTCAGTATGTTACTACTTATCGATTTAGACAAAGTTTGACCTTAAATAATAGATTTAATCATTTTAATTCGCTTTTAAAACTCCTAGCAGATGAATTTTTTGCTAGACCCTAATATATCAATTATATATTAAAATATTATATAATAATTATATATTAGGATTGTTGCAAAATTTGAGAAAACTATGTATTATGAGTATTTTCTTTCTAAATTTCAAATAAATTTAATATTGTAAATTAAATATTCAAATTATAAAAGGCATAGTGTTTTTTTAAAAATTGTTTTGATCTTTTTATATTAATAGTTCTATGTTTAATGAGTATTTTCTTTAAAATAAAAACTTTTATTTTTATTTATTTTTTTATATTAGTAGATATCTATTATAGATGTATTACATAATTAAAATCCGTTATTTCAAGTGTCCACCTTGGACTTATTTCTTGAGGGAAGAAAGTAAAAATATGCAAATAGTTGATTGTTGATAGGTTTAAATTTGTGATAGGGAAAATTACATATATATGTGTAAAATATGTATACTAAATAAACTATAAGCTATATATGGAAGCTATATATTTAGTTAACTATGTATTCCGTGTTTGATTCTAATCTGTTGATTATATTAGGACATAACTTAGCTATCAATAAACATTCTCTAATTCTGAGATTACCAATATTGCGTATTATTGTCTCTATTTTAACGGAAAAATTGTTGTCCTTATTTTTGCATTTGATTAAATGTTTATGGAATGAGGATGCACGTGTGTGGATGTGTTCTTTGATTCTAATGTGGAGGGGTCTAATTGTACTTTCTATATAGAAATTAAGGCATTTGGAGCAAGTTAAACGGTAAATTGTATAAGTTTTGTGACATATGTTAGGATCTCTTATTGGGCAGTTGGCTAGTGTGCATGCTGTAATAATATTCTTATATTTTTTTGTTAGATGTTGGCGTAGTGAGGGCCCAGAGTGTGCTAGTTGGATATCTAGTCCCTCTTTATGAATAGCCTTGCGTATTTATTTTGTGATTGTTTAGCTGAAATATGGTAGTTTCAGGAAACGGGTGTTAGAGTGTGTGTGTAGTGTCCGTGTTTTTCTATTATTTAAATGGCGTATGTATGAAGGTGGGTAGCCATTGTTTTTGAGGGTATTCATAAAGTGTGCACTCTCAACTACAAGACATAAGGTTATGCAATTGCGCGTTTACCATTGACAAGTTGATTTGGCGAGTATCGTGTGTGGCATGGGCCGGTGGCCTTGGGATAGAGTCTCTGTCTCTGCTTTCTGTGGTCGCTGGTTCTACCTCTGTCGAGAGCACGGTATACACTGCTGATGAGACCTAATATAGGTCGAAACAGCTGTCCAATTTTGTTACAATATTAGCTTATATCCATAACAAAAGTCTGAGACATATTTTTGAAGCTGGTACAATTTCGCTTTTACCCTCTGTTAATAATCATCTTGGATTTTTCAACAATTCGTTTTTTGGATTTGAATTTCTTCCATACGTTGAATTACATTTTACTTCGTGTTGTTTCTTTGAAAAAAAAAAAAAAAAAAAAAAAAAAGAAAAGAAAATTTAAAAATTATTTTTTCCATACGTTAAATTCCATTTTTTTCGTATTATCTTTTATAATAATTCTATATATAATGGAGATCGATTGCATTTTTGTCTGAAGCCGAAACTACGTCACTGCTTATGTCACAGATCCTCCAATAATCTAAAGCATTCATCTATGAGAACCTAATTTTTAATCAAGTTGAGTTATCTTATTATTAAGTAAACAGATTGGTTTATATACACTATGAAGTTCTGTTTGTAATATTTGATGGTCTTGGTGGTTTTTTAACGAATCTTTCAATAAATGCATGTTTAGTTATATACATTTCTACATAGTGATTTTCATTTTAATTCGTATTTATAATTATTTAATGTTTATAGTTTTGCAAGAAATTTATCTATAAATAAGATATAGCCACTTTAAATACCTTACTTTATATTCTCATGTGTCTTATTTTCTCCGTGCCAGTCACTTCCGTTTTTTAAAATTTAAACATTTTTAAAGTTTTAATATAATAGAGTTAATAACTTATAAGATAATAAAAAGTAATTTTTTTACCCATTCATTTAATTAAAATACAATTTGTAGAATTGTGTAAACATATTTATTTAAAAAAATTTTTGCGCATAAGGGTTTGTTTATTAAAAAAAATCCTTTTTTGTTTTTACAGTGATTTTTTTTAATAAACAAACCCTTATGCGCAAAATTTTTTTTTAAATAAATATGTTTACACAATTCTAAATAATAATTAAAAAAACACCCTTCCTTTTATTTTAATAAATTTTATTACGATAAAAAGGAAGAGTGTTTTTTTATTAGCATTCAGTGTTTTATTTATCAAAATAAAAGGAAAACATTTTTTTATCATCTTCACTCTACAGATTTATCTATTAGAATAAAAGGAAGAATTAAAAAAATATTTTGGCATTGTTGTTTTTTTATTACATTGTTGTTTTTTATTACTTTAATTGATTTATTAATTTTACTTGGATACTACCCCTCTAACATTGAATTTTAACTCCCAACTCAGGCTATATTTTTCAAAAGTTTATTTTTACACCGCCCGAAGGTTTTGTTTTACTTTTTTGATAAACTGAATTTAATTTCATTATTAAATATTATTTCAGGAAATATTTTGGTGTAGAAAAGTTAACTTTCCTAATTTCTATTTCAAATTGTTTATTTTTTACTCCTTTAATAATTTTATGATTTCAATTACTAAAATCCTTAAATGTTGAACATCCTTTTAAAGTTTTTGGCATAGTTGTTTTTTATTACTTTAATTAATTTATTAATTTTACTTGGATACTACTCCTCTGACATTGAATTTTAAATCTGTTATAAGTGACACACCCTATAAGACCAATGGAATGCGCCAACAGCTTATTATAAATAAACACGGATAATTGTGGCTTAGGCAAGCCAATACGAGTGCCAATAACTCTGTTCGTCGGACGTAATTTCCACATCTCTCTATTGTATTGTCTCCTTTCTGTTAATACATTTTCTACTTTTCGTTACCCGTTGTTTTTGTTCTTCTTTGACCCCTTAAAACCTCACAACAAAATCCTACTCCGCTCAGGCTATATTTTTAAAAAGCTTATTTTTACACCGCCCGAAGGGTGGTTTTGTTATGCTAATGATAATAGTTCTATATATAATGGAAATAGATTACATTTCTGTCTGAAGCCGAAACTGCGTCACTGCTTACGTCACAGATTCCACAATAATCTTTAGCATTTATCAATGAGAACCTAATTTATAATCAATTTGAGTTATAGTTAATATTAAGGAAACTAATTGCTTTATATAGAGTATAAAGTTGTGTTTGTAATACCCGGTGGTCTAGGCATGTTTAGTTTCATACATTTTTACATAGTGATTTTTATTTTAATTTGTATTTTTAATTATTTAATGTATAAAGTTTTGCGAGAAATTTATCTATAGATAAAACATAGCCACTTATACATACTTTACGTTAAATTCTTACGCGTCTTATTTTCTCCGTGCCACCCAGCTTCCGGTAAGGAAAACATTTTTAAAGTTTTGAGGAGTTATTAAATTATAAGATAATAAAAAGTAATTTTTTTATCCATTCATTCAATTAAAATACAATTTGTAGAATTGTGTAAAAATATTTATTTTAAAATCTTTTTTCTTCACGTCGGTTTGTTTAAACAAAAAAATATCCCCTACCTAAATACAATAAACAAATGATACAAAACATCGGCTTTACCGAATAGGCTGCATGAAAAATTTCATAGATAAAATAAAGATTTATTTTTACTTTTCGCTGCACCTTCACAAATATAACAGGTATTTTTTATTTCAAATTTTATAAATCCTATTAGGAATTTAAAAAAAATGTTTACATTTATTTTTAATTCAAAATTTGTTTACGGTTATTTCATATTACAAATGTTATTTTTCATCAGCAATATATTTATTTAAATTAATTGTAGCGAGAAATTAATTGTATTTTGTTCAATGTTTAAACAATACACATTCATCAATGAGAGGAATACTATTCTGTATTAGATGATTGAAAATAGCATTTTACTTCGAGTTTATATAAATTTTGTTTTGTTTTTAAAAATTGATTAAATAAAATTATTCGGCGGAACTAAGCATCTGGAACCCCCCATCTAAAATTTTTGTTTTTAATTTTTTTTTCTTTTTCTTCAATGGATTATTATTGTAAAAAAAATTCAAAAAAGTTATTTATTTTTCGAGTTTTCAGCGATGCTCAGTTCCCAGTATAAGTTTATCGTAAATCGATCCCCCATATCGGAACCGCTTAAAAAATTTTTTTCTTTATAATTTTTTTTTCTTTTTCTTCAATGGATTATTATCACACCAATCTATCAGATTGTAAAAAAAAAATCTAAAAAATTATTTATTTTTTGAGTTTTCAGGGGTGCTCATTTCCCCGTATAAGTTTATAGTAAATCGATCCCCCATATCGGAACCGCTCTAACTTAACAGTTGGGCTGAATTTGCACAAAGGTGTCAAAATAAAAACAGAACCCACAAATTTTGTAATCTAACTGTTAATTTTAACTAGGGGGGTAGGGTTAGGTTTGGGGTTAGGGTTAGGGGTTGGTGTTGGGGTTTAAAGCTAGTTTAATGGGAAAATAAATAAACAATTTGGGTTCTGTTTTTTTTTCTGGGCCACCCTAACTTTGACACCTTTGCGCAAGTTCAGTTCGAGCGGTTCCGATATGGGGGATCGATTTACTATAAACTTATACGGGGAAATGAGCACCCATGAAAACTCGAAAAATGAATAACTTTTTTGAATTCTTTTTTACAATCTGATAGATTGGTGTGCAATCGATAATAATCCATTGAAAGAAAGGAAAAAAAATTAGATGGGGGGGGGGGGTTCCAGATGCTTAGATCCGCCAATTATTCAATTTAATGCTTACTTTAATGGATATAAAATGTATTAAATCTCCAAGAAAATGAATTAAGAGTGTAACAACATATATCATATTCATTAATTTATTGTACAAACAGTTTTACATAAACTAGCACAAAACGCCATCTGGGTGGTTATAAAATTAATTTTTGAAAGATATTGTCTGAGTTAAAATTTCATATAAGAGGGTTTGTATTATTGGTAAAATCATCAAATTTATTAAAGGAGTAAAGAAAAATGAAACCATTTGAAATGGAAACTTACTTCTGTCCCCCTCAAATCAAAATCTTGCATGCATCTATTAATTATTAATTAAATAATATTTTATCAATGACAGTATTGTGATGTAAGCAGTGACATAGTTTTAGTCACAGACAAATTGATACTGAATCTATTATCAAAAAATTTTATTTATTGAAGAAAATCTTTAAAGAATTTATATTTTTACAGAACTGTACCAAATAAAATTTAGTTAAAAATAAATCTATAAATTAGATATTTTTATTTCCTCCGATTAAAAAAGAATTAACATTAAGTATTATTTAGCATTTAAAAATTGATTTAAGTATCATTACTCTATTCTATTTTATATAATATTTATTTACACTAAAACTAAATGTTTGTTAAATGTAAAATAAATAAGGTGAATGTTTATTTTTTTTATTTCAAATTTTTTAGAAATAATCAAAACAATAAAAAAATCATTTTGTATAGTTAATTGTTTTATTCATTGATAAACTAAATTTAATTTTATTATTAAATATTATTTCAGGAAAAATTTTGCTTTAGAAAAGTTAACTTTCCTAATTTCTATTTCAAATTGTTTATTTTTTACTCCTTTAATGAATTTGATGATTTCAATTACTAAAATCATTAGATGTTGAATGTCCTTTTAAAGTTTTTGGCATATTTTAACATTGTTGTTTTTTATTACTTTAATTGATTTATTAATTTTACTTGGATACTACCCCTCTGACGTTGAATTTTTAATCCCACTCCCCTCAGGCTATATTTATTCAAAAATATTTTTACACCGCCCGAAGGGCGGTTTTGTTATGCTAGTAATAATAATAATGTTACAACGGACACAACAGTTTGAATAAGCCTTTTCCATCTTATGTCACCTACAGATCATTTACTGGCTCCTAGGCTGAAAGTGACGATCAGTCTGCTTTTAGATAAATGTTTTAGGTTTTCGAAAGATCAAAAATATATGGTGTCAAATGACCACTTTACTCAGTCCTGTCTCCCCCCGCGGTTAGATGAGAACATTGAGGAGGGAATTATGGCGCCTTCTAACAGTACGGACCCAATACGCGCTACTCACTATACATTTTCTATTAAATCTTCTGACTCTTCTAATTTGTACCTTAAGAAGCAGGCTCTATCATAATTATTCCAATCTATGGCGGGTATTATATCTAGGGTCATTCTAGGCTCCGCGATACGGAGTCTTTATTTGAAGGACATGGCTTTTAAGAATAAAGCCACAGAAAACAAGTTATCACGTTTGTCGACTTTAGGCTCGAAATTGTGTTCAGGAAAATTCTTCGATGTTTTGCATAGCAGTGCAGAAAACCTGAGAAATACATGAGGCTCAACATGTCAGGAATAATTTTCTTGGAAGGAAGAGAAAATTAGAGGGCCCTAAGAAGACCATTTATGTTAATTCTTCGGGTTTTAACCAGAAAAAGCAGAAGCATGAAGGATACAGCTTTAAGCAACGGAGAGGACAGTGTGCTTCGACCTGGACAAGTGAGAAAACAGGTTTTAAGAAGTCCAAGTTTCAGAGTCGTTGGGGTTTAGTCCCCAACGACAATAGAGTATTTCCTCTATCCAAGCCGGTCTGGGAACGACTAGCAGGATATATGGAGGGTTGGAAGAAGATTACTTCCGACCGCTAGATCATAAGCATAGTCCGGAAGGGACTAAAGCTTCAATTTGCTTCAACACCGGTACAAAGTGGTGTAAAAAATACCTTATTCAGTTTATCTTGCCAGAGAGACGTTATTTCAGACGAAATAAAAGACTTATTAGGAAAACAAACAATAGAATGAGTTCCCAAAGCCCAAGAGGGTCAGGGGTGTTACAGCACCTTCTTTTTAGTTCCTCAGAAGAACGGAGGATTCTGTCCCATTCTAAATTTTAGAGGGAGAAATTCCCATCTCGTAGTTCCTCATTTCAAGACTATTCTTCAGGCGTTGAGGAGGGGCGACGGGTAATTACTACGGACATGAAGGTGCGTACTTCCATGTTCCCTATTTTCCCAGGTCACAGGTAGTTTGTATGGTTTCATTTTCAGGGGAGATATTACCAATTCAAAGCTATGCCCTTTGGTCCCCCATATAATGTTGTCACTGAGGGTATTTCTCAGATTCCGTCAAATACATATTTTCATGTACCTAGACTACTGGTTAGTCAGAAATCAGGATCAATCCACTCTCAGTCAGCAAGTAGTTTTGATACAGGACCTTCTCCAGGATTTTGGGTTGTTCATAAATAATCAGAAATCTCACTTGATTCCATCTCAAAAGATGATGTACCTGGGAGCTCTCTTCAATTTAGAGGAGGGAATAATTTATCATTCAGACGAAGTTCCAGATTCTGGTACATCAAATAGATTGTATTTTGGAGACAAGGTTCTGCCCATCTCACAGGTTTCTCAGACCTCTGAGTGTAATGGCTGCATGTATAGATCTGATTCCCTGAGCTCATATGAGGCCAATCCAATTCTACCTTCAGTCATGGTGGGTCCCTCGAAGGGACAACATCAAAAAGATGATCCCTATAAACAGACTTTTAGCAAGACACCTTGTATGGTGGAAAAGAAAGGAGAACTTCTTCAAAGGGGTTCTGCTTCACCACGTAGAGCCTCTAGTTCTTTGGACAGATGCTTCAGAAAAGGGCTGGGGAGCTCACTTAAACATTCACCAGGAGTTTGGGGCAAACGCCTGGCAATGAACCATATCAATTGGTTAGAGCAGTCCATCTAGCTTTTGTTCAGTTACTACCTCATGTCAGAGGGGAGATTGTTCTTCTAAGATGCGATAATTCCATAGTAGTAGCATACATCAACAAAGAAGGAGGCACAAAATCCCTTCATCTTAGTTTGTTAGCGAGGGAAGTGTTCCATTGGGCAGCAGAGTACAACATTTCCCTTTTGCAGTTCACATTCCAGGAAAGAAGAATGTTTTGGCAGACCGTCTTGAGGGGCCAAGAATGGAACCTGGACTTAATTTTTCAGAGCTTCGGCCGTCCAAACATAAACCTCTTCGCTACCCTAGAAAACAGAAAATTGGCCACACTGGGGTGTTAGAATGCACTGACTGCAACTCTGCAGAGGGATAAGACACCCCCATTGGAGCCACCTGTTGGCTGTGGGTGGCGACCCGTGATGCTTAAGGATAGAACCCAGGTGGTTGAGCAGTCCATGACATGCAATATCCCACTATGGTCCTTACTTAGGTTAGATAGGCGGTCGGAGAGGCCCCTCCGATCAATGGCTGGTTACGTCAAGCCCTAGCCCCTATATGATTGCCCCAACCCTATTGTCCTTATGGCAAGCCCCAACCATTTTTATCATATGGAGGATAGAAGGCGGTGGCTGGGGGTCTACAAGTCCTGGGAATGACATTAAACTCTGATGGTGATGTTCCAGTTTTGGAGGTTTGGGGAATGTGGAGCATCCCTTCATCACCATTGCTCCCTGGTCCACTCTGACCCGGAGTGGTAGTACCTTTTAGGGTCCCATCTATGGGTTAAATAGTAAAACATGTTTATAAACAAAACTGATTATCCATTAAGAATGAATTTATTTCAAAACTTTATCGGCATTAAATGACCCACCGAGGTTGATATGCCGTAAAACAAAACAACCAAACCAAACCAGAAAGTTGGGTGTGTTTTGTTCCCCTTATTCACTGGATGCTGCGTATACCTCAGATGCTCCGAGCATGATTGGACGGGGATGTATGCTTAAGTGTTGCTAGAAAGATGTATTCTTCTTCTAGTAGGCCCACACGCTCCACGTCAATCATGGTATCTGGTCCTGCTGTACTTGCTAATAGACTTCCCAAGAGAGTTACGGATAATATCAAAAATGCTAACTCAGAAACAAGGTCAGATAGTGCTTTCAGACCCAGCAATTCTAAAGATAAAACCATGGAAAATATCCCGCATAATCAACCTAAGAGATCTTTTTTATGGAAAGGCTCAGAGTTACATCAAGAATAGCATAAGGCCTTCCACTAGGTGAATGTACAAGGATAGGCAACAGATATACAGAAACTGGTGTCTTGAACGAGATATCGACCCGTATTCTGCCTCTATAAAATGTTGCAGATTTTCTGATTCATTTGCACAAAATCAGAGGCTGCAGAGCTCCAACGATTGCCAGATATAGTGCAGCGTTAGCAGCTATTTACAAGGGTTTGGAGAGAAGTTCTATACATTCAGAGAATCTTCTATCGAATTTGGTTAAAGGAATTTTTAATTCAAACCCTTCAGTGAGACCACTTCTCCCTAACTGAGACTTACCTTTTGTTCTCAAGGCTCTCACTTATCCCCCATTTGAAACTTTAAATTCATTCTGATGATTTAGAGTTTTTTTTTATCTTGGAAGACTGTTTTCCTAATGGCTTTGGCTTCGGCTGGTCTAGTAGGTAACGTAAATGCTTTATCCACCAGGGAGTTGAATCTTAGGCTTGTGGAAGCTGGTATACGACTTTTACCTAATTCAACATTTCTAGTTAAGACTCTGTGGTTAAAGAAGGCTTGGTCGCCTTGGTTTAATCCAGATTTCACCAAATTTACAGATTACTTTTGGGACCTCCTTCTGTGTCCTTGTCATTGTTTGAGAACCTATTTAAAAAGAACGGAGCTGTTGCGGCAGGGTAATGAAAAGTGTTTCATTACCTATCAGAAGATCCCATATAGGCCGACAGTGATTAGTACTATTTCAAGGTGAATTGTATCGACCATTAGGCATGTTTATGGGGCATCTGATCATCTAAATTCAAAGGATATGAGGGCCTATGATACTAGATAATTAGCTTTATCAGACTTTGTTTAGAGAGATATCCATCAAGCGGCTCATTAGTCTTCAGAGAGCACGTTTACAACTTTTTTATTTTATTTAAGAGATGTTGCTGGGAACGAAGGAAATGTTGCAATAGCATCCATCTTAGAGACAATCGGATTGGCAAAGAATAATTGAGTATGTTCCTTTTACTTTTTCCCCTCCTCCCGGAGTTCTGCTACAAATTCTATTTCTTGCATTAGTTATACAGTTAAGTATAGGTATTGATAAAGAGTTTAAAAAAAAAGTAAAACGCACGTTTATGAGATATCTTTACTTACCTGTAGACTTCCCTCCCTCCTCTCCTCTTTAAAGTTCCTAGTTGAGAAAGGTGCTAAAGAGTCCCTCGTATAAAACTGAGGTACTTATCTTCTTTGGTCAAGCGGTCGTGGTGGAGAGGGGAGATAATTAAGTAAATAAACTTTTACAAAATTCCCTACTCCGATGGTATAAAGTTTCTTGAGTGTGAATTGTATTAGTTTTACAGGTAAGTGTAGGTATCTCATAAACAGGGATTTTACTTTCAAAACCCTCAAATACATAGATGATAATATTTTAAACATTGAATATTTATAGGATTTTCAACCAAGCCGTCCTGTATGAACTTTTTGTTCTTTTTCTTTGTTTTGTTCATTTTGTTTTTTTATCTTTTTCTTTTTCTTATTCCTTCTACTTTCATTAAAAAAATCAGACAATTAATACTTTTCTCGTCTTTTAACCAATGATTATCTGTAATGAATACGTCACACGATTTAAACATCTCCTTTTGACTTTTGACCTCGCATCTATAATGATGTCTTGACTTTCATCTTCGCCTATACCAATCACGTCATGAAATTTGAAAATGAACGTTGATGAATGAACAGTTATGAGCCTTTTTCTCCATACACATTTCCAACTCAAGTGAATTAAAAACATTCCTCATCGTTTTATATTGACCAGAAGAAGGTTTAACATAAACCGAAACGTTTCAGTGTCGATAATGTTAACCTACTCTAAACAAATCATAAAATCTAAGAAGTTCGTTTAGTGTTGGGGTTATGGGATCGGCCTGTCAGCTTGGCAGTCCGGTTTCAAATCACGCACAGGGCGGTCTTCCGATCTATAGCTCTGCTGATGAGGCCTAATAGGCCGAAATGTACATACAGAGATTGATTTTTCTCGATTTGTTTAGCCATACATTTAAATAGGTATTCCCGCCTAATTCATTATTAATTAATTAATTTCTAAATTAGGTACGACTCCAATTAAGCACTTATTCTCCAAATATTATCGGCAAAAAGCCATTCTAAACAAACCTTGTTTACAACTTATCATATCGTCGTGTCATAAAAGTCACTAGAAGTGGAATGTTAACCTACTCTAAACAAATCATAAAATCTAAGAAGTTCGTTTAGTGTTGGGGTTATGGGATCGGCCTGTCAGCTTGGCAGTCCGGTTTCAAATCACGCACAGGGCGGTCTTCCGATCTATAGCTCTGCTGATGAGGCCTAATAGGCCGAAATGTACATACAGAGATTGATTTTTCTCGATTTGTTTAGCCATACATTTAAATAGGTATTCCCGCCTAATTCATTATTAATTAATTAATTTCTAAATTAGGTACGACTCCAATTAAGCACTTATATATATATATATATATATATATATATATATATATATATATATATATATATATGAGATTTTACATGCATATTGAGAGTAAAGTATGGAAATAAATCCGACAATGAATAGAAATTGGAAAAAGAAAATTTTCCAAAATATATGAATTTATTATTATGTTTATGTCGACGCTGAAACGTTTCGGTTTATGTTAAACCTTCTTCCGGACAATATAATGGAAAATTGTTCAAACGATGAGGAATGTTTTTAAAATTTAAAAAAAAATGTTTAAATTGTGTGACGTATTCATTACAGATAATCATTGGTTAAAAGACGAGAAAAGTATTAATTGTCTGAATTTTTTTTATGAAAGTAGAAGGAATAAGAAAAAGAAGAAGATAAAAAAAATGTATCCAAAACAATACATCTCGTATGAGATGTATTGTTTTAGAGCCATGGATGTTATCTTGTTGAATTTTGTGTACGCCGCTAGTTCACTCCAGTTAGGACTTGTAGAAGAAATGTCTGATGTGTTGTTTATGAAGAATCCCGGTGAACTGTAATGATCAGGGGATTATGGAGCTTGTTATCAGGATGTTGAGACCAAGGTGTTGATCATAGTGAGTTTTTTTTGTTTTTTGTTTTTTTGCTTTTGCAAAAATAGTTTAGATGACCCTGTGATGAGTTGTAATTTGTATTTGTAATGCATGTATGTAGAGAATAATAAACCACACGGTGAAGACATAGCATAGATGAAATTTCAGAAAAATACAAGAAAGGATAGAGTCTCAAAATTGAGAATCAAGTAAAAATAAATTCATAATTAGACAGTTATGAATTTATTTTTACTTGATAATAACGAACGTAAGGTATGTTATATAATTAATAGTTGGCATATTAATTATATAAGGTAAGTGTACAATTCTGGTACTTCGTTAGAAGAAGACGTCTGTCTCAAGCGATCCCCTAATTCACTCTGAATCTCTAACTAACCTGTTCTCACGACCGAACCAACCAATTAGAGAACTGCTACAAAGGTCCATCTGACTGTTTATCATATTACTGGTTATTTTCCATGACTCTTCTTCTAACGAAGTACCAGAATTGTACACTTACCTTATATAATTAATATGCCAACTATTAATTATATAACATACCTTACGTTCGTTATTATCAAGTAAAAATAAATTCATAACTGTCTAATTATGAATTTATTTTTACTTGATTCTCAATTTTGAGACTCTATCCTTTCTTGTATTTTTCTGAAATTACATCTATGCTATGTCTTCACCGTGTGGTTTATTATTCTCTACATACATGCATTACAAATACAAATTACAACTCATCACAGGGTCATCTAAACTATTTTTGCAAAAGCAAAAAAACAAAAAACAAAAAAACAAACTATTCTAGATAAATCTAAAATAGGAAAAGGCAATTGTAAAAGTTTCCAGCCATCTGAAGTATGTCTAGGACTTTGACAATTTCATATGCATTAGAGTTGATTGTAGATTGGATAAGGCCGATTTGCAATATAAGGAGGTTACAGAGGAAAATGACAATAAATAGATTTTAAAAAAGCATGGGACCAGAGCACCACTTAACATTCACAAGAGAGATGGACACTCCAAGTAAATACCTCAACCACCGACTCATATCTAATATATGTGCAACTGGTGTAGTTCGAGGATGTTGTTGCTGCTATAGACGAATACAACAGTGTAAATACTGTCAGGGAAGTTCTGGTGGACAATGCCAGTATAAACACTGGTTGTGAAGCAAGGATGGATACAGCTTTGGAGAAAAAAGGAAAATAAAAAGGAAGATACACATCATTGGCTGTTCACTTCCTTAAAATGAACTTTCATTTAGAGCCATCTTTAAAACAATTAATGGAACTAATTCTTCATTGGTCCTCTAGGGAAACTTTGTGGAAGTAATTACCATGCTTTGCCCCTGATAAAACTTGAACTTACCAATGGCCCTCTCAATAATTTTCATCTTCCTGCAGAGACAATGGATGATCTAAGTGGTGATCAATGATTACTTTTTGAATATGCTGTACATATTTCACGAGATAAAGATTGGACCTCTGAGTCAAGCAAGATGGCCTTTAGCCATCATATTAATATGCTTATGGACCAGAAGTGCATATCCATCAGAACTCTGATAAATTATACGACATTGTCCAATTTGTCATTCAAGTGTATGCAGTTAGTTGGTTGAAAATAAGGGGCAATATCTATAACCAACAACTGTATATCTAATATAATCCAAGGAGTAAGTCAACTGGAATCCAGAATGTTGCATTAAAATATGTACAACACAATGCTTTTGCTTTGTTTTCGGAAAACATTTTGTGGTCAATGCTGAAGTCCGATGAATTGGAGGTGAGGAAAGTGGCCATAAAAATAGTTTTGTGCAAACATTTTTTCATGCTAATTAGTTATGTCAATTTACAAGAATATTTACAAGTTTTATTTAAATTACATCGCAAAAATATAATCAAGTATGAATAAATTTTCCAATATTTTTTCAGAAGTAACGAAAAGATTAAAAATACTTCAATCAATACTTTTGAAGCCGCACATTGGTCAACTTTGATCTACCTCTCACAAAGTGGAGTTTGTGAACGTGCACTTGCAGAAGGTTTTTCAAGGAACAAATGAACAGAAAGGAAATATCCAACTTCACACACTCACTCACAAAGTGTAGAAAGAGCTTTTAAATTAACAAAAGAAGCTTTATGTACAGAAAGGAAGGCACAAGCACATTATAACCAAATCATTGACCTAAATTTTCATCGAAAGGAAAATACACCTAACCATTTAGTTCTATTATTACATGATCTTATATAGTGCAGGAGGTTTTAGTGCAATGTTCAATGAACAATGCAAATTTAAAACATTGAATATATTAGTGAACAAATTGATACCATTGACTTATTTTTTGAGAAATGGTTCCACTTTCAGGTGCCTGATCGTCAATGCAAATGGGCCAATTACTTAGAGGGTCCAAGAAAATTAATCTATCATCAAGTCCCTGTATTATGAACTAAGCTAAGCAATAGATATCTCAGTTAGGTGGTTATTGTTTGTATTATTTGGGAGCTCTAAGATTTGACAAGCAACTAAAGAAGCAAAAGACCCTCACAAAGGAAAGGACAGATTGACTTCAAATTAAGGACTGAATGCTACCGTAGAATGTTCCAAACTATTACAGCGGCAAATAATCAGTAAATGATGATTATTATGAGGATAAAATAAAATAATCAAACAATTTATCGTAAAAATGTAATAATGTTGTTTACTTTGTTGTTAATTGTTAATAGACGGGATATATTTAAAGTAACTATTAAGAAAAATTAAGATATTTCTTTTGTAGTGAAATAACATATATGAGAAATATCTAAAGGAATCTTATATTAAAATTACAAACATTTTTTTGTGAAATAACATCACTTTCTTTTCTTCCTTAATTAAAGTAAAAATGGAAAATTCGTTTCTTTATCAATTTGAACAATTTAAGCATAAAATACTTTAAAAATGGAAGATTAATGAATTAAGATGGAGAAAATGAAATAATGCAGTCGTCGTGGCAGTGATAAAAAATTAAAGAATTAAAATAAAAAAAATTACGCAGTAGCTGTTAGCGGTAAATCTTTAGATCCAAAATTATTTTTAGAATATTCAATATTACAAGGCTTTTGTTTATTGTTTATCCAATTTTTATGGTGTTTTTGCTCGGATTATGTCTACTATGGGGGCGCGGACGAGATGGTCTCATTGAATTGCTTCAATCATTCGAGGGATTTTACAAACAGTAATATACAGGGTACTTGAACAGTACCTGAATATGTTCATTCGGTAATAAATTCTTTAATAATTGTGATCACTTTCTAAATTATTCTGTTTGTTCTAGAGCGCTAATGCAGAAAGTTTGCTGTTCTTATAAATATGGTTGTTGAATAAGTTCGATACTCTTCGATCTCAAACATCTGTGGCTTATTAATACTGGATTAAGAATGTTAGCTAGAAGAAAGACTTATGAATTAAACAGCTATTGATAGTTACAGGTTCGCTAGCATTTTCAGGCACACTCTAGGAACTGCGAATAACCCCACATTTCCCGGATATTACCGAGTACTGGAGCTAGTTATAAATATAGCAAAATGAATATGAAAATTCAAACAGTTTCTTCTGTTTGTTTGAGGTCTTTTAGGACATCAATCAGGAAAAGTAAAAGTAAAAATTTAGTAATTCCATACCGTTTCTTAATCGATATTAGCCAAACTCTAAACTGTTTGGCCAATGCAATACAATGAATATTTGTAAAGGTTATTCTGAAATATATTTAAACGTTTTTTGTTAAAATTGACGCTACTTTATCAATGCGACATAGAAAAAATCCCTTGACGTGATAAGGAAAAACGGATCCCATTTTTTTTCAAAATCACTCACCCCAAATTGCCCTCACCAAATCTCTTAAATTTAAGTCACCAGAAAAAGGTAAGTTTTGTTGGCCAGTGTAATATAACAAATATTTTCAACTATAGAAAATGTCTCATCTGTTAAATGGATTTATCTTTTATAGTAGCAATTTCTGTTATTAGCCGTTTGGATTATTTTTTATTTGACAAAACAAAAAAGTAAATAAACAAAAACAAATAACAACTGCGATGTAAGTCTTCTGCATCGTTTTAGCCTAATTTATCGAAATTTATGGGCACCTTGTGAGAATCGAAATCAGTGACAATGATCTAATAGATCATAGACAGGGGTAATAAGTTTCTTCATTGCTATAAGTAGTAAATGATTGGGAAATAACAGTATCCTGTTCATAAGATGTCGAATCTAATTGTTTTTGTCTGCCTAATCTTTCAGCTTCCTTTTTACATTGTTTAATGGTAGCTTTGTCTATCGGTCCAAGCTGGAAACTGTCCTTGAGTCCTATTTTGGCCCTCTGGTCTTTCAAATATTCCCTTTCTTTTACTGGAACCTGAAATAACAAATTTAACATATGTTGAAAAATATATCTAGCTCACATGAATATCCCAATATTATTTTACATGAAAAAAAATTGTAAGAGTTGCTTTTGTTATTCGAACACATTCGAAAAACAAAAAGAGAAAATAACCTTACCTTCTGTTTGCGAAGACAGGGGTAGACTATGTGCCTCGTCTGACATTTTTTCTAGCATTTCATGTTATCATCATCACAATCTAACACAGGTAGTTTACAGAAACAAGAAGATATGCCAAACAATGTATCAAACCTTTCCTCCAAATCTTGTATTCGGTTTGCAGGGTAAGATTGTCTGTTTATCTGCTTTGCTTTCTGGAAGCATAAAATATGGACTTTTTTCACAATAGAAAATTTGGTTAACAGAGGCAAACGAGTATTAACTGCCTTCCATATACCAATTATTTCCTTTGCAATTAATTTAGAAATAGCAAAATATTTTATGTGTGGATAACTATTTACTTGGAAATAACTGTATTGGATAACATCTCGATAAATTGGCGGTTCTGTTTTAGGTAATGGAGAAGGTGCCCCAGAATTTATTTTAGCATCATTACCGCGAATAGAAATTGCAGTGCGTTTACCAAACATTTTTATTAGAATATCTGAAAAAATGTAATGAGGGATATTATCAGTAATTACACAAATTGAATGAAAGTTTCCAAAGTGAAATTTAAAATGAAATTAGAAAAATTTGATTAAAGTAAAGTTCTTACCTAAGAAGCTAATGGAAAATTTCAAATTGTTAGATTAGCACGTAAATACTACAGCCTTGGCAGCTATTGTAATGTCACTGGAGTTAGTTATGTTAAATATTAACTCGAACCGTAACTTACAATATGAAAAGGGCTTATTTTGAACAAGGTAGAAAATTAGTGATAGTCGTAAATCTTACTAGCGACGAAAGACGGGCTCCCGAGATTATATTTAAATAGAAGTCCATCTTATTTCCCGAGGATATCGTTTTTTTAATTTTAAAATAGACTTAGTTATCTAAAGAAACTCAATAACTCTTTTTATTTTTAAAGTTATTGTCTTTCCTTAGTTTAATAGAGAAGAGATTTCTCTATTAAACTAAGGAAAGACAATAACTTTAAAAATAAAAAGAGTTATTGAGTTTCTTTAGATAACTAAGTCTATTTTAAAATTAAAAAAACGATAGATTTATTTATTTTTGTATTCGTAAAAGTTGTCGTCTTTAGAGTTAAAGAGAGATAATTTCTATCGGCCCGCATGTTAAACATACCCAAATAATTAAAACCCCATTCGTAAGTAAAATATTTGTATTTTGGATTATATATTATAAAATGTTTAATTTTTATTCGATTTATTTAGAACATTATGGATATTGTAATAAAAAAACTACCATTGAACATAGATTCTATATTCGTTTTACATATTCAAAACCGGCCTATCCTATTATACACGTATATTTCCTTTGCTTTGTTGGTGTGCTAGTATATATTAACATGCATATATGTTCGTACCAACATAGGTGCGTCAATGTCATTGCATATACGTATGTATATGTTAACGAGTGCGAGAACAGAAATTGCCTTTCTATTTACCAAATCGCCTTTCTATTTACCAAATCGCCACTGTTAACGATAACATAAAAAGGCGTCATATTCGACTGATTATGTTTCTATCTGTTTACCCAAAACTGGCGAGCAAAAATCGCCTGTGTGGCATGTGACGAATCTTTTCGTGCATAGCTCCGTTGCTGGCCATCAATGGCCATTAAGCAAAAAGCCCACCAATCCAGACGTCCCTCATTTCCACTTGAAAAATGGGTTCATATTCGTTGCTTATGGGTCTCTATTTGTTTGGGGTTTGGGCGGGAAGTGTCGTGGTCGCTATTGTTTGCAGGTCAATAGAAAAAGATTGCCAAAACTCATCATCTGTGCGAGCAAGTGTCCCCTGACTGGGGATGGAGTTGGGTAGGTGCAGTCAGGATTATTGCTGTCTTAGCGTCGGGGGGGGGGGCATCTTTACATTTACTGTCTTATTTCTTTTTCTCAAACTTCTTTTTAGTAAAATATTAGATTCGGTCAGTATTTCAACCTATCCGTGAAAGAATGTAGCAATTTATTTCACTAGCACAATGATTATCGGACAAACGCCATTTTCTTTCCTTTTTTCTTACTTTTGTTCAAATGAAACTAAAAATAGACTGAGTGGGTGAAGAAAAAGAGAATTAAACAATTGTAATTTCTTTTCAATCCTTCTCTTATTTCCTTTTAATTCATTGTTTATTCATTAATTCATTCTTTCTTTTGTTTTTGAATATATGATAAGATATTTAAAAACTTATATTTAATGTCTGATTTTCCGTGACTTGCCTTTTCATGTTTAGTATGAAATGATAGAATAACTATTTTAAAAGAGATTGCTTTGTGCAACCCAAGAAAGAGATCGGAACTAGAGTCTGATTCCTTGCAGGTACATGTTACACCTAAAGAAGATCGGATAATTTACTGGCTAAAACGCTTTATGAATTAAAAATACAATATTAAAAAGTTAATTATCCGAGTAATTAATTGAATGGAATAACCATCTTTATATTCTTTGTTACTTTTGCGGCTTTATCAGAGCCGTAAGCAATTATTTTATGAGCATCACTTGTCACGGTCGTTTATTTGCTAAATTAAACACACACGCACACACACACACACACTCTCTCTATGATGTAACTTATTTCCAGTTTAAATGTTTATCCATATCTTAGGAATCTTTGTATCTTTTTTTCTTTTTACATTTTCTTTATAACGTTTTATTAGTACGCTATCTATCTATCACACTAAAGGCTGTCATAAAATCTTGAGGCGAGGTAACTGAATATTTTATTTTTTGTCAATGAATTCCATAAGTTAGAAAAACTTATGGAATTCATTGATTCAATATTTGGTTATTCCATAATATTTTTTTCTGCGTGGAAATAATTATACCATTATTTTAAACAATTTAATCTACTTTTTTTAAAGAATATTTCATGAAGACAGAATGTTCAGCTATTAAATGAAAAATGTTTTATATCTTATCTGTTATTAGTGTATCATCATCATCATCATCATCATCATCATCATCATCATCAGTTTGGGCCGACAGCACTAATACAAATGACTCTCTTTCTCCCCCTCTCTCTCTCCAACCGTCTCTATCGGCCCTCGCCTCAGGAAGTCCTTCCGTCCGGCATCCAGAATCCATGCAGAGTTCGTTTATGTAGATATTTGCTGGTCAGCCAACACAGGTGTGTCCACGTGTAGGTTTCTTTCTTGGATGGTTTGAGTGATTGGGGGGCAAGTAGTCATAAAGCTGCTTTTTGGAGAGGACGGTCCTTCCAAGATGTGTTCAAGACAACCCACTACATCCTTGTGTATTGGAAATAATTTTACTATAATATACATTGTAAATACTTGCACTGTTTGCCAGTTGAGGTAGATACTTTCTTGAATAGCCAAGACAATAAAAATGTTTCTTCGACAAATGCTATAATATCAAACTGATACAGATTTCACAGTATTTGTGTCAATATGTTTACATTCGTATAAATTCATTTTTTTGCATCTACCTATATCCTATTATAATTCTCTGTCTGTCTGTCTGTCTGTCTTTGTCTCTGTCTCCTCTCTCTCTAACACACACACACACACATACATTAAGAGTTAAGACAAAGAGAAATGTGTGTGTGAAAAAGAACCTAATCAGCCAAAACCAGCAGCCAGAGAGCATTTATCTACCTCCCATACCTCCAATCTTCTTTCTCTCTTTACAGGCCACAGAGAAGAACGTTTTGTTTTGTTTTGTTTTGTTTTATTAATTCTACGCTCGATTTTATTTTAAAAGAAATCTAATTTGCTTTGCAAAATAACTTTCTTCCTGATCAGTTTAAACTTTGTTTTGATATTTGAATTTCGAAAGATGTTTTTACTAAATTTTCAATTAACAATACATAAAATAATTGTTTAATTAATAAAAAAAAAAAAATTCCTACACAATGTGTCTTAAAATTGTTTTCTTGGTTGTACAAAGACAAAAAACAAAAAAACAAAAAACAAACTATAATTGAATATCATACTTTAAAATAGATTTTTTAATTACTTTAATTATCAATTTTTTTTAGATTTATAGAGTCAAAGGGGTAAGCACATCAAATAATTGTAAGTAAAAATTAAGAGTGGCTATCCTGGTAGAAAATAACTACCAAAAATCGAAAAATAAATTTAAAATAAAAACTAAAAAATAATTTTGTTGATTTATTTTACTCTTTTCGACAATTATTCATTAAAATCGGATAATTCCTTGATATTTGGCAGTAAATTATATCAAAGCAAAAGTTGATAAGACACAACTAAATAGCAAATGTAGAGTGTGTGGTGACAGAGATGAGAACCATAAACAATGTATTAAGCGAATGCAGAAAATTAGCACAACGAGAATCCAAAGCTTGACACGACTTGATTGGAAAGGTGATCCAGGAGGAATTATGCAAAAAACAAAATGTTGACCATATAACAAAATGGTATATGCATAAACAAGAATCTACTCTTGGGAACAAAACGCATTAAATTCCCCGGGGCTTTAAGATAAAGACGGATTGATAAAAAAAAAAAGAGAACTTGTCAACTGGTATATTTTGCAGTTCCAGCAGATTTCAAGATGACCCCCCAATCCCCCCCAATCCCCCAAAAAAAAAATCCCGAAAAGATAAACAAATATCTAGACCTTGCTAGTGAATTGAAAAAGCTGTGGAATATGATGGTGAAAGTGATACCAACTGAAGTTATGCCACTTGGAACGGTCACCAAAAGCTTCGAAAAGAGACTAGAGGAACTGGGAATCAGAGGAAGAATTGTTTAGATCGGCTAGAATACTCAGAAGAATTGTTGTCACTCAAACTCCAGTTAAAGTCGCTGGTATGAAAAACTCACAAGAAGTGAAATAAATCGGCTAGCAGGTCACTCAGACTCTATTGAAAGACTAATGCTGGTGTGAAAAACTCTCAAGTAATAATAATAATAATAATAATAATAATAATAATAATAATAATAATAATAATGATGATGATGATGATGATGATGATAATAAGAAGGAGAAAAGAGTACATCAACAATAAGACTTTTTGAAACCAAACTCTGCAGCAGAAATCAAGCGAATAAATACCAGGGCCAGCTTCCCTATAAGATACTCTAGACCTCTCTTAAACTGGGTAAGGGAGGAATTCAGAAAGATACACCAAGGAACAAGGAAATTGATTACTATGCACAAGGCTCTACACCCAAGAGATCATATTAATTGACTCTATGTGACAAGAAAAGTAGTAGTAGTAGTAGTAGTAGTAGTAGTAGGAATCGCCAGAACTGAGGACTGCATGGATAGAGCAACACATAGACTTGAAGAATATTTGTTCTTGTGTAGTTCTATCCACAAGAGCAAATATAGGATGATTAGGGTAACCAGTAACAGTAGTAACAACAGCACAATAAAAATGGATGTAAAACTAAGGACATTGCACATCAGATGGCTTGGACATGTTTACGAAAGGAGAACTTGAGAGAAACTGAATTTCTAATAGGCAACACAAAGTATAATGCTATAACAGCTAATCATATGAAAGCTAAAAGATGCAAAGGTGAATAGCAAGTGCAGGCTATGTGATGATAGAGATGAAACAATTATTTACATAAACGAATGTAGCAAACGGGCACAAAAGAAATACAATATGAACGACTGCGTGGGAAAAGTAATGCACTGAGAATTGTGCAAGAGATTACAATTTGACCATAATGACAAATGGTATTTGCTCAAACCAGAATATGTCCAAAAAATCATCTGGGACTTCGAGATACAAAATACTTCTGATCCTTTAGGTCGATAGTCTTTAGCGATATCTTGATAAATCTGTCAATGCTTTTGCAATTCAGTTATTTTTTCGAATAATTATGATATAAAGTCTTTACAAACATAGTGACTTGATGTTGAGCTTAGCTGTCAACTTTGGCGGCCTTTAAGTGGTTAGAAATGATAATAAGAAAAACGTTAACAACACTTGGTTTTGGAAGTTTAATCCCTGTTACAACGTTAAATATTTTTTATAGCAATTTCTTTTCAGATAACAAATGATAAAAACAGTCCTTGTTTATTTATTTTTCAAAGTATGGCAGAGCATTTACTTTTGATGACATTTTTATTATTCTGTTATTTATTTTGATTTGTACAGCTTAATACATGAACCTTCACACACGATTGTAATTCCTTTGTCAACTGTTTTTCAGGGCTGTTCTTTACTAGGCGACCCGTGTACGTGGTTTTATGAGCATCTACAGACCTATTAATCAATCAGATTAAGTAGTATTACACAGCTTAAAGAAAATGTTTTCTTTTTCCAGAATTTCTGAGCTAAGATGCTATCATGATAATACATTGGTTATTTTGCACCGAAATAATCAATGAAAGAATCTAAGAAATTATGTCAAAAATGTTCAATTTTATTTGAATTAGAGAGATGAGGAATTATCAATATTATACACTGATGTTTTCAGACTATTGTTAATTGTAGTTACACTATTTCTGTTTTTGTATTCTCTGAACTTCTTAGTCTGGAAATTTAGAATTTAACCCTTTATTCAATTCAGTGTGTTCTAATTCTTCTGTATATGGTTAAATTATATTTTGCTTCAGTTAATCTGTTCTAGTCAATAGGATTTAATGTGTCTCTTCCACTGAATGAGTAATAACCATAGAAAAGATTGTGGAATTAACACACTTAGTCTTTTTTAGATATTGGTGATGTGAACTGGTCCATGAGTGTTTGCAGGTGCTTCAGGGAGTATGCTACCATTGCTGCGTCATCAGCAAATAGCATGTACTGAATGACAAAAGGCCTGACCTTTGTTTTCGCTTTTAGACGGCTAAGATTGAATAGGTTACAATCGTGTGTGAAGGTCCACTTCATTTGTTGCTTTACCAAAAGCAACAAAAGGAGGGAAAAGAAGATCCCAAACAGAGTGGGTGCTAACACGCATCCTTGTTTGACACCACGACAGATGCTGAAGGGGTCTGAGGTGGACCCATCAAATTGGATGGTGCCTTGCATGTCGGTGTGAAAGGACTGAAGGATACGGAGGCGTTTGGGGGCACCTAATCGTTCAATCAACTGGAAGAGACCACTCCTGCTTACAATGTCAAAAGCTTTTGTGATGTCAATAAATGCTATGTATCGAATTTATGACTAAATTTTAACGTAAAATAAGATCCTTTTTTTTTCTCCAAATCTTTAAAATATTTATTTTATAACCTTTCTAAATATTTAATTTGTATTCATTGAATCCTTTTTACAGCGTGTTAAAATATTTTGCTTTGGAGAGCCGATTATACGAAGTAAAATCATACCTCGTATGTTTTTGAGACTAACTTTTAAAGTAAAATCAAATCTTTGCCCATATTCTTAAATTGCACAATGTGCACTGACTTAAATTCAAAACTCAAGTTTACGGTTACATTTTAAAACAATAAGATTTCTCTCCTGAGTTAATTTTTGTTTGTGTGGTAGCATCAGCACCAACATTTTCTGTCGTGAAAATGAGCAGAAGGCAAAGACACCTAGCAATCTGCAGAACCACGTTGCAATTGTGGCGTTGACAATTGATCGCATAATCAGTGGCGACAAGCAGGCAAATATGAGGAGAAGGCGCAAAGAAGGAGGCGTAACGATGGATTCAGAAGGATATATTATTCTATACGACGAATGCTTGGGACCTCGAGAGGGCTAATTCCATTGAGGGCTGTCGTACAACAAAACAAGTCGAAGTACGCCCTATGATGGATTATAGGGAAATCAACGTTCACGTCGATGCATATACCGCAGATGCCGATGTTTGCTCCAGCAAATTAAGAGGATGGAGACAGCAAGGGTCGATGTTTGCGCTACTAAATCTCAAATCCGCCTCAAGTGCGCATCAATGAACCGCTCTGGCCTTACAAAACCATCATTTTCGAGGCAAGAAGTACAGCCTGACTAGGCTGGAGTTTGGCCATAATGTTGCCCCCCCCCCAACAATTAGACGCAGTAATATCGCAGGATGACCACGTTAGGATGGTGACCTCGGCGTACATCAATGACCTTTATGTAAACGACGATATCGCATTGCCAACTAGCGGGTAAGACCGTACATTACAGGCTGGGAGCAGCAAGTTTTAATGGGGAGGGAGTGGGATGTGATTCTTGACCCCACAATAAAAAGGGTCGTGCGGGCTGCAAGAGAGATTGACGGGTTGGAAAGCAGTCTGCTCCGTCTGTATCACCTGAGGAGTGTACGTGAACAAAAAATTCGCTGCAAATTCCAAATCAATCCGATTTGGATAAAGTGTTAGAAGAGTAGATATAGATTTCGTTCACAGTCCATCGTTCCACTGATTAGGATTACGGCATGGTGACCACAAAATGGTGATGGTCATCCAGCTTGTATGTGATAGGCCTCATCTGGCCGTGTACTGGAAGTTAAATACCTCCATACTAGAGATATGGGACTTCCAGTACAAGATGGAAACACTTATCCAAAGGGTCTAAGTGGATTGACACATGTGCTACTGTGGGTGTTTGCTATTTATTAACGAGAAAAGGAAAGTCTAAAATTATTTTTGCAAGTCAGTGGAAATGATTTTACTTCAAATGAAAAACATTAAAACCAAAATATTATATAGAGATTTGTTCTCTTTACAATCAAAGGTCACTACAAGCTTCTATATTAATACATTTATCAGAACTGTCAAAAATCCCATGTGGGGACTTGATTTCTGGGTCCGGAAAATAGCACCGGTTGACATTGGTTGACATGATTGTCAGGTTGTATTTTTGTAGCTCAACCCCACAAATGTGATAGGAAGCCCAATCATTTTATTCGAAATGAAAGCTAGATTCTCATTAGCTGGTCAATCAGAGGTGTTTCGAGCAACAATTTTCTTTCTATAAAATCTAGTGTGAGTTGACGGAAGGGAGAACCAGCGAGGAGGCGCAAACGGAAGAAGCACGAGACTTCACATTGTTCAACTAAGAAATAGACCTTTGCCACTTTAGAATAACTCCGATAAAAAAGTGACACAGCCCTGACCTCCTTAGCCATTGAATTACTCAATTGATTAAGAAACACCAGACGAGCTAGTGTGCAAAACAGATTCCTTTCCGTTATAAATAATAATAAAACTGTTATTATCAATAGTGTATTGTCTTGTTCTTGAAGTTTCCCAAAACTGCGGCAGCTCATTTCCATTTAGCTCACAAAGACGCTTCGACCAAGTTGCGTCTGCGTTCTTCTGATCAAAGGAAAACACAACATATACGAAGAAAGCATCGACGAAGCAACAAGCCTGAGACATGTGGTAGTCATGGAACGAAGACTAAGTCACCTCACCAAGTACTGGGATTTGCATAGGACCACGGAGTTTAGGATTAGAGACTTCACAGTAAAATATTGCCAGCAGCTCACCTTAGATAAGGCAATGATGTTAACCTGGATGGTGGATGGGGGATCCCTTAGTCACAGAACTAACTAGGAGAAGCCTGGTGTGTGAGGCTATCTAGTGCTAACAAGTGTACCTAATTAGGTGTAAGTTACTGATTTGCTGAGAGGTTGGCTTTCCTGAGGGGAACTGGCAGAAGATCCAGCATGGGGCCGGAGATTAGGACAACATTCAATAAGATATAGGTGCATCACTGTTCTTCACTGAATGTATAGAGGCCCTGGGTAAGCTTCCTCAGTTAACTTTCAGCACTTCGAAAGGTGCTATATCAGAAGCTTGTGGAGGGTTGCTTTTGAGGGACGGCTAATCGGTGGGGGAGATTCGCTCCCAGTACAGATAGGTGCCGGGTGTTCATAACTGAATTCTCTCACATACGGGCTTGCTCGGAACGTGCTACTCCTTGCTGAGTTGGCATTCAATATGCTTGATTGTGCCCACTGCGACACTGATTTAAAGAAGACGGTCAAGGATACCTTCTACTCTTTCAAGGTTCATCCAATTTGGTACTACGTCAATGAGCGCTGGCCCTTATCGATCCCAAGCCGTTCATGCAGCCGGACGTTGCGTATGTCATAGACAATGTTGCTCCTTCGTGGATTGGTCTGAAACGGATAGTATTTATGGCTAGAAAGGATATTTGGATGACGCGTCTAAAGGGATTATATAACGATGAGTCTTTTTCTTATCATGATCTGATCCGATTATTCTAGCATTAGCTATTAGTTATTGTATTCTGTCCCCATTATTGTTTATGTATCAATTTGTTAACTTTCCTCTATAATTTCCACTCTCCAACCTTTTTATCCTGAAAGGAAAATTAGAGTAATAACCACCCAATTTATCCTCGACTTTTATTGTAGTTCCAAAAGTTTAGAAATCTATCCTCATTTAGGGACCGATCAATTTTTTAAAAGAAGAAAATAAAGCATTTTGGTGCAAGTTAGTACGGAAGATGATCGTGTGAATGTATAATAAGTATGAATGGGTCACAAATGTACATGTTTCCAAAGATTCTGGCTATCTGCTCAATAAATTGGGCCTAAGAGGACGTTATTTATAAAACAATGACTTAACAGACTCACGGGCAGATTGAAGATGCAGCGGATTTTGTGGAAACGGTATATAGTTTTGCAAGAACATCGAACAACTTCGACTAGCCCGTTGTAGAAATGACGGGTGGATACAACAGAAACATCAATGTTCGATGGCATGTAACTGATAGAACGTTAGCTACGGATAAATTAACATTGTGATGTTACACCGAAGGACGAATAAAAAAGGCCACGTCATATACGTTATATTTGTTACTGTGACGGCACTAAAAAACAACGAACACCCATCTACCAACGCTGATAATGATTCAGATCTCAATTCGGCTGATAACGCTATACACATTCTCTTATGACCCTTTGCTCACAATATATGTTCCATTGACTACAAACGAATAGTCATTCTGAGATAATACTACATAATTAGTACTACAGATTCGGTATATATCTAATATATAAAGGAGAAATTTTGGTATGTACGTGTCGACGTATAACTCCAAAATGGGATGTCACTCAGATTCAAAATCTTGTATACACATTGATATCGTTCTAACTAAGAAACACTCCAAATTTGGTTATTGATTTTTACTGATTAAGGGATATAATTAATTAATCAAACAAAAATCAAACGATTTTTCGAAAGCTATAGCATAGCTGCTGCTGCTACTGCTTGGTGTATCAGCAGAAGCTCGCCTGTTGATTTTTTCAGCTACCCGAAGAAAAACAAGGAAGAAAGAAAGAAAGAAAGAATATCTGCTTCCAGTCATTGAATTTATGAGTAAATTTTAAAGTAAAATAAAATCCTTTTTTTTTGTCCAAATCTTTAAAATATTTATTTTATAATCTTTCTAAATATTTAATTTGTATTCATTGAATCCTTTTTTACAGCGTGTTAAAATATTTTGCTTTGGAGAGCCGATTATACGAAGTAAAATCATACCTCGTATGTTTTTGAGACTAACTTTTAAAGTAAAATCAAATCTTTGTCCATATTCTTAAATTGTACAATGTACACTGACTTAAATTCAAAACTCAAGTTTACGGTTACATTTTAAAACAATAAGATTTTAAATGTCAATGAAAATCAGTCACCATTTATACAACCCTATGGTTGTATAAATGTAAATAAAAAATGATAAAACGAGTTGTTTTGTAATTAATACTAATAGTTAAAAAAAAGTCTTAATAGTTTAGAGAACTAATGAAAAGGTATACTATCTTGAGTTTAAGCAAAAATAGATATTACAATACGAAGAATTTAATTTCTCAGCTTCTTTTTATCGTTAAGAATTGGATTTGAATTGTCATGTACAAAAAATTCAAAGAAATAAATTACAATGTATTTCTAACACATCAAGCAATTAAAATCTGAATTTAAAATTGTCCCCAAATACTATTATTATTTTCAAACTGGAGTTTCAGTGAAACTTTTCGTAGAAAAGTTATATTTACAATAATTACAATAACAATATATTATATTACAATAATTACAATAATCTTCAAAATTTTTGGACCATTCAAAAGAAGAAACATAAAAAAATTAAAAAAAAACAGATGATTTTTAAAAAAATTCAGCTTACGGAAATAATGAAAATTATGAACGAAAACAATGTTTACATTTTCGTACCGTTAAATCAACTGAAATTTAAAAATGAAAGGCTGAACTTGTACAACGGTCGGAAAATTAAAACGGAAAATTTTTTGGTGGTCCCCAATGAAAGTTTAACTACAGTCTATGAATTAAGTTTTTGCGAATTGGGTTACGGTTTTAGGGGATTAAGGTTGTTTTTAATTACGTATAGCTTTAAAAAATAAACAACAAAAAAAAACAAATTATTATACATTTAATTAACCATTGAAATTAATTATTGAATCTATTATTGAGACAGTTATTTGTGTTAGTATTGCAATGTATAATTGCAATTAAACTTAGTTTGAAAATATTTTTCAACGTTAAATGTATAGTAATTGTTTTTTTGTTGTTGTTGTTTTTTAAAGCAATATGTAATTAAAAACAACCTTAATCCCCTAGACCGTAACCCAATTCGCAAAATGTTCATTCATAGACTGTAGTTAAACTGTCATGGGGATCACCAACAAACTTTCCGTTTTAATTTTCCGACCATTGTGCAAGTCCGGCCAAATGAAAATATGTCTGAAATAGTTTATTTTTTCATAAAATATGTTTGGGGAAATATTTTTTACGAGGTCTCCTCCACCCGCTTATTTTATGAAATCTGAAAAAAAAAAAAAAAAAAAAAAGAACTGATAAAAACGATTTTTAATTTTTTTTTTCAATAAGGATAATAGTCTGAATAATTATATCAAAAGATTTTTTTTATTGTTAAAAAACGTATTCTGAATTCTACCTAAAAAAATGTTAATATTATGACATAAAATTATTTCAAAACACTAAAAAATTCAGGATTACATTTAAAAAAATATTTTCAATGTTAAAGAAAAATCCCTAAAATAAACACTGTAATACATAAATTTTATTTTTAAGAACCCCCTGGTGTTCCTAAAAAACCTTTCGTCATGGACCGGGTAATTTTGCTAGTATATATATATATATATAATATATATATATATATATATAATATATAAAATGATAAAATTCGAAGGTAATACAATGCGTAAAAAATAAAGACAAAAAGATGTTTTATATGTCTAATCGATTTTAAAGCAAAGCTTTATCATCAGAGTGCATTTTCAGAAATGACGTGCTTATGTTTTTTTTATGTGTGTGGTTATAATTTCTCTTCTTATTTCCTTTTCCTCTCCTTTTTTTTCCTCTCTTTCTTCTTCTCCTCCTTATGAATGGGCGAATAACTGTAATTTCTTATTCTCTTTTTTTTTTTCTTTTAAAAGTTTGTTGAGAACAAGGTTGACCGGATGTCAGCCTTGTAAGATGTTGCAATATGTTGCGACCGTGTGGACATGTCAAAAAAATTTTTTTGAAAACAAAATGAACAAATAAATAAAAACCGTTAATAGAAAAATTTTACATACTTAGCTTTTTGCTTTCACTTTCCTTTCTTATTCTTTCTCCTCTCTTTTTTTTTTTTGTGTTATTTCTCTTCTTTTTCTTTTTTTTCTTTTTTATCCTTTGTTCTCTAATTTAAATTATTTTTTATTATTTTTTTTTAATAGTAAATAAGTAAATAAAAGATTATCTTAAATTATGTATTAGTATTGATAGAAAAAATAAATAATTCTTTTTTATTATTTTTTTTAAAGAAAATATTTTTATGAGTACTTTTTTTCTTTTTTCTTTTAAACTTAAACAGATTAAATATTATTTAATTATATTTAAAATATCATATAATAATTAATATTAGGATTGATGCAAAATTCAAAACAATAAAACAAACCATTCTCCTTTTAAATTTCAAATAGATTAAATATCATAAATCAAATATTTGAATTACAAAAGGCATAATGTTTTGCTTCAATTATATATTTTATTTAACTATTTTTTTTTTCATTCTTTTGCTGTTATTATTTATTCTTATTTTTTTTCCTTAAATATTTATTAATAGTTCTAGACTGACCGTAATCCTAAGAGGGTATTATGGTTTAAAGAAATGGTGTCATGGTTTAAAGAAATAATGTCATGTAAAGGAGTTAATAAGTATGTCAATATTGTTAAATTAATCGTAATTAATTTTTTTTATATTTCTCTATTATCTTCTTTTCATTCTCAATCATCCCATCACTATATATATATATATTTAATTAAAAAATTTTGGTTACACAAAAAACAATAACAGCGACATAATAAACACCATGCAGACTTCAACATAAAACATAAGATGTACATATCTGATGATGCAACTTCAACTCCAACACCCCAAGTAACAGACCTAACAAAATCTCTTTCGAATGATGAATTGGAGCTACTCAGTCTCGGGCCTAAATTTATTATGTCACAAAATTGAATAAAAACTTCTACTCGATATTGAAACCAATTTCTGCAGAACGGCCTACCAACTCAAATGGTTATCCAAAATCCAAGAAGAACATAACAACAAACAACAACCACTGTTAACACATTTCCCACCTACTCTAGATCTCCCTATACACCACCTCCAGCCAACAAAGAATTGGACTCCAAATTATCAAGACTCAAGAGATCAATATTCGACATACTGAAAAGACATACAAGGACCCACAAACAAATTTATCTAATACTCAACGACACACTCTATCAAATTGAAAATAAGGAACTTATATACCTACCCTCCGACAAAGGTAAGGAATTTTACGTCATCTCCCAGAATACCTATAACCAATTGGCTCTAGAACACCTTAATAATAACAACATTTATTCAGAAGTAACAAACATTCAATCAACACAAATTGAAAATTTAATCAACAGTACATGGATTAACATATGTACATAGAAACATATATAGTAGATACAAGAATAACTTCATCACTAGAACAGTAAACTACCCACTTTCTACCACCTCATCAAAACTCACAAAACTGACTCAACACTTCAGATCAGACCAATCATTTCCAGCTTGGAAGGACCTCTTTACAAGATATCATGGCTTCTCTCACAAATACTGAAACCTCTACTGTCCACCTTTCCAGGACATGTTCAAAACTCCGATGAAGTCATCCATAGACTACAGCAATTAAATACTGGAGTACTTAAACAAAATAATTACACATTCAGTTTAGATGTGGTCTCACTGTATACCACCGTACCTGCACAACCGGCGGTTGACCTCATATCGGAACATATCATCTCTCGAAACCTATACTGTCACAATCTAACTGCAGCAGACATACACCAACTACTATCCATTATAGTAGACAACACCTATTTCACATTTAACGGACATATATATAAACAAATGTCTGGATTACCCATGTGATCCAGTATCTCAGACATACTGGCCATTACATACATGGATACACTGGAACGACGAGCACTAACCATCTGCCCATCATGCATTTTCTTCACCAGGTATATTGACGATATAGTTATATTAACATCATCTAAAGAAGAAGCCAATGACATAGCTGAGAAATTCCATAGTATAGACAACCACATCCAATTCCAAATAGAACATCCAGATAACATTGGTTCCCTAGCACTTCTAGATTTTAGAATAAGAATATCACCTACAGGCAAAATTTACACTTGCTTCTACAAAAAAAAACACCACTAAGGATCTCTTTGTACACTTCAAATCAGCACTTCCAATCAGTTCCAAGACTAGTTACATCATAAATGAAATTAATAGAATACACAATAGATGTAGTGAAGAAACAGACAGAATCACTCACACTGCACACTTTATGAACACCTCAAAAAACAATGGCTACCCAACTTCATATATACGCCATTTAAATAACAGAAAAACACGGACACTACACACACACTCTAACACCTGTTTCCTGAAACTACCACATTTCAGTGAAGCAATCTAAACAAATACGCAAGGCTATTCATAGAGAGGGACTAGATATCCAACTAGCCCACTCTGGACCCTCACTACGCCAACATCTAACAATAAAACATAAAAATGTTATTACACCATGCACACTAACAACTGCCCAATAAAAGACCTAACTTATGCCACAAGACCTATACAATTTACCGTCTAACTTGCTCCAAATGCCTTAATTTCTACATAGGTAGTACAATTAGACCCCTCCACATTAGAATCAAGGAACACATCACACACGTGCATCCTCATTCCATAAACACTTAATCAAATGCAAAAATAAGGACAACAATTTTTCAGTTAAGATAGAGGCTATAATACGCAACATTGGTAATCTCAGAATTAGGGAAAGTTTATTAATAGCTAAATCAGGTCCTAATATAAACAATAGATTAGAATTAAACAGAATACATAATTAACTAAATTTACACGTTCCATATATAGGTTTTAGTTTATTTAGTACACATGTTTTCACATATATATGTAATTTTCCTATCATAAATTTAAACCTACCAACTATCAATAGATTAGAATTAAACTCAGAATACACGGTTAACTAAATTACACGTTTCATATATAGCTTTTTTTTATTTTTTATTTTTTTTTTAGTATACATATTTCACATAAATATGTATTTTCCTATCGCAAATTTTAAGCCTACGAACTATCAACTGTTTGCATATTTGAATTATGTAATACATCTATAATAGATATCTATTAAGACATACCATTGATTCTCAACATTTCATGCACTCACAATATGAAAGGAAAAATTTTTTTTTTTTCAAATTGAAATTAATATATATTATATATATAATATATATATATATATATATATATATATATATATATTATATATATAGTGATGGAATGATTGAGAATAACAAAAAAAGATAATAGAGAAATATAGAAAAAAAATTAATTACGATTAATTTAACAATATTGACTTACTTATTAACTCCTTTACATGATATTATTTCTTTAAACCATGACACCATTTCTTTAAACCATAATACCCTCTTAGGATTACGGTCAGTCTAGAACTATTAATAAATATTTAAGGAAAAAAAATAAGAATAAATAATAACAGCAAAAGAATGAAAAAAAATAGTTAAATAAAATATATAATTGAAGCAAAATATTATGCCTTTTATAATTCAAATATTTGATTTATAATATTTAATCTATTTGAAGTTTAAAAGGAGAATGGTTTGTTTTATTGTTTTGAATTTTGCATCAATCCTGATATGTAATTATTATATGATATTTTAATATATAATTAATATAATATTTAATCTATTTAAGTTTAAAAGAAAAAGAGAAAAAAGTACTCATAAAAGATATTTTCTTAAAAAAAAATAATAAAAAAGAATTATTTATTTTTTCTATCAATACTAATACATAATTTAAGATAATCTTTTATTTACTTATTTACTATTAAAAAAAATAATTTAAATTAGAGAACAAAGGGGATAAAAAAGAAAAAGAAGAAAAAGAAGAGAAATAACACAAAAAAAAAGAAAGAGAGGGAGAAAGAAATTTTGTTTCGCTTTCACCTTTCCTTTCTTGGAAAGGTGAAAGCGAAACAAAAGCTAAGTATGTAAAATTTTTTCTATTAACGGTTTTTATTTATTTGTTCATTTTTGTTTTCAAAAATTTTTTTTGACATGTCCACACGGTCGCAACATATTGCAACATCTTACAAGGCTGACATCCGGTCAGCCTTGTTCTCAACAAACTTTTTAAAAAAGAAAAAAAAGAGAGAAATAAGAAATTACAGTTATTCGCCCATTCATAAAGGAGGAGAAGAAGAAAGAGGGGAAAAAAAGGAGAGGAAAAGGAAATAAGAAGAGAAATTATAACCACATAAATAAAAAAAACATAAGCACGTCATTTCTGAAAATGCACTCTGATGATAAAGCTTTGCTTTGAAATTGATTAGACATATAAAACATCTTTTTGTCTTTATTTTTTACGCATTGTATTGCCTTCGAATTTTATTATTTTATAACATACTTAACAATGCTTCAAGCAAATTACCAATTACTTTTTATATATATATATATAATTTTGACATTGAGAACGCCACATAAATAGATTTGATGCCGTGCCCGCTCTTACAGTGACCATGTTACGTCTATTCGAGATCGAATACTAGTGATTTCGACAGAAGATTGAATAATTTCCGATCTAATGTGACTGTATACTTTTCAATCATCCAGTTTATCATATATGGACTCTCTGTTAAGGTAATTTCATTAGGCTATTAAACAATTTTCGATCAAATGATATTGTATACATTTCAATCGTTCGGTTTCTTATAAATGTACACTCCGTTCAATTGATCTGGTAGCAATTTCATCAGGGGATTAAATTATTTCTCATATAATCTCTGACCAAACAAGTGATACGAAGTAAATAAGCGTTTCTGAACGGAAACCAAAACCAACACATATTACCCTGAAGAAGATTAGAGACTCTTAATAAATACATATCTATTTCAAATATGTTTTAATAGTGTGGATCTATTAATGATAAACTCCTAAACAAACGATCAGAACTAATATTGAAATGTAGACGTGAAAACAAATTCCTACTAAGAAACCTTAAAACTATCAATTTCAAAGACGAAATATAAAAAAAAAACGAATAAAATAGAATGAAAATAAATTGATAAAAATTGAAATAAGCTAAATAGATAAATAATAGATAAATAAAACAAATAAAATAAGTAGATGAAAACAATAAATGAATAATAATAATAATAATAATAATAATAATAATAATAATAATAATAATAATCAAAACACTAGCAAATGATAAATTAACAAATTACTAAATAAATACAATATAACCCCAGAAATTACCTTGCAGTATGAACTAGAAACCGTTCCCATAATGCCCTAAACCACCCTTTCCATAATACCCAAAAAACTTAATAGCATATAAAACATCCACTTGGTCCGATGATCACATAGGCGAGAAACTGATACCAGGGGCCGTTGTTGATATATATATATATATATATATATATATATATATATATATATATATATATAAAGTAAAAAGAATAACAAAAGACTCAGATTTTTGGCATTATAGTCTATTTCATAAAGCTTAGACACAGTGTCTAACACCCCCAAATCATCACATGCGAATGATGAATTCTTCATTACTTTTAAGGCATTTGAAAACAGATTTTTTATTGTCCTGTTTCCCTCTGCTGGGGGGTCATACAAATGGATATTTAACCATTTGCTGTCGGTAATTTGGTAGGAATTTCTGTTAAATCAATATATTCCAGATTTCAACTAAGGGATCACCCCAGTTCCTTATGACTAATAATTGAAATCAAACCAAACTGCAAGATAGTAAATTTTCTAGATATAACACTGAATCTAGAAACGAATACCTTCCTACCTTTCCATAAGAAAGGACACATACCATTATATCTGAATAGAAATTCTAATCACCCCAAATATATACTAGATAAGATCCCCCATTCTATGAATATCAGAATCAATAGATTATCAGCTAGCAAAATTATTTTTAAAAACAATAAATCCTTCTATGATGAAGCTCTGAAGGAAAGCGGATTCACCAAAAATCTACAATATATCAGCAAACAGGAACTAAAGAGAGTTAATGGACCAGATTACTCAAGGAAAAGGAAATGCAAAGTAATCGGGTTTATTGCAAAATATCAAAATTAGGCATAGGTAGAACTTTCTTGAATTTAGTAAATAAACACTTTAACCAAAACAACCCATTAACCAAAATATTAAGCAGAAACACCCTAAAAATTAGCTACTCATGTACTCCCAATATGAGTAGTATAATCAATGCCCACAACAAAAAGGTATTGAATGAATATAACAAGAAATTAGATACAGAGGAGAACACCAATACAAACTTAAATAGCATCAGAACTAGAGACAGCAACCTGAACACAGGGAAATGCAACTGCAGGCACTTAACAATGCCTTAGATAGAAACTGTCTAGCCAGCAACATAGTATATGAAGCCCAAATATCAGCTAGAAACGATCCGGGAAACACCATGCACTACCTCAGAATTAATGCAGGATCTTTTAAACGAAAGTACTACACCCACAGGCATTCCTTCAACAAACCCGCATTATCCAACCAAACGCAATTATCCAAGCATTACTGGTCCATTAAGAACTCGAACAACGACCTGGTGGTTAAATGGAAAATAGTCCGAACCTCTAACTCGGCCACTAATTTCAAAGGTAAACGCCCACTTTGCATATCGGAAAAAATAGAGATAATATTGTTTAAGAACTCTGGAAAACTACTTAACAAACGTAACGAACTGATAGCCAAGTGCAGACCCAAAGTAAAATTCCATATAAACGTTATTAAATCCCCAATAGCCTATAGTAGCCCCTAGTTCTTATCTTTATTCTTTATTTACTTTTTGTTCTTTTTTTTTATCTTTATTATTATTTTTTACTACTGCTACTACTATTAGGAATGTTTTTAAAAAAAATTATTTTCATAGAATAATATATATTATATATATATATATATATATATTATATATATATATATACCTTTACTAGCATAACTATTATTATTATTATTATTATTATTATTAGTAGTAGTAGTAGTAGTATTAGAATTATTATTATGGTTATGATAAGTAATTTTACAGAGCAAGATATATATATATATATATATATATATATATATATATATATATATGTTGTGTGTGGTGTGTGTGTGTGTGAATGTTGATGATGTCTTATAGAAAAGCCCTGGCCCCATAATTTAACTTAATGCAATATAACTTATGCCCTTACATGATATTCCAAACAATATGTAGATGGATATTCATTTATATATACATATGTATGTGTGTACCTTTATATATATGGATGGTTGAATAACCACCTTCGATTTAGGCACACAGCATGTATGAGGCCCGTATGTCCACCCTCCAAATAAAATAGAAATAATATAATCTTTGATATATAGCGTAATATAGAAATATATGTACGGATGTGTGTATATATGTATGCATGTATATGTACATGTATGGGGACGTGTATGTATATGTATATGTGAACACATAGTTGGATACACCTAAATATCTCCATCCCCAACGAGATTACACCCCCATATTAATCGTCCAACTGAGAAAAACCGTGTGTGTATATGTATATATGTGTATAAATATGTATGTATATGTATGTGTGCATGTATGTGCATGTATAGGTGTGCGTGTGTTGTATAGAGGGGAATGCTGGTGTGTTTGAACGTGGAGGTATATGATTGGATAAATCTCAATTATGTGTATTTGGATAGGTTAGTTTAATGACACCAAAGTTATACTAAATTATACCTTAGTTTTAGGATTACCTAATGTTTGAAAAAAATTCCATTTTAATTGGTTCTAATTAGTCGTAATTTGCAATTAAGTCACAAACTGACCAATCCCTTCTGTATATCACTCTTTTTCCCTCTATGACTCTCTTGATTACACCCTCTCTTAATTACACCCTCCTTAAATGTGTTACTTTATCTAGAGAGTAAAAGAAAGAGAGATTAAGAGAGACATTAAACAACTTACTCGATTCATACCAGTAGCAGAAACTACTCTGTAATGAAATTCCCTGAACCATTTCAATTTAAATTAGGACAACCCAATTCGTTGAAAAATCCGTGTTTTTTTTTCAATACAATTTTGAACAAAAATTACAAAAAATCAGGGAAATATCCGATTTTATTAACATTTTCTGTGTGGATTTATCAATGAATGAATTTTATAATGCATCAGTTACTTTATTTCAAAACTTTCTAATTCTTTACAGGTCCCTTAAGTTTTATACCCTTGTTTCTGTATAAAGAAAAAGACAAAAGACCGAAGGTCTGAATAAAAGAAAAACTTTTTTTTAAAGAATCTGCTCGGATAGTAAATAAGTACCGAAAATAGGGAAATAAAATAATAAAAATAAAAACGAAAAAAATGATTTTTCGAATTTTCTTTTACTCATTTCGAAAATTATTAAATTGGCTATTATTCTATAAATGAAAAAAATATATATACATCAATATTTCTCCCGTTTAAAAAAAGGTGGGCGGGGGGGGGGGGGGGGCTGAATTTCAAATACAATTTTCAACCAAAAAAATTTGGGTGATTGATACTAAAGTAAAATAGTTATTAAAAAAATTTAGAATCTAATAATATGACATTTTAAACTTAAAATTTTGCTGCTCATAACTTAAATGAATGTTATATATCATTATCATAGCAGAAATACTTAATTAAAGTTTTGAAATAAAATAACTAATGCATTATAAAATTCATTAATTGATAAATCAATACTGAAAATGTCATTAAAATCGGATAATTTCCTGATCGTTGGTAAATTATTTTGCAATCGCGAATATTACAATTAATTTTGTAAACGAGCCATTTTTAATCGAAATTGACCAAAAAAATCGTTTTAAAATGTATTAAAAATAGATCACACGTGTAATATTATTTTTCTTTCTTTTTTTCTTATTTATTGATGCTCATTATATTACTACTTTTCAACTTAGATAAAAATTTGACCTTAAATAATCGATTTAATTAATTTTAATTCGTTTTTAAAATTCGTAGCAACCAAATTTTGGGGTACACCTAGGTCAACCGTTTCTTAGAAATTTTACAAAATGATTTTTTTCTGAAGGTGTGAATAGAAGAAACAAACAAACAAAAAATATTAAGGGAGATATCATGATAGAAAATAAGTACCGAAAATCGGAAAATAAATTTAAAATAAAAACTAAAAAGATAATTTTTGGAGAACTTTTTTTTTTACTCTTTTCGATAATTATTTAATTAGCTATTATCTTATAAAAGAAATTATACATCGATATGTGTTCTGTTTAAAAGGGGGGGTACATTTTCAATAGAGTTTTTCTACAAAAATATAAAATAACGATAATAAACTAAAGTAGTTATTAAATAAAATATGTTTTTAGAATCTAAAAATATGAAATTTGAAACTTAAAATTAGACACTTCATATTTTAAATGAATTTTATATATTTTTTTTTTTACCAAAGAAATGCCTGATTAAATCAGTTTTGAAATAGAATCAAATTCATTCATTGATAAATCAACACTGAAAATTTCATTAAAATCGGATACTTCCTTGATTTTAGGTAATTTATTTTCAAATGAGGGGTGGGGGATTAAAGTTATTTGATAAAATACGGATTTTACGTCATCTTTGGCGTTCATGTTTTGGATATATTTGAGCAAAATTACCTAAAAATAGTTTTAAATGTATTAAAAATAAATTACATGTGCAATAGCATTCCCCTTATTTTACTGATGTTACATCTTTTAGACTTAGACAAAAAAATTGACCTTAAATAAACAATTTAATTAATTTTAATTGGTTTTTAAATGAATAGCAGACGACATTTTGGCAGAACCTACTCTTTTCCCTAATCCCAATTATCTAGCGAGAGCTTAATGGGTGACCCAACGGGTCACGTTTTGTCTAATATATATATAATATATATATATATATATATGTATATATGTGTGTGTGTGTGTGTGTGTGTGTGTGTAGTATGAATGAAAGAATACACACACGGTTAAGTAATTAAGAATACTTAGTTAGAAACGTTTATGTGTCGAATTTTTATTCTCCGTCTCTGAATGTCTGTCTGTCAGTCTGTCTGTCTCTTTGTCTCTCTTTATTACACATGCACGAACACGAAAGTGTATGTATAATAGAGATAACAGTCTCTACGTTTTGCAGCATGTATATACTATCGTGAGAGCACATGCTTGAAAAAAAGAAAGAAAGAAAGAAAATGTGTGTTTTACGCGTGTGTCATAGGGTGCGTAATTATGTATAAATAAGCGTATAAATTCTATGGAAAAGAATTATCCCCTGCTAGCGCGCGTATGTGTATGTGTGTTCAATAGGCGCATATAAGTGTGTGTGACAATGATTTATGATAAGTACGTGAGCTTTTCCATTGCAGCTAGTGGTAGAGGTTGCCCTTAGGTCTTAAGCCAAAGATTAGCTCAGGTGTTTGTGTGGGTTTGACAAGAAGTTCGGTTGACTGGTACGTACAATGAAACATGTCACTTACCTCATCGCACGACCTTCAAATTCATGATTTTCAGTCGTACCGCGTCAACATTCATCAATTACATGACTATTATAACTAAGACACAACAAAGCTCGAACAACTGACACGAATACAAATTATGTATGTGTACATATTCACGCCTGTACACACACACACACACACACACACATATATATATATATATATACACACACACATATACATGTACACACAAATATATATATGTGCGTATGTGTGTGTACATATAGATACAAATACTTACATATATGGGTGTGTGTGTGTGTGTGTGTGTGTGTGTGTGTGTGTGTACGAGTGTGCGCACACGCGTTTCTGTAAATGTGTACATGCTAATCCCATTCCTACCGGTTTCGACCTCCGGCTATCATCAGTAAAAGTTTATTTCCTGACTGCTTACATTTCATGACAGAAATGTCCATGAATGCTACAGGATTGACTTCGCATCATCACGAGACTTGATTTTGGAAGTTAACGATTTAAACGCTCGATTTCGTGTTTATGAAAAATTTCTAATGTTTTTTTTTTCTTGAAGGTGTATTTAAAAAAAAGTTTGAATGTTAAAATGTAATGTTTTTAGGTGGTTTCTTTTGTTGTTGAGTGCATTTAGGATGAGGGTTTCATTACTTAATATTTATCCATCTTAATGGGTTTCAAGAAATGATGTGTTGTTTAGTTATTTTTTTTCGATCTTCTCTATTATCGTGAATTTTGGGTCCCTGTTAACGTTATGGTATGTTACGCGGAAATTTTGTTCTACTGGAAGAAATATATTTTGATTCAGAGATTTAATTTGCATTTATAGTTATGAATTCAAAAGCTAAATCTCATTCTGATTTCTCTTTATATTGCTTATAGCAACGGGTACATTCTAAACAGGTAATCTATGTTTTTGCTTTTAATAAACATATATAAAGGTAAACGAATAAGTATATATATGTATATATATATTGACGATATATTTCTCATATGGCCTCACAGTCTAAACACCCTATTGGGCTTTCACCAACATTGCAACAACCACCACCAAACAATTAAATTCACCTTAGAATATTCACACAACTCTATCCCATTCTTAGACGTAATTATCCGTTCTAAAAATAACACACTTTCTACATCCCTATACAATAAACCTACTGAAAACCACACTTTCCTTGACTTCCACAGCAACCTCAAAAAATCTATAATTTATAGCTCATGCATACGCATAAAACGCATATGTCCAGACCCCCTAGATTACGCAGACCACACTAACCAAATAGCACAACAATTCCTAAAATGTCACTACCCCATAAAACTTATTAAAAGTCATAAAATATCATCATCCATAAAAAGAAAAAAATCCTCGAATATAAACACAAAACTCCTAATGACCGCATCCCAATGATCTTTCACCATGGACAACATATGCATAAACTCACCCGCAACCTAATAAAAGAATTCCCAAACCTACAAATTGGCCCTAATATCCAATCCAAATTCCACAAACTAACCCACCAACGCGAAGCGAAAACAACCTAACTATCCTCACCTCTTTCAAGAAACATTTATACAAAACTCAACACAAGAAAAACTACAAATGCAACAAACCAAGGTGCTTAGTATGTAAGCATATAATAACAGACTGCCCCTTTACAATACCTCATACAGACATCGAAATCCAACCCCCCAACCTCACCTGTGACAGCTCCAATATGTGATTTTCTGCAACAGATGCAACAACAGTAAATACATAGGAGAAACCCAAACACCTTTCAGGTTCGGATTTAATAGCCACAAACTAACCATTTGACAAAAATAACCTTACTCACCTATAGCAAAACGCTTTAACCAACCAGAACACACACTTTATAATATGAATGTATTTTAATGGACAGTAACTTTGCAACAACACAAATACGCAAACAAAAAGAAATTAAATGGATAATCAAACTCAATACACTTAAAAATGGTTGGAATACTGACCACATACAAATACTTTCACACATCCCATACCTAATATCTCACAATAATATACATAAAAAATGCAGAAATTCCATGAAAACGCGTATTTCAGCCTAAAACACGGTGAGGAGCCGAAGACTAATGCTGTGACGTAATATAATTTTTTATTTTTTATTTATTTATTCATCATTATTTTTTATTTTTTTATTTTCTTTAAGTTGCACATGACTTTCACGATCAAACTCATGCAACATTTCGAACGATTACCATGATCGTATTTCGGATGATTTACGTCACACAATTCGAAAGAAAATTAATGGCTAAAAAACGCCAAATACGTTCACTTCATTTAATTACTTTTTTGCCCTCAGAGACAACATTTCATTTGTTTTCTCCAGACCCTCTGATATACCTTGAAAATGGGTGAATGTTTACCCGAAATATCGGAATAGATTAAACCAGGAACAGAGCAACGGTTGAATATATAAAAATTCTGATTTCTGTTCTGTTTTTCTTGTTTTTGTTCTTTTTTCCAATGCTTCAAAAGACAAAAAAAAAACAACGTTCACAAGAACATAACATACATAATTATATATATATATATATATATATATATATATATATAAGGTAAACGAATAAGTATATATATAAAGGCAAACGAACAACATCATAGTTACCTCATTTTTCTTTGCACTTGCATTGTGAGAGCCTTCAAAACCAACAACACACACACACACACACACACACACACACACACACACACACAACACACACACACACACACACGCGCATATATATATATATATATATATATATATATATATATATATAACACACACACACATATATATATATATATATATATATATATATATATATATATATATATATATAAAGTGTTGTTATAGGCCCAACGGGGAAAGAATTAAATAAATTTTGTTTTTCCAAAACATTTTTATAGTTCAGCAAAATATATTTCAGATCTTCTGGTACCATCTTCAGGCTTCGTTTTACCACCTTCTGATTCCGTATATTATATATATATATATATATATATATATTGTATTGGTGTTTCAGTCTCGGAACACTATGATAAAGTTCCTGTGCCCCTGAAGTTACAGCGCCTCCTGTGTCTGTGAAGTCCGATCTTTGAAAAACATTCTCGACCAGAGATGTCGCATTTGAAGCCTGTCCCTGAAGATGTTGATGTTTCGGGGCTTTGTTGCTCCTTTCTTCTAGACCTCTTAACTTCATGGTGTTGCATCAGGGTGTATATATATATATATATATATATATATATATATATAAGATTTTTGGATGTTTGTTTATTTAGAAACGTTGCTGATAAAGTATATATTAAATTTTTACTTGAAGGCACTTACAACGCATGTATCGCATAAAATTCGATACTTTTTCTTATAGAAAATGAACTTGATAAGTGTAATCTCAGTAAAGGATGGCTCGATGTGTAGAATACCGTACAGACTGTTTCGACTTTATTAAGTCTCATCAGCGGTATATACTAACGATTTCCCTCCGACAGAAATCGAAACCGGGACTTCAGCAGACGCAGTGAAACACTAGTGAAACACTTTTATCGCCTCGGCCACAGTACACAGCTGACCATCCTAGTGAAATTAAGCTTGTCAAGCGATACTACGCGCCTATATCATAATAGGTAAGGGGGCGCTATTGAGAGAATAATAACAACAAACAGACCGATGCCCTTCGGCGAAGTGAATAAGATTTTTGGATGTTTGTTTATTTAGAAACGTTGCTGATAAAGTATATATTAAATTTTTACTTGAAGGCACTTACAACGCATGTATCGCATAAAATTCGATACTTTTTCTTATAGAAAATGAACTTGACAAGTGTAATCTCAGTAAAGGATGGCTCGATGTGTAGAATACCGTACAGACTGTTTCGACTTTATTAAGTCTCATCAGCGGTATATACTAACGATTTCCCTCCGACAGAAATCGAAACCGGGACTTCAGCAGACGCAGTGAAACACTAGTGAAACACTTTTATCGCCTCGGCCACAGTACACAGCTGACCATCCTAGTGAAAAAAAAATCATTCACTTCACCGAAGGGCATCGGTCTGTTTGTTGTTATTATTCTCTCAATAGCGCCCCCTTACCTATTATGGTAGAGGCGCGTAGTATCGCTTGACAAGCTTAATTTCACTAGGATGGTCAGCTGTGTACTGTGGCCGAGGCGATAAAAGTGTTTCACTAGTGTTTCACTGCGTCTGCTGAAGTCCCGGTTTCGATTTCTGTCGGAGGGAAATCGTTAGTATATACCGCTGATGAGACTTAATAAAGTCGAAACAGTCTGTACGGTATTCTACACATCGAGCCATCCTTTACTGAGATTACACTTGTCAAGTTCATTTTCTATAAGAAAAAGTATCGAATTTTATGCGATACATGCGTTGTAAGTGCCTTCAAGTAAAAATTTAATATATATATATATATATATATATATGTGTGTGTGTGTGTGTAGCTATTCCTCCTTTTTGATAGGAGTGGTTATAAATTACTTTGATCTATCAAAGATAGGCAATTCATAATTCTGTGTATGTTTTTTAAAAAATTCTATTGCCCAATTGCTTTTATTGTTTGTAGTTCTGTTGTTTTCAGGTAGATGTGTGTGTGGTCATGTTGTTCCACTGTCTATGTATATATTTAGATTTTGTAATATTTGATAGCTTTTATGTGTATGTGTTTGTAATTGTTTTATTTTCCTGTCTTGTTGTTTATGTGTGTGTGCGTGTGTATGTGTGTACTTTTTGTTGGTTTTCTATTTGTGTATGCGGGTGAGTATATGTGTGGGTGCGCGCATGAATAGTTGTGTTGTTCTCCTGCCTTACTGTGTTGGTGTGCGTGTGCATGTGTGTGAATATGTGTGTACTATTTGTTGGTCTTCTATGTGTGTGTGCGTATGCCTATGTGCACGTGTTCCTGCTAATGGCTGTGTTTTGTTATGGTGAGTGTTTTTTTCTTTGACTAAAAAACACATACACACATATCACATAGTTTATGTATTCTATTATGCAGATCCTATATGTGTGTTTAGTAATGTTATTGTTTGCATGTGTGTGCGTATGCATGTGTGTTTCGGTGTAGTTGCGGCTTATACTTGTCTATGAAGTTTTTTTCTTTAATTAGAATAAGTGTATAATCATCAGTTTGATATATCGGCATCACCTTGAAATCGCCATTATTACATTCGTATAGGTGGTTTGATACATAAACGTTTATGTTGCTAGGCTAGTCTAATATTGCTCTTGTGCAGTGAAATCCTTTTTTTTAATGATGAGGTGCACCCGATGTATATTTCTTGCAGTTTGTACATTCTGTTCCATAAACCACATTTTTGAGGTGCAATCAACCTCTCTATTTATTTTGAATATTTTATGTTTTTTTTTAGTATAGGATATTACTTCTATAATTATATTGCATACTCTACATCTTTTGGTTTTGCATCGTGAGACTCCCTGTGTGGTGCGTTTCACAAATTTGGACAAGGTTAGTATATGTTTGAGATTCTTCGGTTGTCTTTTACTCTTAATTATTTTTATTGATTTCAATATGTTTTTAATTTTTTCATTGTTTTTGAGTTGGTTTAGTATTTCTGTGAAATGTTTTGTGTTGTTTTTGTTGTGTGTTGAGACATATGCAATGTGTTGTTTGTTGTTGTTTTTGTTTTTTTAGGGTTTCGAAGTTGTTCTAGTGGTATGTAAAAAGTAATGGGATTATTAAAAGGTTCATAAATAAATATTTATCTACTTCAGTTCATATCCTGCTACACTGCTATACTGGTCAATATTTGAATACTTTTTCCGATTTAAGATAATGCATGACAACGAAGACGTTGTTGTTCTGCCACCCTATTGAATTCAATAATGAGCCGCATAATTCCTGTGCGGCATTTGTTTCGCCAAGTTTGTCTATTGGAGGCCAGATCTTCTAGACTTGAAGGTGTAATGGCACAACGTAAACCCTGCAGATGGTGTCCTCATATCCTACCAATTAGATGGTAATCTTTTTTAACCTGCAAAGAATGCAATCGAAAATACTTGTCACTGTAGAACACGAACTGCAGTATGTAGATGATACAGCTTTTGTTAGCTTTTCCGCAGACGGGTTTCAACGCATCATCAACGCTGTAGAGGTGCGCAATTTGTCATCTAAATTACGAAGAAATTAAAAGATGACTGATATAAGATATATTTAATAAAATTACATGAAAATATTTTAAATGATATAGTTTGAATTTATTCAAAGCAATTACCGTTGGCTTCAGTCACGGACGTCAGTTGATATTTGAAATCTTCAACAATACTTTCTGACAGTTTCCTTGTTTATATTGCTAAATGCTGCCATTATCCCTGTCTTCTGTTCCTATTTGCAGGGAATTTTTTGGTCTTTTGCTCCACCCTGTCAACACATAATAATCAACTGGTATTTCAATCTGTGCAGTTGGGCGACCATATGTTAGGGGTGATGTAGTCATTTTCTTACAGTGAACAGCGGGTTCTTCTGCGTGTGAGGTATGGTACAAAGTCCTGTTATTAGACATAGAATCTTTCAACAGCCACCGTCTCGATTCAGGACAGCATTATCTCCTCCAATCACGGTGTAAGCCTCCGTGTTGAGTATGAGGCCATTAATGGGGGAATAATTCAGCATCGCTAGTTTTCATCACTATTGGTACCCTTTATAGACAGAGCAAGCCAATAGTTATTCTGTGAGTTCACCTTCTGATCCCGGCGGAAAATCTCATTTGAGTAAAAAACAAAAACAAAATACAACAAAAAACAAGATTGAGACCCCGATTAACAGCGATCCCAGTAAGTCAATCAGTCCATAGTTAGAAACATGGGAGTGTCTAAATTTCTTATTTGGTAGTTAGTCCTGGAATACATTCGGTATTTCTTATACAAGATGATAAATGGACAATTTTTATCCCAGGCGATGAATGACAAAGCTTTTCAACAAACTCAAGTATCCCCTCCAACCTAACATGTCTTGCTTTTTTTCATATGAGAATATTTATTGCCAGAATCAGATGGTGAACTCACAGAACAACCGTTGGAACAACCCTATTCCCACAATATAATAATAGTGATGGAAAGCAAACACCAAATCTATATCACGGTGTTTGTTGAGGTCTCTACCGATGTTATGCCTTAATTCACCTCCCCACATCTCCTCAGACTTATCAGAAGAAGATAGTACTGCCGTAGATCGAGACGGTGACTGCTAGAAAAGCCTACGTCTGGTAATGGGAATTTGCACCATGTCACAAAAGCAGAACTTAGTGTTGGCTTTGGGAACATTTCTGCGATCACATTACCCCTCTCATCGGGTCGTCTAAGTCCCCATATTGGCAATTCTCTTGGTTATAGTAAGCGCTATGGAGCGAGAGACCAAGAAAACTCCAAATATGAACTGAAAGAAAGGATAACAGCAGCATTTAGCAATTTAAATAAAGAGCGCTTCGAAAAGTCTTGCAAAATTCCTCGAGTTTAAAGCCAATGGCGATTTCTTTTCATGAATTTAATCTATAGTACTCCAAAATATTTCCATGTAATTTTGGTTAATGTATCTGAAAAAATTGGGATCTCAGGGCTATTTTTTATTTTTGCCTAATTTAGACGATAATTCACCCATCGCACACACAAACCACACACATATATATATGTATGTGTATGTGTAGGGTTATATGTATTTTATAATATAAATATTGTTCCTATAAATATATTTAAGCTTATATTACACACACACACACACACACACACACACACACACACACACACACACACACACACACACACATATATGTATATACATATACTCATAATGTACGTAAGCAAACACATGTACACACCACACTTATAACTCCGCCCTTTTCTGTAGTCTTGTCAAAAGGAGTAGATCGTGTCATGGGCTTATTCTCTTTTTTTTTCTTCATAACTGCAAAAACCAGTAATGTAGGTGGAACATGAGTTAAATCGTTCAATGGTTTTAATATTGATTCGAAAATAATATACAAGTGAAAGATAAAAGTATAAGACAATATCGTAGGAGATAAGACCAAAAGACTAGAAAGGAGTTTAGAATTTTTTCGACAGTCTCCCCCCTGAAAAAACAAAAAACAAAAAACAATGAAGAAAAAAAACAACTGGACGAAATTTGAAGAATAGTACATCTTCTTTTTAATGTTGTTTCGAAATATTCACGTCTTTCTTTATTGCTTGATATCCTCAGTCTCCGGTAAGTAGAAGAACTTTTCTTATTTTAACTAACATTCTCAGGACACATTAAAAAGCTTATTTCTATATAATTCACATTCTCGTTATTTTTTATACTTACATATTGTCGTAACTCAGCAAAAACACACATCATAGCAAGAGATGTATTTTTAAAAAAAATTAGAGCAATAACTTTAAAATATTGTTTAAGTAAAAAGTAATTTCTTCTTCAATTTCCAAGTGAAAGATAATTTTGTGGTATCTGCATGCACACCGAATATCATTTTTTAATCGGGATAAGTCTGAAATAACTTATTCCTAAATAGTAACATCATAATTATCATAGAGTATTGTTACATTAGGTAAAACTAAAATCGCTGGGTTATATCTAGATAGTGGACAAGTGGTATAGCTGCTTGGATGCGAGTCAGGGTTTGATCGAACCTGAAATCCCTAATGATCATAACATCTCTGAATATACACTCCACGGAATCTACGGAGGTATTTTTGGAAAAAAAATGTTAAACATTCTTTTGTTTGAAAGGATCTTCACTTGTGGATCTCTGGTGAGCATGAAGTACAAAAAAACTGGCGAATGTTGAGTACCTCTTCATTACCTTTACTCACAGGTCCACTGTGTACCGGAGTGCTAGTATCTTTTCTGGACCAGAAAAGATACTAGCACTCCGGTAACAGTGGATTAAATAGATCTTCAGAGTCCTATGTAAAACCTAAAAAGAATCTAGTGGTGAGGTTTCACTCTTTGAACTCTGGGGAATGTGGAATACCTCTTCATTGCCATTACTCCAGATTCACTTTGGTCCAGAATGGTAGTACCAGTTAAGATTCCATCTATGGGTCAAATATATCTGTTTGCAAGTTAATGAACATTATTTATTCAAGTTAACTGATACACGTTAAATATAACGTGAAAATTGCCTTTGAGATCAAGTGAAAACCTTTCCTGATACACTTGACAACAATCGTTTCAGTTTGTGATCTATAAGACTTTAGTACCATCTACAAATAACTGTCGAATGGGCGTTTCATCGCATGATTAGCCAATAAAATATCATTTGTGAGTTCGATTCTTACTGGGTTCCCTGTACTTCTGTCGTTGTGCTAAACTAAACTAAGGTTACTAAATGATTATTAATTTCTGTCGAATGTCAATAGAAGTTGTGTGAAATTTAAAAAATGGTTTATTAATATACAGACATTTGTCAATACCAGTGACGTTTTTATAAACACCACTGTAACAATCCATATGAAAATGGAGTCCAGGATCTCACAGAATGATAACTTGAATTTAAAATTACCGCTAGTGGGTGTGAGCGGGTAGTAGGTATGTCTTTGAAAAACAGCCTGGAATGGTAAATATCTTGTGTTTATGGAACTGATCTCACTACGGGGGACATTCGATTGCACGCTCAGATATATCTCCTTGTAATCATTTCCTTTGAGGATGTATCACGTAAATAAAAAAAGTGATTGTATGCGGATTTATCAAGTCTTACGTTTGTAAGACTTGATAAATCCGCATACAACTACTTTTTTATTTTTATTTACGTTCAAAAACCGAGAGATAATTCTATCGATATATATATATATATATATATATATATATATATATATATATATATATATATATATATATATATATATATATATACAGAGTGTTCGGGAGAAGGAAAAAGAAAAAGTGCTTGGTAACAACAAAATGAAATGGATTGTAAGAAAATTCACCAGGCACAGAAATTATATTACTGTCAACAAGTTTCACTCAAATAACCACTATTAGCGTCGATCATAGCGTTAATCCTGCTCTGGATCCTGGAGCAAGCTGATGTTACAGTTTTCCTGGGAAATCTATCAAAAACTACCTTAATTCTGTCGATTAACTGGGCTTTTGTAGTACTGGCACGGTGATTGATGTCTTTCTCAACAGCGCCACATACTTAATAATACATGAAGTTAAGATCTGGGGAGCTCTTAGGCCAAACATTGCCACTGGTGTAGTCGTAAAAAATTCGCTGACAACCATTTTTACTTTTCCCAGAGGTGCGGCAGTGGTTCCAATTATGCTGTCATCCATATGGTCTACCATTGGTTACCCTTGTTATCCAGGGCTTGACTACAATGTGCAGCAACTCCACGTAGGCATCTGAGGGTGCTCCAACACTTTTTTCAGTAGATTTCCGATTAATTCGTAATCAAATCGTCAGTTATGTTGCTTTCTTCTAGCTACAGCCTAGTAGTCTCCATTGCAATTCTCCAGTTCATGCCTGATTGTTTTTACAGTGTGTAGGGGCATTGGGCAGTAACCATAATTTCCTTATTTTGATGGCCGGCACAGTTCATGATACAAGTTATTCTCTTCCATGATTCAGGTGGGTTCCAGTTATCCATTCTATCTGTCATCACGTATATGAATGAACGTAATGAATAATATATATATATAGTCATCCTCAGACAGTACTGTTTCTGTGTATGATTGCTCTTCAGTGTGGCTAAACTTTGCAGGCTGTCTGAGAACGGGATCGTAACACGACCGATATTTAGCCAGTCAGAATCTCTACCATTTGGGCCACCATCACGAACCAATTATGGAAGGCAATTTTACTGATATAAATATGTATAATTCATATATAAGGATGCTAAAAGAGTCGTAGCCGTTTTAGAGTATATTATATATATATATATATATATATATATATATATAATATTATATATTGCTGGTTTGAAAATCACGTAGGCAAGAAACTGTCAGTAATTATTCGTATACATATTCATATATCGTAATACACAAGTCCATAAACAAATCTATTTAACAGGTGTTGAAGCTATATAAAATGTCAATGCTATCTACTAATTGTAACTATTTATAAGAATGAAATAACATTTGGTCAATTTGAACGAGGGGTCCACCTGCAAATGCCCTCTACTCCTAATAGTATCGACCACCGTGACTAGTGCTACAGAATCCAGGCTTATTTTTTTTTCTTTCTAACCGAATGAACGCGACTGAAGAGGCTAAAGAGGATGAATATATAACAATCAATTTGAAGGCCGGGAAAATTAGTTTTTGTTTGTCCGGATGTTTATGAAAAGTAAACAACTATTATTTAATAATGTAATTATGTTATGCACATCTATATATAATGGAGATTCAATATCTTTTTTTAACCGAAACTACGTTACTGCTTACGTCCCAACATCATCAGAAAATGCGAAACTATGTCACCGCTTACGTAACAATACCCTCAGAAATTGCTTAAGTTAATTAATGTATAGGATAAAGAACAAAGTATTACATATGCTCAGAAATTAAGCATACAACATTAAACGGTCTACATTTTTAGAAGAAGTTTTAATAAATACATGATCGGTATTAATGATTTATATATAGTTTGTTTTATTTCAATATAATATTTATAGTTAGCAACGTATCGAGTTTTACTGGAAATTATTTTACAAAGAAATAGTCACACAATCTTCTTCTACAGTAAATTTGAAGATGTTTGTGTATTTAACTGTATCCAGTTTAGGTTTATGCATGTCCGCTTTTCAATACTAGTGTAAACTTAACGACAGTTTCATCAATCATGCTTACCCTCTCTGCTAAGAAATAAACTCGGTAACAAAATATACTTATTCCTCTAATGACACTTTCATCAATCATGCTTACCCCCGCTGCCCTTTTCAGATTCAATGGTACAGGTTTAAAAAAAAAAAGGTGTTCGCTAGTTGAAATTTAATTATTTTGCAATAAAATTATTAATTAATATTAATAAGATTATAGTATAATCTAATTATTTTTGTATTTTTGAGATGAGGCTTGATGTGAATAATTTTGATTTTTCGGATTATTGTCCTCATCTTTATTGTGGTAGTTATTTACACAAACGTTTTGGCCGCTGTATCTCCGACCTCCTTCAAGTGTTTCCTGTGTATCCGAGTATAATAATGATACAAACCGGGAAATTAGTTTTAATAGTTTGACAGTTGATCAAACAGGCGACATCTTTTGAATGAAATCTAAAAATGGTCTTCGACAACTGTTGACATTTTTTCCGAAAAAAAAAACAACATTTTACGTAATTTAAAAATCGAAAAAATAAAATTTAAAATCGAAATAAAAGTTTAAAAATGAATACATCTTTTCTTACACTAAAATTTAAAATATTCGTTCGATTTTAAGAAAATTTTGTAGAATTATATGAAAAATATGTGTAATAAATGCATGTCATAAAACAAAACAATCATCTCAGTGGAGTGGAGTGATATGAGAGGAAATATTTTTTGAAAATATGAAATTTTATTCTATTTATTTAATCTTCGGACTCCCTAAAAACAATAATTAACTTTTACACCACCCAGAGGAGAGTTTTTGCTATCATCTAAAATAGAAAAATTAAAATGATATAAGGACAATTCTGAATATATATATTCATAATCTGTGTTACTCGATTCAGTTTAATACACCATCATTGTTTGGGTAGCAGACGATTTTGTCAAGTATTATAAATGAAAACGTTGCCTATGTTGCTATAGTAAACATAAAAATGTCTAGTACGGTTTAATGATTTACTGCTGTCTGTTTTTTTTTCTTATAATGTTCTATCTAATGGACAGTATCGATTTTCAGTTAATTTTTACAGTCCATTATGATAAATGTAACCGCGGCATTTTCATAGTATTTGGTGAGAATACAAATGGCTACGTGCAATTAGAATTTCCTAGCTCAGTAGATACCTAATGTGCTAAGTTGCAAACCTGATTTAGCTTATGATGATTAAAATTCCCTCTTGTTAATCCATTACATAATTATAAGCTTGAGATAAACTGTTGCAATTGGAGAGTGATACTACTCTATACTTAAACTCAGCTCGATAAAAAGACTAGTATTCAAAAAATAACATATTGTGGCTGGCTAATAAAAATGGATACATTATAATAGTTTATAACAGCAATTAGACTAATGCTGCTAATATATATTATATATATAAATATATATATTATATACTATATATATATATATATATATCAGTAGTAACATATATATATATATCCATATGGTGAACAGGTAAGATGGTATAGGATGATTCTAAGTTGGACCTCCTTCCAACAGCGAAATGTTAGAGTTGTTTCAGGTTAAATGAGAGCTCGATGTTCAATATTATTGGACAGAACAATACAATTGCCAAAGAAAAAGGCTTAAAAATCGAGCATCTTGCGGTATACATCTAAGTATTCTACCACAAGTTTCTGTGCATATCTATGAGTTTTCATCGGACGCTAAATTTATAAAAAATGTTAAACAGAAAATTCATGGGGCTATATATTCAATTTTTTAAGAATCTGAAAAGGTTTCGGGTATCAGTTTAATCACTTTAGGAGGCGTATTTATGACTGGGGATTAATTAAGTGATGCTGTCAATCTGGATGTTTTTTTTTCCCTCAATAAATTCTTCTATAAGAGAGATCGGTCAACTTGTATACATACATATAGAGGTGTTCAGAAGAGTTGTGTGGATATATATAATATATTATATATATATTATATCTATTTATATATATAATATTTAGTTAATACATATATACATATATACATATATATCTCATACAATGTATATAATATATATATATATATATATATATATATATATATATAGTATGAACAAACGTAATAAGACAATCAGGAATATTCTTGTATGTTGTTTATTCCAACTAGTTTTCGACCTTAGTCATCGTCAGGAAGAAATTTCTTATAGAAGAACTTAAAAATTAAAGTGTTTTTGAGGTTTGACATGCTATTAAAATCTGGGTAGACAGTGTGTTTTAGTAGCATCAGGTTGTTCCGTGAAGAACCTCTATGAGGTGGGTTATTTTTTTAATGCTCTATTATAAAGATTCATGGGAGTTGTGTATATGACTATATGTGTATACATATAATGTATGAGTGTGTTTATATATATATATATATATATATATATATATTATATATATATAATAAGAGAGAGAGAGAAGGAGAGAAGAGAGAGAAAGAGAGAGAGAGAGGAGACGTATTACATATATGTAAATATATGTACACAACACACACACATATTTTATATTATATATGGCAATTGCATAATCTTTTCAGATCACCGTCATCCCTCACAATCACAAACCCACCATCAGAACCCCTTCATGACCCCTGAAGTGACTCATCAATCCGCTGCAAATTCACAAAGTCTGATGCAATGTGTCACAGGAAGGACGCATTTCCACTAGATCAATTGTATCAGATAGGGTTAATTTGGATGCTTGTGAACCCAATATGTCTCTTAAGACCAGAAGCCGAATTTACAAACTTTGTTACAGATTGTGCATGCTACATTGTTTGTTCTTGGAGTTTGCATTGGATTGTCTCTGATGAGACGTCCAGTGATTGAAGTATCCCTTAGAAGAGAGAATCCCATCGCTTGTTTGGCATTTCCATTTCGGTGTTATCAGGCGCGCCGCCGCCCCGCACGCCGCCGGGCGTATCACCAAAATATAAATAGGTGTATCCATAAGTGAACGCTTGAGGTTTCATGCCATTTTCGTTCAATCTCTCATCTCTTTTCTCTCTCTCTCTCTCCTCTCTATCTCTCTCTATATATACTAATAATCAGCTATCTATATATTATATATATATATATATATTATATAACACACTCATAATTTTTGTATAACACATATGTCATATACACCAATCTCCCATGGAATCTTTATAATAAGACGCATTAAAAAATACCACTCGCATAGAGTTTTCACGAACAGAATGGATGCTATAATAACAATCGTCTACCTAGATTTTGAATAGCTGTCAACCCCATCAAACACTTTATTTTTACTAGTTCTTCTATAGTAAAGTTTCTCCTGATGGATGACTAAGGTCGAAACTACGTTCGCAGGATAGCAACATGACAAGAATAATTGGCCTGACGTTGTCTTTATGTCGTTTTGTTTCATATCACTATATGTATATAGTAGATATATATATATATTTATATTATATATATATAAAGTACGGGTCTAACTGTATGTAGTAATTGTTATGGCTCGAAGTCGTATGTACTATGTAGTATATGTTTAACTAAATTTATGTGTGAACTTATTAGATAGTTTCTTTGACTATTAATATATTATTATATTATATAATACATATCGAACAATCTTTCTGAACCACTTCTCATATGTAGTGTATACAAGGTGACCGATTCTCTTATAAAGAATTGCTAATTGAGGGGAACAAAACGACTCAGATCTAGACAGGCATCACAAATTAGAATCCAGTTCATAAATACCGGCCTCTAAAGTGGATTAGAACTGATACGAACTTTTCAGGATTTCTTTAAAAATTGAAGTAATTATAAGGCCATCGACTTTTCTGTTTAAGACATTTTTTTATAAATTTAGCAGGTCCGATGAAACTCATACGATATGTCAAGAAACTTGTGGGTCAGAAAATAGATGTATAACGGAAGATGCTCGATTTTTAAGCCTCTTTTTTTTGGCTTGTATTGTTCTGTCCAAAATTTGAACATCGAGCTCTCATTGTGAACTGGAACAACTCTACATTATTCGCTGTTGGAAGAGAGGTAACTTAGAATCATCCTAATACATCATTTATCTGTTTAACATATGGATACTATATATATATGTACCTACTGATATAATTATATAATAATATTTCTTATATATACTATATTATATATAATGAATATACTAATATACGATGGCATAGTCTAATTGCTGTTATAAAAACTTTAATATGTATGCATCTTTTTATAGAACCACATATGGTATATTTATATACTCGTTGCTTTTTATCCGAGTCTGAGTTTAAGTAGATAGAGTATTCACCTCTCATTGCAACAGTTTTGATCTCAAGCTTACTAATTATGTAGTGGATTAAAAGAGGAAGTTTAATCATCCATAAGCTAATCAGTTTTTTGCAATTAGACATTAGAGGTTATCTCTTAGAGTAGGAATTCATAATTGCAGAGTAGCAATTTGAATATATCTGCACCAAATAACTTGCATGCCGCGGTTAATTTTAATCATCAATGGACTACTGTAAATTTAACTGAAAATCGATACTGATCATATAGATAGAACAATTAATAAGAGAAAAGAAAAACGACGCAGTAATCATTAAACGCCGTACTAGAGGACCATTTTTTCATGTTTTTACTATATGCAACATAGGCAACGTTCAGTTCTATAATACTTGAACAAATCGATCTGACGTACCCAAACAAATGAGTGGTGTATTAAACTGAATCGAGTACACAGATATATGAGATATATATATTCAGAAATTGTACTTAATATTCATTTTATTTTTCTATTTTTAGATGATTAGCAAAAACTCTCCCTCTTGGGTGGTGTAACAAGTTAATCTATTGTCTTTGGAGCCGATAGATTAAATAAAAATCGAATACAAACATTTAAATATTTTGCCAATACATTTCTCCTCATATTCACCTCCACTCCACTAGAGATGATGTTTTGTTTTATGAACAATGGCTTTTTATTACACATATTTTTCATATAATTCTACGCAAACATTTCTTAAAATCGACGATATTTTTAATTTGTGAGTGTAAGAAAAATGTATTATTTAAAACTTTATTGTGATTTTAATATTTATTTGATTTTTTAAATTACGGCCTAAAATGTTGTTTTGTTTTTTATTCGGCAAAAGAATGCTCCAACAGTATGTAACGAAGTGTCAGACCATTTTTGAATTTCATTCAAAAGATGTGCCTGTTTGATCACTGTCAAACTATTAAAACTAATTTCCCGGTTTGTATCATTATTATACCTCGGATACACAGGAGAACACTTGAAGGAGGTGAGAGGATAACAGCGGCCAAAACGTTTGTGTAATAACTACACAATTAAAGATGAGGAAATAATCGAAAAATAAAATTTTCACATCAAGCCTCATCTCAAAAATACAACAATAAATTAGATTATATTCTATATCCTTGATTATAATTAAATAATAATTTTTATTGGCAAATAAATTAAATTCAACTAGCGAACACCTTTTTTTTTTTAAACCTGCTACCATTGGAATCTGAAAGGGAGCGGGGGTAAGCATTGATTGGTGAAAGTGTCTTAGAGGGAAATAAGTAGTATTTGGTTAGCGCGAGTTTATTTTCTATAGACAGAGGGGTATAAGCATGATTGATGAAACTGTCGTTAAGTTACACTAGTAATTAGAAAGAGCGGACATGCATAAACCTAACTGGAATACATTTAATACACCAACGTCGTTCAAATTTACTGTGAAGAAGAGTTTGTGTGACTATTCTCTGTTTGTAAATAATTCTTCAGATAAAACTCCGATACGATTGGCTAACTATAAAATATATAGTGGAATAACAAATATATATATAATTGATTAAATACCGATCATGGTATTTATTAAATACTTCTTCTAACAAATGTAGACCGTTTAATGTTGTAGTGCATTAATTTCTGGAAGCTGATGTTCAAATATTTGGAAAGTCTCGTGGTTATTGTTATCTCTATTATCCTATGAATTAATTTAGCAAATTTCTGAGGTATTGTTACGTAGCGGCTGAATAGTTTGCATTATTTCTAGATGATGTTGCGGCGTAAGCGAGTACGTAGGTTCGGTTAAAAAAAGTGGATACTATTGAAAATTCCATTATATCATAGATGTGCATAACAATAGTTAATATTCAAGTTAAATATGAGTTTGTTTAACCTTTTCATAAAACCTCGCGGAGCAAACAAAACTATTTTTCGGCTATCCATGATTGTATATATTCATCCTCTGTTAGCCTTAGATCGCGTTCATTCGTTAGAAAGAAAAAAAATAAGCCTGGATCTGTAGCGACCTAACGTCACGGTGGTCGATACTATTAGGAGTCAGAGGGCATTTTGCGAAGGTGGGACCCTCGTTCAAATTGAACCAATGTTTATTCACTTTTATAATAAGTATAATTAGATAAGAATAGCATTGACATTGATTAGGTATAGCTTCAACTAGCTTTAAATAGATTTGTTTAATGGATCTTGTGGTATTATAGATATTAATGGTAGTGAATTGGTGGTGTTAGTTAGTAAGGGCGCCGAGGAATGATTTTAGGTCGGCTGAGTGTGTTGAAGAGATGTGTTTCTTGCCTACGTGATTTTCAAACAGCCAATATATACTATATATATATTATGTATATATTATATAATATAATATATAATACTCCCTAAAACGGCTACGACTCTTTTTTAGCATCTTATACTATGAATATACCATTTATATCAGCTAAACATGCCTTCCATAGATTGGCTTCGTCGATGGAATGGCCCAATAGGTACGAGATTCTGACTGGCTAAAATATCAGGTCTGTTTACGATCCCGTTTTCAGACAGCCTGCAAGTTCTAGCACATGAAGAAGCATCATCCACAGAACAGATGTCTGAGGATGATATTAATATAGGTAATATTCATTACGTCATTCATATACGTGATGACAGATAGATGGGAATACTGAACCACCTGTCATGGAAGAGAATAGTAGAGAGAGTGATGAGTAAGCTGAGGATTGAGCAAGGGTTGTGTAGGCGTCGGGGAGTAGCGCTAGTACTAAGAAAGATGATCGATGAGTAGGAGTTAGCAAATTATTGGTGTTCTGACCCAATCGCTCCTACACACTGTAAGAAACAATCAGGCATGAAACTGGAGAATTCATGGAAAGACTAACTGGCTGTAGCTAGAAGAAAGCACATACACTGACCGATTTGATTAGCGCAATTAATCGGAATCTACTGAAAAACAGTGTTAGCGAGCAACCTCTCAGATGCCTACGTGGAGCTTTGCTGCACATTTGTAGTCAGCCTGGAATAAACAAGGAGTAACCAATGGTAGAACCATAATGGAAATGACATAGCAATCAATGGAACACTGCCGACCTCACTGGGAAAAAGGGTAAAAAATGGTTCTCATCCCGAATTTATTTACGACTAACACCAGTGGCAATGTTTGGCCTAGAGCCTCCCCAGTCGTAACTTTCATGTTATTAATTAGTATGTGGCGCGTGTTCGAGAAACATCAAATTTAGCGTGCAGTATAATCAAGAAGCCAGTTAATCGAGAATTAAGGTCGTTTTTTGATAGATTTCCCAGAAAATGTAACATCAGCTTGCCTCCAGGAGATCCAGGCAGGATTAACGCTTGATGACGCTAATATAGTGGGTTATATCTTGAGTGAAACTTGTTATGAAGTGAATATACTTTCTGCTCGCTGTGTCAGTATTTTTTACCTCTCATTTGGCCATTTTGTTGGTTACCGAAAGCAACTTTTCTTTTTTCCTTGTCTCTCCGAAACATCTGATTTATTATATATATATGATATTGTTTTAGTGTGATCGGTTTATGTTAGTCCGTATAAGGCGGCATAGTAGTACGCGTCGGATGTATGCTCATAGTATGAGACCGGGTATATTGAGGTATCGGGGTAGTGATGTGCCGCAGTGGATGTGTTATTTGAAAGATGCTTCAGGTGTGCGCGTATAATTATACTCTTATTACTATAATAATTACTATATATCGCCGGGTAGTAGGATTAGATCCGATTCGGGTCTTATTTGGACGTTAGAAATAAAAATTACAAAAGTAGTCTGTATGGACGGATTTTTATCAAGTCTTACAAGACGTAAAGACTTGATAAATCGCAGTACAATCACTTTTTTTATGTTACGTGATACATGCCTAGGAAAATGATTCTACAGAGGAGATATATCTTGCGTGGCAACTCGAGATGTCCCGCCGTAGTGAGGATCAAGTTCATAAACACAAGATTTTTACCCTTCAGGATGTTTTTCAAAAGACTCAACCTTAACCGCGCTCACCACCTCACTAGCGGTAATTTAAAATATCAAGTTATCAATTCTGTAGATCCTGGACCTCCATTATTCATGATGGGATTAGTTACGTTGGTGTTTTATTCAAAACGTCACTGGTATTGACCATGTCTGTATATTTAAAGCCATTCTTATTAAATTTCAACACAACTGCTCCTATTTGACATTCGACGAATTAATAATCATTTAGTAACTTAGTTTAGTTTTAGCACAACGACGAAGTACGAGGGAACCCAGTAAGACAGTCGAACTCACAAATGAATCATTCTTATTGGCTAATCATGCGATGAAACGCCCATTCCAGTTATGTTGTAAGATTGGTACTAAAGTCTTATAGATCACAAACGTGAAACGATTGTTTGTCAAGTGGATCAGGAAAGGTTTTCAACCTTGATCTCCAAGGCAATTTCTCAGTTATCAGTTTAACGTGTATCAGTTAAACTTGAATTAATACATAAGTTCATTAACGTTGCAAACAGAATATTATCTGCACACCATAAGATGGATTTACGGATATACCAATTCTGACCAAAAGTGAATCGTGGTAATGGAAATGAAAAAGAGGTATTCCACATTCCCCGAGTTCAGAGTGACCTCACCAACTAGTTCTATTTTAGGGTTTTTAGGACTCTGAAGATTCTATTTAAATCCACTGTTACCACCAACGAGTGGCTAGTCATCTTTTCTGCGTCCAGAAAAGATACATAGCACTCCGGTAACACAGTGGACTGTGAGTAAAGTCAATGGAGGTAACTCAACATTCGCCAGTTTGTTTTTGTTACTTCATGTCCAGCAGATCCACAAGTGAAGGATCTTCAAACAAAGATGTTTCACATTTTTTTTTTTCAAAAATACTCCCGTAGGATTCCGTGGGAGTTATATTCAGAGTGTTATGATCATTAGGGATTTCAGGTTCGATCAAAACATGCTGCATCCAAGCGCTATACACTTGTCCAATATCTAGAATATACAGGATTTTAGTTTTACCTATGTAACAATTATCTATGAATATATGATTTACATTTAGGAAATAAGTATATTTAGACTTAATACCCGATTAAAAATGATATTGGCGGTGGTGATGCAGATACCACAAAATTATTTCACTTGGAATTGAAGAAGAAATTACTTTTATTACTTAACAATATTTCTAAGTTATTGCTCTACATTTTTTTAAAAAATCTCTTGCCTATGATGTTGTCCGTTTTTGCTGAGTTACGACAATATGTAAGTACTAAAAAATAACGAGAATGTGAATTATTAATAGCAATAAGCTTGTTTAATGTGTCCTGAGATGTTAGTTAAAATAAAAAGTTCTATCATTACTTACCCGGAGACTGAGGTATAACGGCAATAAAAGAAAGACGTGAAATATTTCGAACAACATATAAAAAGAACTGTACTATTCTTCAATTTCGTCCCAGTTGTTTTTTCTTCCATTGTTTTTTTGTTTTTTTGTTTTTCTTCAGGGGGGGACGTCGAAAAATTCTAAACCTCCTTTCTAGTCTTTTTTGGTCTTATCTCCTACGAATATTGTCTTATACTTTTTATCTTTCACTTGTATATTATTTTCGAATCAATAATTAAAATCATTGAACGATTTAACTCATGTTCCACCTACATTACTCGGTTTTTGCAGGTTATGAAGAAAAAGAAAAGAGATAAGCCCTGACACGATCTACTCCTTTTGACAAGAGCTACAGAAAAGGCGGAGTTTATAGTGTGGGGTGTGTCATGTGTCTGCTTTATCCATTAATGAGTATAGATGTTATATACATTATGTTGTGTGTGTGATTGTGTGTGTGTGTGTGTGTGTGTGGTGTGTAGGTGTGTGTGTGATGTGTGGTGTAAATATAGCTATAATAATATTATTATACGGAACAATATTATATATTATACAAAATACATTATTACCCTAGCCATACACATACAATCATATAAATGCTGTTGTGGGTTTGTGTGTGCGACTGGTGCAATTATCGTCTAAATTAGGACAAACATAAAAAGGATAGCCCTGAGATCAATTTTCTTCAGATACATTAACCAAAATTACATGGAAATTTTTGGAGTATATAGATAATTCATGAACAAGATGCCATTGGCTTTAAACTCGAGGAATGTTTGGCAAGACTTTTGCGAGCGCTCTTTATTTAAATTGCTAAATGCTGCATGTTTATACCCTTCTGTTCAGTTCATATTTGGAGTTTTCTTGGTCTCTGCTCCATAGCGCTTACTATACCGGACCAAGAGAATTGGCCAATATGGGGGCTTAGACGACGATGAGAGGGTAATGTGATATGCAGCAAATGTTCAAAGACCAGACATAAAGTTCTGCTTTTGTGACATGGTGCAAATCCATTACCAGAACGTAGGCTTTTCTGCAGTCACCGTCTTCGGTCTAACCGGCAGTACTATTGTTCTTCTGATAAGTCTGAGGAGATGTGGGGAGGTGAAATTCAGGCATAACAATAGGTAAGCGACCTAACAAAACCGTGATATAGATTTGTGTTTGCTCTGGATCACAATTCACTGATGATTATATTGTGGGAATAGGGTTGTTCCACGGTCTTGTTCACTGTGAGTGTACGGCCATCTGATTCTGGCAAAATAAAATATTCTCATATGAAAAAAGCAAGACATGTTAGGGTTGGAGGGGATACTTGAGTTTGTTTGAAAAGCTTTGGTCATTCATCGCTGGAGGTACAAAAATTGCGTCCATTTTATCATCCTTGTATACAGAAATCGAATGTAATCTCTCGCCGGACCTAACTACCAAATAAGAAATTTAGACACTCTGTTTTCTTTAACATATGGACTGATTGACTTCTGGGATCAGCTGTTAATCGGGTCTTCAATCTTGTTTTGTTGTATTTTGTATTTTTGTTTTATTATACTCACAATGAGAATTTACCCGACGGGATCAGAAGGTGAAACTCACAGACATACTATATGCTTGCTCTGTCTATAAGGGGTAACAAATAGTGATGAACACACTAGGCGATGCTGAATTTATTCCCCATATAACTGCCTCATACCAACACGGAGGCTTACAGCGTGTTGGAGGAGATAATGCTGCTCTGAATCGAGAGGTGGGTGATTGAAAGATTTCTATGTTAACTAACAGGGACTTTGACATACCTCACAGCGCAGAGAACCCGCTGCATTCACTGTAAGAAAAGACTAACTCTACCCTAACATTGCAGGTTCGCCAAACTGACAAGCAGATTTGAAAATACAGTGATTATGTATGGTGTTGACAGGGTGAGCAAATCGGAGACCAAAAAATTTCCTGCAACATAGGAACAGAGAGACAGGGATAATGGCAGATTTTAGCAATTAACAGGAAACTGTCAGAAAGCTATTGTAGCAAGATTTCCCAATATCCAACTGACGTCCGTGACTGAAGCACGGCATAATAGTGCTTTGAATAAAATTCAACTGATATCATTTAAACATAATTGATCATGTAATTTTATTAAATATGCTATGTCAGTCTCTTTTAATTTCTTCGTAATTTAGATGACAAATTGCCGCACTCTACAAGCGTTGATGATAAGGGCGTCTGAACCCGATTCTGCGGAAGAAGCAACAAAAGCTTATCATCTACATACTGCAGCTTCGTGTTCTAAAGGAAAAGTATTATCGATTGCATTCTTTGCGGTTAAAAAAGATTACCAATCTAATTAGGTAGGATATCGGAGGACACCATCTGCAGAGGTTTACGTTGTGCCATTAACCTTCCAAGTCTGAAGTCTTGGCTCCAATAGACAAACTTGGCGACACAATGCGCCAGGAATTTATCGGCTCATTATTGAAATCAATAGGGTGCAGAAAATGAAACGTCTTCGTTGTCACTCGCATTATCTTAAATCGGAAAAGTATATCAATTTGACCAGTACTGCAGTGTACGCAGATTGAACTGAAGTAGATAAATATTTATTTATGACCTTATTAATAATCCAATTACTTTTTACATACCACTAGAACAACTTCGAAAACCTAAAAAAAAAAAACAACAAACATACCACACCTTGCATTGTCTCAACACACAACAGAACACACAAACATTTCACAGAATATACTAAACAAACTCAACAAACAATGAAAAAATTAAAAACATATTGGGAAATAATAAACATAATTAAGAGTAGAAAGACACCGAGAATCTCAAACATCTCTAACGCTTGTCCAAATTTGTGAAACGCACCACACAAGGGAGTCTCACGATGCCAAAACCAAATGATAGAGTATGCACAATATTAGATTATAAGAAGTAAATATCTCTACTAAAGAAAAACATAAATATCCAAATAAAATAGAGAGGTTGATTGGCACTCAAATGTGGTTTACTGGAAGCAGTGTACAAAAGCGTGCAAGAATATCTTCGGGTGCACCTTCATGCATGTAAAAAAAAAGGGATTTCAGCTCGCACAAGACGAATATAGACTAGCCTAGCAACATAAACGTTTGATGCTATCAACCACTATACGAATGTATAATGGCGATTTCAAGGTGATGCGATATATCAAAACTGATGGATCTATACACTTAATTTAATTAAAGAAACAAACTTCATGCAAGTGATAAAAAGCCGCAACTACACCGAACACACATGCATACGCAACACACAATGCAAACAATAACATTCTAAACACACATATCAGGATCTGCATAATGAGAATACAATAACTAATTGTGATTTGTGTAATGTGTTTTTAGTCAAAAGAAAAAAACACTCACATAAGCAAAAACAGCATTGCAGGAACAGTGCAATGAGACATCGCACACACACATGAAGCCACAATGTACAACACACTATATTCACACACATGCAGCACACAACACAGTTAAGGCCGGAGAACACAACAACTATTCATGCGGCTGCCCCCACATATCTCACGCGCATACACAAATAGAAAACCAACAAAAGTACACACATACACACGCACACACCATAGACAAAGACAGGAAAAAAGACAATTCATAACACTACACATAAAAGCTTAATATTTACAATCTAAATATATACATAAGACAGTGGAACACATGAGCACACACACGTATACTGAAACACAAGAACTACACAATAAAGCAATTGGGCACATAGATTTTTTTTAAAAACTTACCCAAGATAATTATGAATTGCCTATCTATTGAGAGATCAATAGTAATTCACTATAAACACATCACATTATCGAAAAGGAGGGAATGCTACCACGACAACACCCACCAACTATATATATATATGTAATATATTAATTTTTACTTGAAGGCACTGCTAACAACGATCATGTATGCATAACATCTCGATACGTTTTTCTTATACGAAAAAATGGAAAAGAAAAACACATTGACCAATGTAAATGCTCTCAGTAAAGGAATGGCCTCGGATGTGGTAGGCAATACAGTACAGGACTGTCTTCGACTTTGTTAGTCGCTCCATCAAGGTTAGTATGACTAACAGTCTATTTCCTCGCACAGGAAATCGAAAACCGAGGACTTCGCGACGCGTGAAAAGACACTAGAGTGAAACAATATTTAATCGCCATCGGCCAACAAGTACAAGCGCTGCCCAGCTCGCTAAGCTGAAATTGAAGATTTCACGATACTAGGCGCCTCTACCATAATAGGGCGGTAGCGGGGACGCTATTGCAGAGAACTAATAACAACAAGACCAGACGGATGCCTTTGGTGAGTGAATGATATTTTTTTTCACCTAGGATGGTCAGTGGGTACCTGTGGCGAGGCGATAAAAGTGTTTAACTAGTGGCTTTCACTGCATCGATGCCTTGAAGTCCGGTTCGATTTCTGTACGGACGCGGCAATCGTTGTATACCCCGCTGATGAGACTCTTAATAAGTCGAAACAGTCTGTACGGTATTTACACATCGAGCCATCCTTGTACTGGATTACACTTGTACAAGTTCGTTATTTCTATGAAGAACAAGTTCGAAATTTCTGATGCGCTCAACATGCGTTGTAAGGTGCCTTCAAGTAAATTTAATATACTACCTTTATCACAACGTATCTCTAAATAAACAACATGCCCAAAAGTTTATTCACTTTCGCCGAAGGTGCATCGGTCTGTTTGTTGTTATGTATATCTGCTCAATACGCCGCCCCTTACCTACTGTATGATATGGCCGTAGTTCGTTGACAAAGCTTAATTTCACTAAGGATGGTCAGCTGTGTAACTTGTGGGCCGAGGCGCATAAAAGTGTTTCCTAGTGTTCATGCTCCTGTGAAGTCCCGGGTTTCGAATGTTTCTGTCGGAGGGAAATCGTTGATATACCTGCGAATTGGAGATTAAGTTAAAGTCGAGAACAGTCTGAGGTATTCTTACAGATCGAGCCATTCTTTAACTGAGTTATTCAAACTTATCAAAGTTCATTTTTACTCAGAAAGTATCGAGATTTGTAATGCGATACATGCGGTTGTTAAGTGCATTCGAAGGTAAATTTAATACGTATACTTTAATACACGTTTCTAAAATAAACCAAACAATCCAAAATACTTATTAAGTCATATGGATAATATATAGTATATTATCTATTATATTATACACCTGATGCAAGCATCCATGAAGTTTAAGAGGTCTAGAAGAAGGAGCAAGCAAAGCCCGAACATCAACATTTCAGGGACAGAGCGTTCAAAATGCGACATCTCTGGTCGAGAATGTTTTTTCAAGCTCGGACTTCACAGACACAGGAAGGCGCATGTAACTTCAGGGGCACAGGAACTTTATCATGTGTTCCGAGACTGACAACACATACAATTATTATATATATATATACTACTATTATATACGGAATCAGAAGGTGGGTAAACGATAGCCTGAGATGGTACAGAGAGATCTGAATATTATTTTGCTGAGAACGCTCGTAAAAATGTTTTGGAAAACAAAATTATATTTAAGTGATCGTTTCCCACGTTGGGCCCTATAACAACACTTTATTATATATAGTTTATAATATAATACTAATCTATGGTGTGTGTGTGTGTTATAATATATATTTCTATATATATAGTGATATATAAATTATATATATATATGGCTGTGTTGGTGTGGTGTGTGTCGTTTTGTTGTGTGTGTGTGTTGTGTGTATTGGTTTTTGAAGGCTCTACAATGCGAGAGGTGCTAAGAAAATGAGGTCACTATGATGTTGTTGTTTGCCTCATATATTATAATATATATCGTTTACCTTATTTATAGTATATATATATATGTCTATAATATATAATATAATAAATAATTCATAATTATATAGTATATATTATATAATTTAGTGTATGTATGTTCTTGTGCACAGTTGTTCTTTTTTTTTGTCTTTTTTGAATGCATTTGGAAAAAAGATAACAAAACAGAAAACAGAGACAGAATAGAATTTTGTGATAATATTGCACCGATTGCTCTGTTCTGGTTTTATCTAGTTCCGATTATTTCGGTGAACATTTCACCCATTTTCA
>CM042147.1:99523396-99686546 GCA_023376005.1 Doryteuthis pealeii | reverse complement strand
TTGTAGACGACGCCCTACTATATGATTCTAGCTATCAAAGAAGCATTTATCAAACCTTTGATTTCCTGATCCATGTGGAGGAATGGTATCGTGCTCAGACACAGACAATTCCATAGTTCTTGTCAGGATGTGGTACAGTTTGGAGGCCTCCAGACGGGCTCTATAACTCCTTCTGAGTGAATCCCTTAGAATCCATGCTAGAGGCATACTGAACTTTCCCAGTCCCAAGGACAATCAGCAGACCCAGATCATGGTTTGGACTCGGCACCACCAGAGTGCGCTGGGCATACCTCATTAGGCCCAGTTATGCTGCCTTTTCGAGACTTGTCAAAAGGACTCCCAATTCGCTTGGAACCAAAGTCTTGAGAACGCTTTTCAAGACCCAAGCGAGTGATTAGTTGACCTAGTCAAGAAAGGCGTAGCTACATTTGACAAGACCGAGTGACCTGCCTCGCCCACTGATTGGAGGCAAAGAAGGGATGGGGTTCCTACTGCTACAAGCATTGTCAAATAGCACCACCCGAAATAAACCCCAATCTGCTGTCCCGAGGGTTGGCACCTGATAATTTGCCGGCAGAAGATTTTGTAACAGAATGCTGAAGCGCAGATATCCCCTATAGAGGGTGAAGCAGCAGCAATAGCATGGCACTGGAGAAATTGCCGGATGTTTGTTATGGGATGCCCAAGCATCATAGTGGTCACGGATCATGAACACATGAAGGGGTTGTTTGGCGATCGGGATCTGAGCAAGATCCAAAATCCCCGTTTATTTCGACTAAAGGAAAAAACCCTAAGATATCGATTCACATCCAACACTGCCCCGGAAAGTGGCACAGAGGCTCTGACGCAAGTTTCCCGCCACCACAGTGGCCATGTTGCAAACACTCCCTCGGTGTATTTCCTCTGAGCCCTCCCAGACAGACATTCTAGAGTCTGATGACATAGGGGATATGGTTGAATCAACACCTTGATGGCAACATTTGCAGGCAGCAATAATACGGCTATCACGTCACTAGATCTAATCGTGTTGCTGATCCACAATATAAAAATTGATCAGTATCATCCCAGCAAGGCTTCCCAAGGACACGTAACCTTAACTGCACCTGAGGTCCGTGAATATTGGAGGTGAGGCACCGTCTCAGCACTGATAGTGGCCTGGTATTGTTGGATCGAAGGATTGTCCATCCCCAGAACTGAACGAAAAAAAAGTTCTGCACTGTCTACATTCTGCACACCAGGTGTGTTGGCATGAAAGCACGTGCTAATGAGTCAGTGTACTGGCCTGGGATGGATGCCTAAATCCGCAATATAGGGCCAATTGCATGGTATGCTCAAAAATCGCCTCTAGTCAACCACGTGAGCCGATTACTTTGACAAAATCCCCTGATTGGCCATTTCAGCAGAATCGTCATGGATCTATTCTATGTTGGGAATCATGCATACCTTGTATGTGCTGACAGATTGACTGGCTGGCTCATTCTATATCACTTGAGTCACGGACAAACAAACGCCTCCAGATCATCTCAATTTGTCGAGAGATATTCCAGACTTATGGTGCCCCGGAAGAACTCAGGCACTGATGGCGGACCACCCTTTACTTCCCTACCATTTAAGCAGTTCCTAGAGGACTGGGCGGTAAAACATAGATTGTCATCAGTCGCCTACCCACAATCCAATGGTCCGAGCGGAATTAGCTTCAAAGACGGCCAAAAGGATAGTGAATGGCAACATAGACCCAGGATCTCTGGATAATAACCAGACTGCGAGGGCAATCCTTCAATATCGGAACACACCCCATTCAAGATCGGAACTATCCCCTGCACAACTCCTTCTCCACGACGACTCCGTGACTTCATACCACCAACCTGCAACTATATAAACCGCATACTAAAGTGGATACAAGCGGCTCAGAACCGCGAAATTAGCCTATCTGCAATGCACTGCTAATAGAGCAGATAATCGACACACATACACTCTATCCACTTCAAAAGAGACACAGTGTCTGTACAACGTCCAAACACCGTCGGTGGACATAACAGGAGTTGTCGAAACACCCCCAATCACCAATACCGAGAATCAGGAATTGATGATCAGGTAGGATCACATTGCGGAAATCGCCGATTCTCAGGAAGCTCCAAGCACCAGTGGCCCTGTCCCTATTCCTAGCGCTCTGCCTGAGCCCCTAAACAATATTTGAGGATCACAAACCAAAGTATGGTAATCAACTATGGGACCAAGCTCACCAGTGTCACTCCAACTCCTAAGCCAATGCCATCAAAAATACCCCGCGCTTTATCAAGATTACTCCCCTGTAATCGGCCGGGTCGAAAAGGAACTAATTCCCCTCAAAAGGCCGCTATGCCCCGCGCAATGGGGGGGGAGCAAGGGGAGATGTAGAATAAGAGTTCCAATTACCGTCGAACCGGGAAGACAAGGTGCATGCGATTGTAACTGAATACAAGGCTCGAAATGACACAAAGCCACTGCCAAGTGACCAAGTATATATGGGACTCCACAAGTGTCATGCAAATCAACCAGTCAGGCAGCCAATCAGAGCTCAAGGAATGAAAACCCAAATCACCTTGATTCATGAATGGACATTCTTCATTCCTATTTATACCATTAGCTGTATTGTACAACTGCTTAATTCTGTTTAAGCTGATGTTATTAACCAACAGCAGACTAACTGACTCAATAGGTGCCAACCATTATTTGTGAATATACTCAACGTTGCAATAAAAGTATGAAAGCTAGAGTTGTCTAATAATGGTTGTTGTCGGGGGAAATTCCAATAGATAACGAGTTTAAGCTGGAGATGACTTGATCCCAAACATATTCTTAATATTCTTGCTCTGTAATATTAACTCACAGTTTCCAGCATTGTTAGATGGGTGCTCTTTTGAATTCTGACCAACCACAGGAAGGGTTTCCGATTTGAGAAGATTCAACTTCAAGTCAAAGACATTTATACACTGATTAGAGAATCCTATATACGCCGACGTCTGACTTTCTGGCTCATATTGAGATGATATGCTACGTATTGTTGATCTATTTGCAGTCTCGTGCAACTGCATTTGATTAGATATAATCATGACGAAAACACAGGTAATGTTACTCTGTAACAACCAGTTATAACCGTTATGGTACTACTATTTGTTGTTGTGGAAACCTTTACATACTTCGAAAGTACAGTGACTTCTGATGGCTCATTGGATGCCGCATTCAAAAGGGCATCTGTGGCCTATGGAAGGCTTAAAAACGGGTATGGACTAACAGTTACATTACCTATATACAAAGATAAATTTGTATAAGTCCTCTTTGGTGAGTGTTCTGTTTTGATCTTCTGAAACATGGACACTGCTTCGTAGATATCTGAATATATTTAAACCACATTCATCAAGTGAACCATCGAACTCTTACAAGAACAGAATGCACAAGCATTGAGACTCTGGTCATAACGGCCCAAATGCGGCGGGGTAGGTTGTGCGTATGAGTGATGTTAGATTGTCGAAGCTACTCTTTTACAGTGAGCTGCTCACTGCAAAAGGTCACAGCATAAGAATTGGAAGAGGTATAAGGATTCAATTAAACAACCTGTAAAAGATAAAAATAGATCCTGACAACTAGGAAAGGCTGGCATTGAATAGGGCTGAATGGAGAATTCACGTGGATAGTTGCTGTACCAGTTTTGAGAGTGAACGAAATGAGCATGAAACCTCAAGCGTCCACTTATGGATACACCTATATATATTGGTGATAACACCGAAATGGGAAATGCCAAACAGCGATGGGATTCTGCTTTCTAAGGTTGGATATGTCAATCACTGGACGTCTCATCAAGAGACAATCAATGCAAACTCCAAGAACAACAATGTAGCATGCACAATCTGTAACAAAGTTTGTAAATCGGCTTCTGGTCTTAAGAGACATATTGTGGTTCACAAGCATCAAATTACCCTATCTGATACAATTGATCTAGTGGGAAATGCGTCCTTCCGTGACACATTTGCATCAGACTTTGGTGAATTTTGCAGCGGATTGATGAGTCACTTCAGGGGTCATGAGAGAAGGGTTCTGATTGGTGGGTTTGTGATTGTGAGGGATGACGGTGATCTGAAAAGATTATGCAATTGCATATATATATATATAATAATGTGTGTGTGTTTGTGTACATATATTTACATAATATGTATATACGTCTCTCTCTCTCTCTCTTTCTCTCTCTCTCTCTCTCTCTCTCTTCTCATCTATATATTATTATATATATATATATATATATATATATATATATATATATAATAAACACACTCATACATTATATGTATCACATATAGTCATATACACAACTCCCATGAATCTTTATATAAGAGCATTAAAAAAATAACCCACCTCATAGAGGTCTCTCACGGAACAAATGGACATGCTACTAATAACACACTCGTCTACCCAGATTTTAATAGCATGTCAAACCCTCAAAAACACTTTAATTTTTATAGTTCTTCTATAAGAAATTTTCTCCTGACGATGACCTAAGGTCGAAACTAGTTGAGAATAAACAACATACAAGAAATATTCCTGATTGTCTTATTACGTTTTGTTCATACTAATATTATATATATATATAATATATAATATATATTATATATATACATTGTATGTATATATATTGTATATATGTATATATGTATTAACTAAATATATATATTATATATATATATATATATATATATATATATATATATATATATCCACAAATCTTTCTGAACACCTTCTATATGTATGTATACAAGGTGACGATCTCTCTTATAAAGAATTTATTGAGGGGAAAAAACATCCAGATTGACAGCATCACTAATTAATCCCCAGTCATAAATACCGCCTCCTAAAGTGATTAGAACTGATACCGAAACCTTTTCAGGATTTCTTTAAAAAATTGAATATATAGCCCCATGAATTTTCTGTTTAACATTTTTTATAAATTTAGCGGTCCGATGAAACTCATAGATATTCACAGAAACTTGTGGGTAGAAATAGATGTATAACCGCAAGATGCTCGATTTTTAAGCCTTTTTCTTTGGCAATTGTATTGTTCTGTCCAATAATATTGAACATCGAGCTCTCATTGTGAACCTGAACAACTCTAACATTTCGCTGTTGGAAGAGAGGTCCAACTTAGAATCATCCTAATACCATCTTACCTGTTACCATATGGAATATATATATATATGTTACCTACTGATATATATATATATATATATATATATATATATATATATATATATATATATATATATATATATATGCAATGCATTAGTCTAATTGCTGTTAATAAACTATTATAATGTATCCATTTTTTTATAGCCAGCCACAATATGTATTTTTAATACTAGTTCTTTTTATCGAGCTGAGTTTAAGTAGATAGAGTATTCACTCTCCAATTGCAACAGTTTATCTCAAGCTTATAATTATGTAATGGATTAACAAGGGAATTTAATCATCATAAGCTAATCAGTTTTTGCAACTTAGCAACATTAGGGTATCTACTTAGAGCTAGGAAATTCTAATTGCACGTAGCATTTGTATTCTCACCAAATACTATGAAAATGCCGCGGTTACATTTATCATAATGGACTGTAAAAATTAACTGAAAATCGATACTGTCCATTAGATAGAACATTATAAGAAAAAAAAACAGACAGCAGTAAATCATTAAACCCGTACTAGAACATTTTTTATGTTTACTATAGCAACATAGGCAACGTTCATTTATAATACTTGACAAAAATCGTCTGCTACCCAAACAAATGATGGTGTATTAAACTGAATCGAGTACACAGATTATGAATATATATATTCAGAATTGTCCTTATATTCATTTTAATTTTTCTATTTTAGATGATAGCAAAAACTCTCCCTCTGGGTGGTGTAAAAGTTAATTATTGTTTTAGGGAGTCCGATAGATTAAATAAATAGAATAAAACATTTCATATTTTCAAAAAATATTTCTCCTCATATTCACTCCACTCCACTGAGATGATTGTTTTGTTTTATGACATGCATTTTTATTACACATATTTTTCATATAATTCTACAAAATTTTCTTAAAATCGAACGAATATTTTTAATTTTAGTGTAAGAAAAGATGTATTCATTTTTAAACTTTTATTTCGATTTTAAATTTTATTTCGATTTTTAAATTACGTAAAATGTTGTTTTTTTTTCGGAAAAAATGTCAACAGTTGTCGAAGACCATTTTTAGATTTCATTCAAAAGATGTCGCCTGTTTGATCAACTGTCAAACTATTAAAACTAATTTCCCGGTTTGTATCATTATTATACTCGGATACACAGGAAACACTTGAAGGAGGTCGGAGGATACAGCGGCCAAAACGTTTGTGTAAATAACTACCACAATAAAGATGAGGACAATAATCCGAAAAATCAAAATTATTCACATCAAGCTCATCTCAAAAATACAAACAAATAATTAGATTATACTATAATCTTATTAATATTAATTAATAATTTTATTGCAAAATAATTAAATTCAACTAGCGAACACCTTTTTTTTTTTAAACCCTGTACCATTGAATCTGAAAAGGGCAGCGGGGGTAAGCATGATTGATGAAAGTGTCATTAGAGGGAATAAGTATATTTTTGTTACCGAGTTTATTTCTTAGCAGAGAGGGTAAGCATGATTGATGAAACTGTCGTTAAGTTTACACTAGTATTGAAAAGCGGACATGCATAAACCTAAACTGGATACAGTTAAATACACAAACATCTTCAAATTTACTGTAGAAGAAGATTGTGTGACTATTTCTTGTTTGTAAATAATTTTCCAGTAAAACTCGATACGTTGGCTAACTATAAATATATATTGAAATAAAACAAACTATATATAAATCATTAATACCGATCATGTATTTATTAAAACTTCTTCTAAAAATGTAGACCGTTTAATGTTGTATGCTTAATTTCTGAGCATATGTAATACTTTGTTCTTTATCCTATACATTAATTAACTTAAGCAATTTCTGAGGGTATTGTTACGTAAGCGGTGACATAGTTTCGCATTTTCTGATGATGTTGGGACGTAAGCAGTAACGTAGTTTCGGTTAAAAAAAGATATTGAATCTCCATTATATATAGATGTGCATAACATAATTACATATTAATTTAATATGAGTTGTTTACTTTTCATAAACATCCGGACAAACAAAACTAATTTTCCCGGCCTTCAAATTGATTGTATATATTCATCCTCTTTAGCCTCTTCAGTCGCGTTCATTCGGTTAGAAAAAAAAAAATAAGCCTGGATTCTGTAGCACTAGTCACGGTGGTCGATACTATTAGGAGTAGAGGGGCATTTGCAGGTGGGACCCCTCGTTCAAATTGACCAAATGTTTATTTCATTCTTATAAAATAGTTACAATTAGTAGATAGCATTGACATTTTATATAGCTTCAACACCTGTTAAATAGATTTGTTTATGGACTTGTGTATTACGATATATGAATATGTATACGAATAATTACTGACAGTTTCTTGCCTACGTGATTTTCAAACCAGCAATATATATATATATATATATATATATATATATATATATATATATATATATACTCTAAAACGGCTACGACTCTTTTAGCATCCTTATATATGAATATACATATTTATATCAGTAAAATTGCCTTCCATAATTGGTTCTGATGGTGGCCCAAATGGTAGAGATTCTGACTGGCTAAATATCGGTCGTGTTACGATCCCGTTCTCAGACAGCCTGCAAAGTTAGCCACACTGAAGAGCAATCATACACAGAACAGTACTGTCTGAGGATGACTATATATATATAATATTCATTACGTTCATTCATATACGTGATGACAGATAGAATGGATAACTGGAACCCACCTGAATCATGGAAGAGAATAACTTGTATCATGAACTGTGCCGGCCATCAAAATAAGGAAATTATGGTTACTGCCCAATGCTCCCTACACACTGTAAAAACAATCAGGCATGAACTGGAGAATTGCAATGGAGACTACTAGGCTGTAGCTAGAAGAAAGCAACATAACTGACGATTTGATTACGAATTAATCGGAAATCTACTGAAAAAAGTGTTGGAGCACCCTCAGATGCCTACGTGGAGTTGCTGCACATTGTAGTCAAGCCCTGGATAACAAGGGTAACCAATGTAGACCATATGGATGACAGCATAATTGGAACCACTGCCGCACCTCTGGGAAAAGTAAAAAATGGTTGTCAGCGAATTTTTACGACTACACCAGTGGCAATGTTTGGCCTAAGAGCTCCCCAGATCTTAACTTCATGTATTATTAAGTATGTGGCGCTGTTGAGAAAGACATCAATCACCGTGCCAGTACTACAAAAGCCCAGTTAATCGACAGAATTAAGGTAGTTTTTGATAGATTTCCCAGGAAAACTGTAACATCAGCTTGCTCCAGGATCCAGAGCAGGATTAACGCTATGATCGACGCTAATAGTGGTTATTTTGAGTGAAACTTGTTGACAGTAATATAATTTCTGTGCCTGGTGAATTTCTTTACAATCCATTTCATTTTGTTGTTACCAAGCACTTTTTCTTTTTCCTTTCTCCCGAACACTCTGTATATATATATATATATATATATATATATATATATATATATATATATATATATATATATATATATATCGATAGAATTATCTCTCGGTTTTTTAACGTAAAAAAAATAAAAAAGTAGTTGTATGCGGATTTATCAAGTCTTACAAGACGTAAGACTTGATAAATCCGCATACAATCACTTTTTTTATTTACGTGATACATCCTCAAAGGAAATGATTACAAGGAGATATATCTGAGCGTGCAATCGAATGTCCCCCGTAGTGAGATCAGTTCCATAAACACAAGATATTTACCATTCCAGGCTGTTTTCAAAGACATACCTACTACCCGCTCACCACCCACTAGCGTAATTTTTAAATTCAAGTTATCATTCTGTGAGATCCTGGACTCCATTTTCATATGGATTGTTTACAGTTGGTGTTTATAAAAACGTCACTGGTATTGACAAATGTCTGTATATTAATAAACCATTTTTTAAATTTCACACAACTTCTATTGACATTCGACAGAAATTAATAATATTTAGTAACCTTAGTTTAGTTTAGCACAACGACAGAAGTACAGGGAACCCAGTAAGAATCGAACTCACAAATGATATTTTATTGGCTAATCATGCGATGAAACGCCCATTCGACAGTTATTTGTAGATGGTACTAAAGTCTTATAGATCACAAACTGAAACGATTGTTGTCAAGTGTATCAGGAAAGGTTTTCACTTGATCTCAAAGGCAATTTTCACGTTATATTTAACGTGTATCAGTTAACTTGAATAAATAATGTTCATTAACTTGCAAACAGATATATTTGACCCATAGATGGAATCTTAACTGGTACTACCATTCTGGACCAAAGTGAATCTGGGAGTAATGGCAATGAAGAGGTATTCCACATTCCCAGAGTTCAAAGAGTGAAACCTCACCACTAGATTCTTTTTAGGGTTTTACATAGGACTCTGAAGATCTATTTAATCCACTGTTACCGGAGTGCTAGTATCTTTTCTGGTCCAGAAAAGATACTAGCACTCCGGTACACAGTGGACCTGTGAGTAAAGGTAATGAAGAGGTACTCAACATTCGCCAGTTTTTTTGTACTTCATGCTCACCAGAGATCCACAAGTGAAGATCCTTTCAAACAAAAGAATGTTTAACATTTTTTTTTTCCAAAAATACCTCCCGTAGATTCCGTGGAGTGTATATTCAGAGATGTTATGATCATTAGGGATTTCAGGTTCGATCAAACCCTGACTCGCATCCAAGCAGCTATACCACTTGTCCACTATCTAGATATAACCCAGCGATTTTAGTTTTACCTAATGTAACAATACTCTATGATAATTATGATGTTACTATTTAGGAATAAGTTATTTCAGACTTATCCCGATTAAAAAAATGATATTCGGTGTGCATGCAGATACCACAAAAATTATCTTTCACTTGGAAATTGAAGAAGAAATTACTTTTTACTTAAACAATATTTTTAAAGTTATTGCTCTAATTTTTTAAAAATACATCTTGCTATGATGTGTCGTTTTTGCTGAGTTACGACAATATGTAAGTATAAAAAATAACGAGAATGTGAATTATATAGAAATAAGCTTTTTAATGTGTCCTGAGAATGTTAGTTAAAATAAGAAAAGTTCTTCTACTTACCGGAGACTGAGGATATCAAGCAATAAAGAAGACGTGAATATTTTCGAACAACATTAAAAAAAAGATGTACTATTCTTCAAATTTCGTCCAGTTGTTTTTTTCTTCATTGTTTTTTGTTTTTTGTTTTTTTTCAGGGGGGGAGCTGTCGAAAAAATTCTAAACTCCTTTCTAGTCTTTTGGTCTTATCTCTACGATATTGTCTTATACTTTATCTTTCACTTGTATATTATTTTCGAATCAATATTAAAACCATTGAACGATTTAACTCATGTTCCACCTACATTACTGGTTTTTGCAGTTATGAAGAAAAAGAAAGAGAATAAGCCCATGACACGATCTACTCCTTTTGACAAGACTCAGAAAAGGGCGGAGTTATAAGTGTGGGTGTGTACATGTGTTTGCTTACGTACATTATGAGTATATGTATATACATATATGTGTGTGTGTGTGTGTGTGTGTGTGTGTGTGTGTGTGTGTGTGTGTGTGTGTGTGTGTGTGTGTAATATAAGCTTAAATATATTTATAGGAACAATATTTATATTATAAAATACATATAACCCTACACATACACATACATATATATATGTGTGTGGGTTTGTGTGTGCGATGGGTGAATTATCGTCTAAAATTAGGCAAAAAAAAAATAGCCCTGAGATCCAATTTTTTCAGATACATTAACCAAAATTACATGGAAATATTTTGGAGTACTATAGATTAAATTCATGAAAAGAAATCGCCATTGGCTTTAAACTCGAGGAATTTTGCAAGACTTTTCGAAGCGCTCTTTATTTAAATTGCTAAATGCTGCTGTTATCCTTTCTTTCATCAGTTCATATTTGGAGTTTTCTTGGTCTCTCGCTCCATAGCGCTTACTATAACCAAGAGAATTGCAAATATGGGGACTTAGACGACCCGATGAGAGGGGTAATGTGATCGCAGAAATGTTCCCAAAGCCAACACTAAGTTCTGCTTTTTGTGACATGGTGCAAATTCCCATTACCAGACGTAGGCTTTTCTAGCAGTCACCGTCTCGATCTACGGCAGTACTATCTTCTTCTGATAAGTCTGAGGAGATGTGGGGAGGTGAATTAAGGCATAACATCGGTAGAGACCTCAACAAACACCGTGATATAGATTTGGTGTTTGCTTTCCATCACTATTATTATATTGTGGGAATAGGGTTGTTCCAACGGTTGTTCTGTGAGTTCACCATCTGATTCTGGCAATAAATATTCTCATATGAAAAAAGCAAGACATGTTAGGTTGGAGGGATACTTGAGTTTGTTGAAAAGCTTTGTCATCATCGCCTGGGATAAAATTGTCCATTTATCATCTTGTATAAGAAATACCGAATGTATTCCAGGACTAACTACCAAATAAGAAATTTAGACACTCCCATGTTTCTAAACTATGGACTGATTGACTTACTGGGATCGCTGTTAATCGGGGTCTCAATCTGTTTTTTTGTTGTATTTTGTTTTGTTTTTTACTCAAATGAGATTTTCCGCCGGGATCAGAAGGTGAACTCACAGAATAACTATTGGCTTGCTCTGTCTATAAAGGGGTACCAATAGTGATGAAAACTAGCGATGCTGAATTATTCCCCCATTAATGGCCTCATACTCAACACGGAGGCTTACACCGTGATTGGAGGAGATAATGCTGTCCTGAATCGAGACGGTGGCTGTTGAAAGATTCTATGTCTAATAACAGGACTTTGTACCATACCTCAACACGCAGAAGAACCCGCTGTTCACTGTAAAAAATGACTACATCACCCCCTAACATATGGTCGCCAACTGCACAGATTGAAATACCAGTGATTATTATGTGTTGACAGGGTGGAGCAAAAGACCAAAAAATTCCCTGCAAATAGGAACAGAAGACAGGGATAATGGCAGCATTTAGCAATATAAACAAGGAAACTGTCAGAAAGTATTGTTGAAGATTTCAAATATCAACTGACGTCCGTGACTGAAGCCAACGGTAATTGCTTTGAATAAATTCAAACTATATCATTTAAAATATTTTCATGTAATTTTATTAAATATATCTTATATCAGTCATCTTTTAATTTCTTCGTAATTTAGATGACAAATTGCGCACCTCTACAGCGTTGATGATGCGTTGAAACCCGTCTGCGGAAAAGCTAACAAAAGCTGTATCATCTACATACTGCAGTTCGTGTTCTACAGTGACAAGTATTTTCGATTGCATTCTTTGCAGGTTAAAAAAGATTACCATCTAATTGGTAGGATATGAGGACACCATCTGCAGGGTTTACGTTGTGCCATTACACCTTCAAGTCTAGAAGATCTGGCCTCCAATAGACAAACTTGGCGAAACAAATGCCGCACAGGAATTATGCGGCTCATTATTGAATTCAATAGGGTGGCAGAACAACAACGTCTTCGTTGTCATGCATTATCTTAAATCGGAAAAGTATTCAAATATTGACCAGTATAGCAGTGTAGCAGGATATGAACTGAAGTAGATAAATATTTATTTATGAACCTTTTAATAATCCCATTACTTTTTACATACCACTAGAACAACTTCGAAACCCTAAAAAACAAAAACAACAACAAACAACACATTGCATATGTCTCAACACACAACAAAAACAACACAAAACATTTCACAGAAATACTAAACCAACTCAAAAACAATGAAAAAATTAAAAACATATTGAAATCAATAAAAATAATTAAGAGTAAAAGACAACCGAAGAATCTCAAACATATACTAACCTTGTCCAAATTTGTGAAACGCACCACACAGGGAGTCTCACGATGCAAAACCAAAAGATGTAGAGTATGCAATATAATTATAGAAGTAATATCCTATACTAAAAAAAAACATAAAATATTCAAAATAAATAGAGAGGTTGATTGCACCTCAAAAATGTGGTTTATGGAACAGAATGTACAAACTGCAAGAAATATACATCGGGTGCACCTCATCATTAAAAAAAAAAGGATTTCACTGCACAAGAGCAATATTAGACTAGCCTAGCAACATAAACGTTTATGTATCAAACCACCTATACGAATGTAATAATGGCGATTTCAAGGTGATGCCGATATATCAAACTGATGATTATACACTTATTCTAATTAAAGAAAAAAACTTCATAGACAAGTATAAGCCGCAACTACACCGAAACACACATGCATACGCACACACATGCAAACAATAACATTACTAAACACACATATAGGATCTGCATAATAGAATACATAAACTATGTGATATGTGTGTATGTGTTTTTAGTCAAAGAAAAAAACACTCACCATAACAAAACACAGCCATTAGCAGGAACACGTGCACATAGGCATACGCACACACACATAGAAGACCAACAAATAGTACACACACATATTCACACACATGCACACGCACACCAACACAGTAAGGCAGGAGAACAACACAACTATTCATGCGCGCACCCACACATATACTCACCCGCATACACAAATAGAAAACCAACAAAAAGTACACACATACACACGCACACACACATAAACAACAAGACAGGAAAATAAAACAATTACAAACACATACACATAAAAGCTATCAAATATTACAAAATCTAAATATATACATAGACAGTGGAACAACATGACCACACACACATCTACCTGAAAACAACAGAACTACAAACAATAAAAGCAATTGGGCAATAGAATTTTTTTAAAAAACATACACAGAATTATGAATTGCCTATCTTTGATAGATCAAAGTAATTTATAACCACTCCTATCAAAAAGGAGGAATAGCTACACACACACACACACACATATATATATATATATATATTAAATTTTTACTTGAAGGCACTTACAACGCATGTATCGCATAAAATTCGATACTTTTTCTTATAGAAAATGAACTTGACAAGTGTAATCTCAGTAAAGGATGGCTCGATGTGTAGAATACCGTACAGACTGTTTCGACTTTATTAAGTCTCATCAGCGGTATATACTAACGATTTCCCTCCGACAGAAATCGAAACCGGGACTTCAGCAGACGCAGTGAAACACTAGTGAACACTTTTATCGCCTCGGCCACAGTACACAGCTGACCATCCTAGTGAAAAAAAAAATCATTCACTTCACCGAAGGGCATCGCTGTTTGTTGTTTTATTCTCTCAATAGCGCCCCCTTACCTATTATGGTAGAGGCGCGTAGTATCGCTTGACAAGCTTAATTTCACTAGGATGGTCAGCTGTGTACTGTGGCCGAGGCGATAAAAGTGTTTCACTAGTGTTTCACTGCGTCTGCTGAAGTCCCGGTTTCGATTTCTGTCGGAGGGAAATCGTTAGTATATACCGCTGATGAGACTTAATAAAGTCGAAACAGTCTGTACGGTATTCTACACATCGAGCCATCCTTTACTGAGATTACACTTGTCAAGTTCATTTTCTATAAGAAAAAGTATCGAATTTTATGCGATACATGCGTTGTAAGTGCCTTCAAGTAAAAATTTAATATATATATTATATATATATATGTGTGTGTGTGTGTGTAGCTATTCCTCCTTTTTGATAGGAGTGGTTATAAATTACTTTGATCTATCAAAGATAGGCAATTCATAATTCTGTGTATGTTTTTAAAAAATTCTATTGCCCAATTGCTTTTATTGTTTGTAGTTCTGTTGTTTTCAGGTAGATGTGTGTGTGGTCATGTTGTTCCACTGTCTATGTATATATTTAGATTTTGTAATATTTGATAGCTTTTATGTGTATGTGTTTTGTAATTGTTTTATTTTCCTGTCTTGTTGTTTATGTGTGTGTGCGTGTGTATGTGTGTACTTTTGTTGGTTTTCTATTTGTGTATGCGGGTGAGTATATGTGTGGGTGCGCGCATGAATAGTTGTGTTGTTCTCCTGCCTTACTGTGTTGGTGTGCGTGTGCATGTGTGTGAATATGTGTGTGTACTATTTGTTGGTCTTCTATGTGTGTGTGCGTATGCCTATGTGCACGTGTTCCTGCTAATGGCTGTGTTTGTTATGGTGAGTGTTTTTTCTTTGACTAAAAACACATACACACATATCACATAGTTTATGTATTCTATTATGCAGATCCTATATGTGTGTTTAGTAATGTTATTGTTTGCATGTGTGTGCGTATGCATGTGTGTTTCGGTGTAGTTGCGGCTTATACTTGTCTATGAAGTTTTTTTCTTTAATTAGAATAAGTGTATAATCATCAGTTTGATATATCGGCATCACCTTGAAATCGCCATTATTACATTCGTATAGGTGGTTTGATACATAAACGTTTATGTTGCTAGGCTAGTCTAATATTGCTCTTGTGCAGTGAAATCCTTTTTTTTAATGATGAGGTGCACCCGATGTATATTTCTTGCAGTTTGTACATTCTGTTCCATAAACCACATTTTTGAGGTGCAATCAACCTCTCTATTTATTTGAATATTTTATGTTTTTTTTAGTATAGGATATTACTTCTATAATTATATTGCATACTCTACATCTTTTGGTTTTGCATCGTGAGACTCCCTGTGTGGTGCGTTTCACAAATTTGGACAAGGTTAGTATATGTTTGAGATTCTTCGGTTGTCTTTTACTCTTAATTATTTTTATTGATTTCAATATGTTTTTAATTTTTTCATTGTTTTTGAGTTGGTTTAGTATTTCTGTGAAATGTTTTGTGTTGTTTTTGTTGTGTGTTGAGACATATGCAATGTGTTGTTTGTTGTTGTTTTTGTTTTTTTTAGGGTTTCGAAGTTGTTCTAGTGGTATGTAAAAAGTAATGGGATTATTAAAAGGTTCATAAATAAATATTTATCTACTTCAGTTCATATCCTGCTACACTGCTATACTGGTCAATATTTGAATACTTTTCCGATTTAAGATAATGCATGACAACGAAGACGTTGTTGTTCTGCCACCCTATTGAATTCAATAATGAGCCGCATAATTCCTGTGCGGCATTTGTTTCGCCAAGTTTGTCTATTGGAGGCCAGATCTTCTAGACTTGAAGGTGTAATGGCACAACGTAAACCCTGCAGATGGTGTCCTCATATCCTACCAATTAGATGGTAATCTTTTTAACCTGCAAAGAATGCAATCGAAAATACTTGTCACTGTAGAACACGAACTGCAGTATGTAGATGATACAGCTTTTGTTAGCTTTTCCGCAGACGGGTTTCAACGCATCATCAACGCTGTAGAGGTGCGCAATTTGTCATCTAAATTACGAAGAAATTAAAAGATGACTGATATAAGATATATTTAATAAAATTACATGAAAATATTTTAAATGATATAGTTTGAATTTATTCAAAGCAATTACCGTTGGCTTCAGTCACGGACGTCAGTTGATATTTGAAATCTTCAACAATACTTTCTGACAGTTTCCTTGTTTATATTGCTAAATGCTGCCATTATCCCTGTCTTCTGTTCCTATTTGCAGGGAATTTTTTGGTCTTTTGCTCCACCCTGTCAACACATAATAATCACTGGTATTTCAATCTGTGCAGTTGGGCGACCATATGTTAGGGGGTGATGTAGTCATTTTCTTACAGTGAACAGCGGGTTCTTCTGCGTGTGAGGTATGGTACAAAGTCCTGTTATTAGACATAGAATCTTTCAACAGCCACCGTCTCGATTCAGGACAGCATTATCTCCTCCAATCACGGTGTAAGCCTCCGTGTTGAGTATGAGGCCATTAATGGGGGAATAATTCAGCATCGCTAGTTTTCATCACTATTGGTACCCCTTTATAGACAGAGCAAGCCAATAGTTATTCTGTGAGTTCACCTTCTGATCCCGGCGGAAAATCTCATTTGAGTAAAAAACAAAAACAAAATACAACAAAAAACAAGATTGAGACCCCGATTAACAGCGATCCCAGTAAGTCAATCAGTCCATAGTTAGAAACATGGGAGTGTCTAAATTTCTTATTTGGTAGTTAGTCCTGGAATACATTCGGTATTTCTTATACAAGATGATAAATGGACAATTTTTATCCCAGGCGATGAATGACAAAGCTTTTCAACAAACTCAAGTATCCCTCCAACCTAACATGTCTTGCTTTTTTTCATATGAGAATATTTATTGCCAGAATCAGATGGTGAACTCACAGAACAACCGTTGGAACAACCCTATTCCCACAATATAATAATAGTGATGGAAAGCAAACACCAAATCTATATCACGGTGTTTGTTGAGGTCTCTACCGATGTTATGCCTTAATTCACCTCCCCACATCTCCTCAGACTTATCAGAAGAAGATAGTACTGCCGTAGATCGAGACGGTGACTGCTAGAAAAGCCTACGTCTGGTAATGGGAATTTGCACCATGTCACAAAAGCAGAACTTAGTGTTGGCTTTGGGAACATTTCTGCGATCACATTACCCCTCTCATCGGGTCGTCTAAGTCCCCATATTGGCAATTCTCTTGGTTATAGTAAGCGCTATGGAGCGAGAGACCAAGAAAACTCCAAATATGAACTGAAAGAAAGGATAACAGCAGCATTTAGCAATTTAAATAAAGAGCGCTTCGAAAAGTCTTGCAAAATTCCTCGAGTTTAAAGCCAATGGCGATTTCTTTTCATGAATTTAATCTATAGTACTCCAAAATATTTCCATGTAATTTTGGTTAATGTATCTGAAAAAATTGGGATCTCAGGGCTATTTTTTTATTTTTGCCTAATTTAGACGATAATTCACCCATCGCACACACAAACCCACACACATATATATATGTATGTGTATGTGTAGGGTTATATGTATTTTATAATATAAATATTGTTCCTATAAATATATTTAAGCTTATATTACACACACACACACACACACACACACACACACACACACACACACACACACACACACACACACACACATATATGTATATACATATACTCATAATGTACGTAAGCAAACACATGTACACACCCACACTTATAACTCCGCCCTTTTCTGTAGTCTTGTCAAAAGGAGTAGATCGTGTCATGGGCTTATTCTCTTTTCTTTTTCTTCATAACTGCAAAAACCAGTAATGTAGGTGGAACATGAGTTAAATCGTTCAATGGTTTTAATATTGATTCGAAAATAATATACAAGTGAAAGATAAAAGTATAAGACAATATCGTAGGAGATAAGACCAAAAGACTAGAAAGGAGTTTAGAATTTTTTCGACAGTCTCCCCCCTGAAAAAAACAAAAAACAAAAAACAATGAAGAAAAAAACAACTGGACGAAATTTGAAGAATAGTACATCTTCTTTTTTAATGTTGTTTCGAAATATTCACGTCTTTCTTTATTGCTTGATATCCTCAGTCTCCGGTAAGTAGAAGAACTTTTCTTATTTTAACTAACATTCTCAGGACACATTAAAAAGCTTATTTCTATATAATTCACATTCTCGTTATTTTTTATACTTACATATTGTCGTAACTCAGCAAAAACGACACATCATAGCAAGATGTATTTTTAAAAAATTAGAGCAATAACTTTAAAATATTGTTTAAGTAAAAAGTAATTTCTTCTTCAATTTCCAAGTGAAAGATAATTTTGTGGTATCTGCATGCACACCGAATATCATTTTTTAATCGGGATAAGTCTGAAATAACTTATTCCTAAATAGTAACATCATAATTATCATAGAGTATTGTTACATTAGGTAAAACTAAAATCGCTGGGTTATATCTAGATAGTGGACAAGTGGTATAGCTGCTTGGATGCGAGTCAGGGTTTGATCGAACCTGAAATCCCTAATGATCATAACATCTCTGAATATACACTCCACGGAATCTACGGGAGGTATTTTTGGAAAAAAAAATGTTAAACATTCTTTTGTTTGAAAGGATCTTCACTTGTGGATCTCTGGTGAGCATGAAGTACAAAAAAACTGGCGAATGTTGAGTACCTCTTCATTACCTTTACTCACAGGTCCACTGTGTACCGGAGTGCTAGTATCTTTTCTGGACCAGAAAAGATACTAGCACTCCGGTAACAGTGGATTAAATAGATCTTCAGAGTCCTATGTAAAACCCTAAAAAGAATCTAGTGGTGAGGTTTCACTCTTTGAACTCTGGGGAATGTGGAATACCTCTTCATTGCCATTACTCCCAGATTCACTTTGGTCCAGAATGGTAGTACCAGTTAAGATTCCATCTATGGGTCAAATATATCTGTTTGCAAGTTAATGAACATTATTTATTCAAGTTAACTGATACACGTTAAATATAACGTGAAAATTGCCTTTGAGATCAAGTGAAAACCTTTCCTGATACACTTGACAACAATCGTTTCAGTTTGTGATCTATAAGACTTTAGTACCATCTACAAATAACTGTCGAATGGGCGTTTCATCGCATGATTAGCCAATAAAATATCATTTGTGAGTTCGATTCTTACTGGGTTCCCTGTACTTCTGTCGTTGTGCTAAACTAAACTAAGGTTACTAAATGATTATTAATTTCTGTCGAATGTCAATAGAAGTTGTGTGAAATTTAAAAAATGGTTTATTAATATACAGACATTTGTCAATACCAGTGACGTTTTTATAAACACCAACTGTAACAATCCATATGAAAATGGAGTCCAGGATCTCACAGAATGATAACTTGAATTTAAAATTACCGCTAGTGGGTGGTGAGCGGGTAGTAGGTATGTCTTTGAAAAACAGCCTGGAATGGTAAATATCTTGTGTTTATGGAACTGATCTCACTACGGGGGGACATTCGATTGCACGCTCAGATATATCTCCTTGTAATCATTTCCTTTGAGGATGTATCACGTAAATAAAAAAAGTGATTGTATGCGGATTTATCAAGTCTTACGTCTTGTAAGACTTGATAAATCCGCATACAACTACTTTTTTATTTTTATTTACGTTCAAAAACCGAGAGATAATTCTATCGATATATATATATATATATATATATATATATATATATATATATATATATATATATATATATATATATATATATATATAGAGTGTTCGGGAGAAAGGAAAAAGAAAAAGTGCTTGGTAACAACAAAATGAAATGGATTGTAAAGAAATTCACCAGGCACAGAAATTATATTACTGTCAACAAGTTTCACTCAAAATAACCACTATTAGCGTCGATCATAGCGTTAATCCTGCTCTGGATCCTGGAGCAAGCTGATGTTACAGTTTTCCTGGGAAATCTATCAAAAACTACCTTAATTCTGTCGATTAACTGGGCTTTTGTAGTACTGGCACGGTGATTGATGTCTTTCTCAACAGCGCCACATACTTAATAATACATGAAGTTAAGATCTGGGGAGCTCTTAGGCCAAACATTGCCACTGGTGTAGTCGTAAAAATTCGCTGACAACCATTTTTTACTTTTCCCAGAGGTGCGGCAGTGGTTCCAATTATGCTGTCATCCATATGGTCTACCATTGGTTACCCTTGTTATCCAGGGCTTGACTACAATGTGCAGCAACTCCACGTAGGCATCTGAGGGTGCTCCAACACTTTTTTCAGTAGATTTCCGATTAATTCGTAATCAAATCGTCAGTTATGTTGCTTTCTTCTAGCTACAGCCTAGTAGTCTCCATTGCAATTCTCCAGTTCATGCCTGATTGTTTTTACAGTGTGTAGGGAGCATTGGGCAGTAACCATAATTTCCTTATTTTGATGGCCGGCACAGTTCATGATACAAGTTATTCTCTTCCATGATTCAGGTGGGTTCCAGTTATCCATTCTATCTGTCATCACGTATATGAATGAACGTAATGAATATATATATATATATAGTCATCCTCAGACAGTACTGTTTCTGTGTATGATTGCTCTTCAGTGTGGCTAAACTTTGCAGGCTGTCTGAGAACGGGATCGTAACACGACCGATATTTAGCCAGTCAGAATCTCTACCATTTGGGCCACCATCACGAACCAATTATGGAAGGCAATTTTACTGATATAAATATGTATATTCATATATAAGGATGCTAAAAGAGTCGTAGCCGTTTTAGAGTATATATATATATATATATATATATATATATATATATATATATATATATATTGCTGGTTTGAAAATCACGTAGGCAAGAAACTGTCAGTAATTATTCGTATACATATTCATATATCGTAATACACAAGTCCATAAACAAATCTATTTAACAGGTGTTGAAGCTATATAAAATGTCAATGCTATCTACTAATTGTAACTATTTATAAGAATGAAATAAACATTTGGTCAATTTGAACGAGGGGTCCCACCTGCAAATGCCCCTCTACTCCTAATAGTATCGACCACCGTGACTAGTGCTACAGAATCCAGGCTTATTTTTTTTTCTTTCTAACCGAATGAACGCGACTGAAGAGGCTAAAGAGGATGAATATATACAATCAATTTGAAGGCCGGGAAAATTAGTTTTGTTTGTCCGGATGTTTATGAAAAGTAAACAACTCATATTAAATTAATATGTAATTATGTTATGCACATCTATATATAATGGAGATTCAATATCTTTTTTTAACCGAAACTACGTTACTGCTTACGTCCCAACATCATCAGAAAATGCGAAACTATGTCACCGCTTACGTAACAATACCCTCAGAAATTGCTTAAGTTAATTAATGTATAGGATAAAGAACAAAGTATTACATATGCTCAGAAATTAAGCATACAACATTAAACGGTCTACATTTTTAGAAGAAGTTTTAATAAATACATGATCGGTATTAATGATTATAATATAGTTTGTTTTATTTCAATATATATTTATAGTTAGCCAACGTATCGAGTTTTACTGGAAAATTATTTACAAACAAGAAATAGTCACACAATCTTCTTCTACAGTAAATTTGAAGATGTTTGTGTATTTAACTGTATCCAGTTTAGGTTTATGCATGTCCGCTTTTCAATACTAGTGTAAACTTAACGACAGTTTCATCAATCATGCTTACCCTCTCTGCTAAGAAATAAACTCGGTAACAAAAATATACTTATTCCCTCTAATGACACTTTCATCAATCATGCTTACCCCCGCTGCCCTTTTCAGATTCAATGGTACAGGGTTTAAAAAAAAAAAAGGTGTTCGCTAGTTGAATTTAATTATTTTGCAATAAAATTATTAATTAATATTAATAAGATTATAGTATAATCTAATTATTTGTTTGTATTTTTGAGATGAGGCTTGATGTGAATAATTTTGATTTTTCGGATTATTGTCCTCATCTTTATTGTGGTAGTTATTTACACAAACGTTTTGGCCGCTGTATCCTCCGACCTCCTTCAAGTGTTTCCTGTGTATCCGAGTATAATAATGATACAAACCGGGAAATTAGTTTTAATAGTTTGACAGTTGATCAAACAGGCGACATCTTTTGAATGAAATCTAAAAATGGTCTTCGACAACTGTTGACATTTTTTCCGAAAAAAAAAACAACATTTTACGTAATTTAAAAATCGAAATAAAATTTAAAATCGAAATAAAAGTTTAAAAATGAATACATCTTTTCTTACACTAAAATTAAAAATATTCGTTCGATTTTAAGAAAATTTTGTAGAATTATATGAAAAATATGTGTAATAAAAATGCATGTCATAAAACAAAACAATCATCTCAGTGGAGTGGAGTGAATATGAGGAGAAATATTTTTTGAAAATATGAAATGTTTTATTCTATTTATTTAATCTATCGGACTCCCTAAAACAATAATTAACTTTTACACCACCCAGAGGGAGAGTTTTTGCTATCATCTAAAATAGAAAAATTAAAATGAATATAAGGACAATTCTGAATATATATATTCATAATCTGTGTACTCGATTCAGTTTAATACACCATCATTTGTTTGGGTAGCAGACGATTTTTGTCAAGTATTATAAATGAACGTTGCCTATGTTGCTATAGTAAACATAAAAATGTTCTAGTACGGGTTTAATGATTTACTGCTGTCTGTTTTTTTTCTTATAATGTTCTATCTAATGGACAGTATCGATTTTCAGTTAATTTTTACAGTCCATTATGATAAATGTAACCGCGGCATTTTCATAGTATTTGGTGAGAATACAAATGCTACGTGCAATTAGAATTTCCTAGCTCTAAGTAGATACCCTAATGTTGCTAAGTTGCAAAAACTGATTAGCTTATGATGATTAAATTCCCTCTTGTTAATCCATTACATAATTATAAGCTTGAGATAAACTGTTGCAATTGGAGAGTGAATACTCTATCTACTTAAACTCAGCTCGATAAAAAGAACTAGTATTAAAAAATACATATTGTGGCTGGCTATAAAAAATGGATACATTATAATAGTTTATAACAGCAATTAGACTAATGCATTGCTATATATATATATATATATATATATATATATATATATATATATATATATATATATATATATATATCAGTAGGTAACATATATATATATATCCATATGGTAACAGGTAAGATGGTATTAGGATGATTCTAAGTTGGACCTCTCTTCCAACAGCGAAATGTTAGAGTTGTTCAGGTTCACAATGAGAGCTCGATGTTCAATATTATTGGACAGAACAATACAATTGCCAAAGAAAAAGGCTTAAAAATCGAGCATCTTGCGGTTATACATCTATTTCTACCCACAAGTTTCTGTGAATATCTATGAGTTTCATCGGACCGCTAAATTTATAAAAAATGTTAAACAGAAAATTCATGGGGCTATATATTCAATTTTTTAAAGAAATCCTGAAAAGGTTTCGGTATCAGTTCTAATCACTTTAGGAGGCGGTATTTATGACTGGGGATTAATTAGTGATGCTGTCAATCTGGATGTTTTTTTCCCCTCAATAAATTCTTTATAAGAGAGATCGGTCACCTTGTATACATACATATAGAAGGTGTTCAGAAAGATTTGTGGATATATATATATATATATATATATATATATATATATATATATATATATATATATTTAGTTAATACATATATACATATATACATATATATATACATACAATGTATATATATATATATATATATATATATATATATATATATATATATATTAGTATGAACAAAACGTAATAAGACAATCAGGAATATTTCTTGTATGTTGTTTATTCTCAACTAGTTTCGACCTTAGGTCATCGTCAGGAGAAAATTTCTTATAGAAGAACTATAAAAATTAAAGTGTTTTTGAGGGTTTGACATGCTATTAAAATCTGGGTAGACGAGTGTGTTATTAGTAGCATGTCCATTTGTTCCGTGAAGAACCTCTATGAGGTGGGTTATTTTTTAATGCTCTTATATAAAGATTCATGGGAGTTGTGTATATGACTATATGTGTATACATATAAATGTATGAGTGTGTTTATATATATATATATATATATATATATATATATATATATATATATAATATATAGAGAGAGAGAGAGAGAGAGAGAGAGAGAGAAAGAGAGAGAGAGAGAGACGTATATACATATATGTAAATATATGTACACAAACACACACACATATTTATATATATATATATGGCAATTGCATAATCTTTTCAGATCACCGTCATCCCTCACAATCACAAACCCCACCATCAGAACCCTTCCTCTCATGACCCCTGAAGTGACTCATCAATCCGCTGCAAATTCACAAAGTCTGATGCAAATGTGTCACAGGAAGGACGCATTTCCCACTAGATCAATTGTATCAGATAGGGTAATTTGATGCTTGTGAACCACAATATGTCTCTTAAGACCAGAAGCCGATTTACAAACTTTGTTACAGATTGTGCATGCTACATTGTTTGTTCTTGGAGTTTGCATTGATTGTCTCTGATGAGACGTCCAGTGATTGACATATCCAACCTTAGAAAGCAGAATCCCATCGCTTGTTTGGCATTTCCCATTTCGGTGTTATCACCAATATAATAGGTGTATCCATAAGTGGACGCTTGAGGTTTTCATGCTCATTTCGTTCACTCTCAAAACTGGTACAGCAACTATCCACGTGAATTCTCCATTCAGCCCTATTCAATGCCAGCCTTTCCTAGTTGTCAGGATCTATTTTTATCTTTACAGGGTTGTTTAATTGAATCCTTATACCTCTTCCAATGCTTATGCTGTGACCTTTTGCCAGTGAGCAGCTCACTGTAAAAGAGTAGCTTCGACAATCTAACATCACTCATACGCACAACCTACCCGCCGCATTTGGGCCGTTATGACCAGAGTCTCAATGCTTGTGCATTCTGTTCTTGTAAAGAGTTCGATGTTTCACTTGATGAATGTGGTTAAGAATATTCAGATATCTACGAAGCAGTGTCCATGTTTCAGAAGATCAAAACAGAACACTCACCAAAGAGGACTTATACAAATTTATCTTTGTATTATAGGTAATGTAACTGTTAGTCCATACCCGTTTTTAAGCCTTCCATAGGCCACAGATGCCTTTTGAATGCGGCATCCAATGAGCCATCAGAAGTCACTGTACTTTCGAAGTATGTAAAGGTTTCCACAACAACAAAAGTAGTACCATAAACGGTTATAACTGGTTGTTACAGGAGTAAACATTACCTGTGTTTTCGTCATGATTATATCTAATCCAAATGCAGTGCACGAGACTGCAAATAGATCAACAATACGTAGCATATCATCCTCAATATGAGCCAGAAAGTCAGACGTCGGCGTATAGGAATTCTCTAATCAGTGTATAAGATGTCTTTGACTTGAAGTTGAATCTTCTCAAATCGGAAACCCTTCCTGTGGTTGGTTCAGAATTCCAAAAGAGCACCCATCTAACAATGCTGGAACACGTGAGTTAATATTACAGAGAAGAATATTAAGAATATGTTTGGGACCAAGTCATCTCCCAGCTTAAACTCGTTATCTATTGGAATTTCCCCCGACAACCAACCATTTATGACAACTCTAGCTTTCATACTTTTATGCAACCGCTTGAGTATATTCACAAATAATGGTTGGCACCTATTGAAGTCAGTTAGTCTGCTGTTGGTTTTAATAACATCAGCTAAACAGAATTAAAGCAGTGTACAATACAGCTGGTATAAATAGGAATGAAGAATGATCCATTCATGAATCAAGGTGATTTGGGTTATTTCATTCCTTGAGCTCTGATTGGCTGCCTGACTGGTTGATTTGCATGACACTGTGGAGTCCCATATATACTTGGTCACTTGGCAGTGGACTTTGTGTCATTTCGAGCTTGTATTCAGTTACAATCGCATGCCACCTTGTCTTCCCAGTTCGACGGTAATTGGAACTTATTCTACATCTCCCCTTGCTCCCCCCCCCATTGCGCGGGCATAGCGGCCTTTGAGGGGGAATTAGTTCCTTTCGACCCGGCCGATTACAGGGGAGTAATCTTGATAAAGCGCGGGGTATTTTTGATGGCATTGGCTTAGGAGTTGGAGTGACACTGGGTGAGGCTTGGTCCCTAGTTGATGTTACCATTCTTTTGGTTTGTGGAACATCCTCAAATATTGGTTTAGGGGGCTCAGGCAGAGCGCTAGGAATAGGGACAGGGGCCACTGGTGCTTGGAGCTTCCTGAGGAATCGGCGATTCCGCAATGTGATCCTACCTGATCCATCAATCCTGATTCGGTATTGGTGATTGGGGAGTGTTTCGACAACTCTGCCTGTTATGTCCCACCGACGGTTGTTTGGACGTTGTACAGACACTGTGTCTCCCTTTTGAAGTGGATAGAGTGTATGTGCTGTGCGATTGTATCTCTCTATTAGCAGTGCATTCCGCTGAGATAGGCTAATTTCGCGGTTCTGAGCCGCTGTTATCCACTTAGTATGCGGTTTATATAGTGCAGGTTGGGATGGTATGAAGTCACGGAGTCGTCGGTGGAGAAGGAGTTGTGCAGGGGATAGTCCGATCTTTTGAATGGGTGTGTTCCGATATTGAAGGATTGCCCTCGCAGTCTGGTTATTATCCAGAGATCCCTGGGGTCCTATGTTGCCATTCACTATCCTTTTGGCCGTCTTGACAGCTAATTCCGCCCGACCATTGGATTGTGGGTAGGCGACTGATGACAATCTATGTTTTACCGCCCAGTCCTCTAGGAACTGCTTAAATGGTAGGGAAGTAAAGGGTGGTCCGCCATCAGTGCTGAGTTCTTCCGGGGCACCATAAGTCTGGAATATCTCTCGACAAATTGAGATGATCCTGGAGGCGTTTGTTTGTCCGTGACTCAAGTGATATAGAATGAGCCAGCCAGTCAATCTGTCAGCACATACAAGGTATGCATGATTCCCAACATAGAATAGATCCATGACGATCTGCTGAAATGGCCAATCAGGGGATTTTGTCAAAGTAATCGGCTCACGTGGTTGACTAGAGGCGATTTTTGAGCATACCATGCAATTGGCCCTAATATTGCGGATTGAGGCATCCATCCCAGGCCAGTACACTGACTCATTAGCACGTGCTTTCATGCCAACCACACCCTGGTGTGCAGAATGTAGACAGTGCAGAACTTTTTTTCGTTCAGTTCTGGGGATGACAATCCTTCGATCCAACAATACCAGGCCACTATCAGTGCTGAGACGGTGCCTCACCTCCCAATATTCACGGACCTCAGGTGCAGTAAGGTTACGTGTCCTTGGGAAGCCTTGCTGGATGATACTGATCAATTTTTTATATTGTGGATCAGCACCACGGATTAGATCTAGTGACGTGATAGCCGTATTATTGCTGCCTGCAAATGTTGCCATCAAGGCTGTTGATTCAACCATATCCCCTATGTCATCAGACTCTAGAATGTCTGTCTGGGAGGGCTCAGATGGAAATACACCGAGGAGTGTTTGCAACATGGCCACTGGGTGGCGGGAAACTGCGTCAGAGCCTCTGTGCCACTTTCCGGGGCAGTGTTGGATGGTGAATCGATATCTTAGGGTTTTTTCCTTTAGTCGAAATAAACGGGGATTTTGGATCTTGCTCAGATCCCGATCGCCAAACAACCCCTTCAGTGGTTCATGATCCGTGACCACTATGATGCTTGGGCATCCCATAACAAACATCCGGCATTTCTCCAGTGCCCATGCTATTGCTGCTGCTTCACCCTCTATAGGGGCATATCTGCGCTCAGCATCTGTACAAAATCTGCTGCCGGCAAATATCAGGTGCCAACCCTCGGGACAGCAGATTGGGGTTTTTTCGGTGGTGCATTGACAATGCTTTTGTAGCAGTAGGAACCCCATCCCTTCTTTGCTCCAATCAGGGGCGAGGCAGGTCACTCGGTCCTTGTCAAATGTAGCTACGCCTTTCTTGACTAGGTCAACTATCACTCGCTTGGAGTCTTGAAAAGCGTTCTCAAGACTTTGGTTCCAAGCGAATTGGGAGTCCTTTTTGACAAGGTCTCGAAAAGGCAGCATAACTGGGCCTAATGAGTATGCCCAGGCTACCTGGTTGACGAGTCCAAACCATGATCTGGCGTCTGTGATTGTCCTTGGACTGGAAAGTTGAGTATTGCCTCTAGCATGGATTCTGAAGGGATCACTCCAGAAGGAGTTATCTGGAGGCCTCCAAACTGTACCACATCCTGACAGAACTGGAATTTGTCTGTGTTGAGCACGATACCATTCCTCGCACATTGGATCAGGAAATCAAAGGTGTGATAAAATGCTTCTTTGATGCTAGAATCATATAGTAGGGCGTCGTCTACAATTTTCACCTTGCGTGGGATATCTTTGATTACCTCATCGTATCTGCGAGTGTAAGCATCTCCAGATGCAAGATAACCTTGAGGCATCCTGAGATACATGAATCTCCCCCACTCCGTTATGAAGGTGGTCAATGGTTGGGACTCCTTGTCTAAGGGGATCGAGTAGTACCCGTCAACAGCATCTAGGACTGTTTCTTTGTTTTAGGTGGCACTTGCAGTGCCAACTGGAATGGTGACCCAGTGTGATGGGTTTCCCGTCTGCATTGAGAATTTAGGTGTTGCTAATCTACAGTCCGCCGTGGACTACCATTCTTTTTTAGCAGTTATGACCATTGTGCTGCACCAATCAGTAGGCATGCCCACGGGTACCGGAGCTATGATACCTCTTTCCACATCTTTCCAAAGGGCTTGTCTTACTGGTTCTTTGAAGTGAAAAGGCACAGGGATGGGGTTGTGTCTGGCTTTAGGTACCGCCCCTCTTTGAGGTGTATATGGGCAGCAGGGCCAGACATAGCTGGGAATATCCCATCTTTTTTAAATGCTGTTTTGGAAAACTTTTCTATGAGCCAATTCTTAAGCCTGCTAATGTTTTCCTCTATTGCAGGAAAGGGTGGTTTTAGGGGACGACTTGGCAGTTGATCCTCACACTCATTAGGTTTGGGGCCAAACTCTTTATGTTGTTTGTCGGCTAAAGGGTTGGGAAAATCTTTGTGCAATATTCCTACATCAATGCATGCAGCCTTGCTGAAATAAAGGCGCTGGATATTTCCGCATATGTAGAGGGCTTGTTTGGTTGATTTCCTCTAACGACAAATTCAACAGGCAGCCAACCCTGACACATAAGGGTGAAACCTCCCACTGCCCTAATGATCTTTCTTGATGGAACAAGGTTGTCCTTTGTAAGCCCATGTCCAGTAAATGTTTTGGTCCCCCTAGACAGATAGTGGCACCACTGTCAGGGAAAATTCTTAGTGTAGTACTACAATTATTGGGGATGTTTATAGCTTGTCTGGGATCCGGATTTGGTGAGAATGGGATTACGGATGCATTTATTTCTGTTAATTGGTCATCATTTCCGGATGTGAATGTGCCCGTTGTTTGGTCAAATGTGATGTGGGCTATGAGAATATCCATGGGAGCCTCATCACCTTCAAAGCTTTTTACTATTGCTTGGTGATGTTCCTTCATTGTACGGCACACTGTTGAAAAATGGTTTGGTTTCCTACAGGTGTTACATATTTGACCCCATGCTGGACACATTAAATGGCGGGCACCTTTTCCCAGAGTGCCGTGTTGGTGGCTACCACAACCGATGCAAGCTTGACGAGGGGTTTGTTCAGCAATGTTGTTCTTGCGTATATTAGAAGTGCTAATAGGATTTTTACCCTTATTGGTCTGTGCTGCACTGTTCTTCTGTCTGCGATATGTTGACATCCGAACAGTAGCTATGTCTGTGGTATCAGTCATTGCAGTTTGGTCCCGTAGTGCTGATTCAAATGCTTCAGCATGACAGATATTCTGCTCAAGGGACTTCAGTACCCCGGCTTTTGCTAGTAGATCAGTCTGGAGTGCGTCGTTTGCTATCCCTCTGATGAGTTGGTCTTTGATGTACGTGTCGGACAGGACAGGAGAAGTTGCAGTCTATGGCTGTAGCCCTAAGGCGAACAAGGTATTGTTGAATTGGTTCATCTTCATACTGTGACATGGATGCAAATGTAATCCGATGGACCATGGGATTTGATCTATGAGTTACTAATTTTTCTATCATTAGTAACAGCCTGTCTGGGTCAGTGGTGAAGAATTTAGGGTGGGTGTTAATGATTGCGTTTTGGACAGATTCATCAGCGCAATTGTATAATTGAATGTTGGTTTGAGAAGTTGGCATATCTGTCATTCTGGTAAAAACTTCCCAATCGATTCGAAATTTTCTGAATTGTTGGGGGGTCATTTCAAAGTGGAGTTGGGGGGGTTTGGCTGACGGTGCCTTAGTATAGGTCGTCTGGGCAGAGGTCTCCTTAGCTTGTTTAAGGATAGACAGGGCTTCTCCCATTGCTGTGATTCCCAACTCTTTTAGCATGGCCCGATCCATCATTTGGAGGTTTTCTTTGGTCAGCTTTTCACTTGCAAATGTTGCAGCATAGCTTTTGGCTGAGTCAGCAGAGATACCAGCTTTGATGGAGTAGCTTTCCCAATCTTCAGGTTCCATTTCTGTTCGCAGCGCCATATTGAAGTCAGTTAGTCTGCTGTTGGTTTTAATAACATCAGCTAAACAGAATTAAAGCAGTGTACAATACAGCTGGTATAAATAGGAATGAAGAATGATCCATTCATGAATCAAGGTGATTTGGGTCATTTCATTCCTTGAGCTCTGATTGGCTGCCTGACTGGTTGATTTGCATGACACTGTGGAGTCCCATATATACTTGGTCACTTGGCAGTGGACTTTGTGTCATTTCGAGCTTGTATTCAGTTACAATCGCATGCCACCTTGTCTTCCCAGTTCGACGGTAATTGGAACTTATTCTACAGCACCCTTCTCTTCCGAGTATCGTCCAAAGTGTATCTATTAACTGTATCAAAAGCGTTTTGTCAAATCGACAAAAACCTGGTACAGGGGTACCTGTTGCTCTTCTTCTGCACTTGCCTGGTCGAAAATATTATGTCGATTGCTTCCCTGTTAGATCTAAAACCACTTTATGATTCTGGAATAATTACAGGACAGATTTTCCAAAGCATTCGATTCAGCAAGACGGTAATTATCACAACGTCCTTTTACTCCGTTACCCTTGTACCATCAATCCAATCATTTAGTAGAGGAGATCCATTAGAGCATTCAATGAGGAGATCAAACAGAGGGTTATTTGTCTGTATTTTTTTAGATGAGGTTTGATGTGAATGATTTTGATATCTCGGACTGATGTCTTCATCGTTATTATGGTATGTATAAACACAACGTTCAGGCGGCTGTATTCACGGGTCTTATCCGGGTGTTTCTCATTTACCTTACAATAAAGTAAGACGATACCCTTAAATCCCGGAGCATTAATATCGTTACCATAAGTTCAAGGTGCCCCAAGTAGCATAAAATGTCACCAAACTTATTGTCAGAAATGTAATTAATATATGAATTTATAGTAAATTCGATTAAATAATAGATACAAAACATAAAATGGAAGAAAAATGACATATTCTAAAAAAAGAAATTTCAAAATATGTTGTAATGAACGTCATTACTTAACTAATCGTTTTCATCTTATTTGGAATTCGAAATGAGAAGGTCGCAAAATTCAGTAATTGTATTTTACATCGTAATTTTTCTGGCATTTTATTTTTCAATATCTATCATTTTTACTATGAATTTATATATTAATCACATTTCTGTCAATAAGTCTGGTGACATTTTATGCTGCTTTAGAGCGCCTTGAACCAGTATGCTCCGAAAATAGGTAGGTCGAACGCTACTATATTTTCTTTTAGTTGAGATGTTGCTTTTGCTTTAGTGCACCCCCCCCCCCGAGAAAACATTAGAGTAATTCTTTTTTTTTTACTCTTTAATCTTTTTACATGCCAAATTCGTTTTAACGGAGGAGCAAATTTTTTTTTTTAAATTTCAAGCCGCCATATAATTTTGGGGAGAGAGACAAATTTCCTTTTTGCAGAAAGAATTTATTGGCAAGTGAGTTCCATAACTTAAAATTTTCTATCCAATCCATGTCCAATAAAGTCAGTTTATTATTCTTTAAAACCAAAACCTTTACTCTTTTGTTTTGTCTCAAACACAGTACATTGCACCACTAGAAAATGTGGTTTCTTACTGATAGCTCCTCGGACAACCTTGTTAGCTTTCTTTAATCCAATTTTTTTCCCAAGTTTTATTTTTACTTATGGTAATGTCATTGCCTGTGTCCAACTGAAATTTAATTTCGACATTATTCATTATCAAGTTATGAACTTTATATTATTTCTATTATTTCTATTTTGTGATCCTTCACTTTTTCGATATGAAAAACAACGTTCCCTGTTTTAGACCGTCTTCTATATCTTCTTGCTGTAATTTTTCGCCCATAACTGAAGCATGTTTATTACTCAATCGACTCTCTTTTTATGGGATTTTTTATTCACTGCACCAGTTATGACATATCCTGATTGCGTAAGTGGAAATGTGCCCGCTCGCCCTGCAGGTGCCTCATTTTTTCCATGTAATTCATCACAACCATAACATGGATTTGGTACTGACTCTTTCTGGTGAGACTTCTTATTTCCAAATCTTCGCTTTAATCTCACAGACTTTACCTTTGAAATAGCTTTCTCATGAATTTGTGCCGTGTTGTGTCTTGGGTTCTTTTGATTTTCCCTTTGATTTCAAATTCTGTTTTCCAAACTCTTGGGGACCAATCCCAGGACACCAACCACTATTGGTATCACTTTCACCCACATGTTCCACAGTTATTTAACTTAATGTATTCTTCAAGTGCTCGGGTTGTCGCATCTACACAATCCTCAATATTGGCAAGATCTCTTCTGTCGTCTTTTCTTGATACATATATGTCTATATCCTCTCTCGAGTGTAATGCCTTGTATATTGCCATCAATTTCCTTATTATTTGGTCTATCTGCCAGCTTATTCCATTTTAAGAATGTTCCAGAGAGTTTTATAATGGAGACGGTCCAGGTATTTGTTCCCTTGAGATTTCTGCTGTAGAATGTGATTTCTAAAAGTTGTTTGTTCTTTTGAGCTATTCTTTTAAAACTTTTAACTTTTACTTTCATCTCTGTTTGATGATGTTTGCTTTCAATATTCCCAAGTATTTGTCATTTTCCTTTTTTCCAAATATTCTTATATTTCCTAGTTTGGTAGGTGTATTCCTTCCATTAGTTCTTTTTTCCACTCTTTCATTACGACCATGGTACATTTCTCGATACCAAATTCCATTCCTATATCCTGGCCGTATTCTTATGGCTTGTACAAGGGTATGTAGATCTTTTTCATTTTGGCAAAAATCTTGGTATCATCTCAAAAGAATAGTAAAGAAAAATAATTACAGCAGCCAATAACAGAAATTGCAACATATGGGCATTAAATAGGAAGAAAAACAGTTATATGGATACTTAAAGCCATAAAGTGGCGAGAATGCAACTGGAAATACCTGGAAATTGTTAAGAAATGAGAATCTCAAAAGAAAAAAACTGGGTCTCTCATAATTGAAACACAAGAAACACAATTATATCAAAACAAAAATAGATTAAACACAATAGAATATCAAGTGCAAGATGGGTGGAGACAGAGATGTGTGGAGACAGAAGTGTAATAAGCAAACGCAGAAAACTAGTGCATAAAGAACACAAGGCTGGGCACAACTATGTGGGAAAGGTGATCCACTGGAAATTGTGCAAGAAATTAAAGTTTGACCATGCAACCAAATTGAATATTCAGAAAAGTGAATGAAACGCATAAAATATGCGAATCACAGGATAAAAATAAAAGAAAACCAAAAGATACCAGATATATGAGGTGATTTAATTTTTCCCATGATTTTGTAAATTTGTAGCCCCCTGTATCATTTTCTAAGTATATTGCAGAGTGACATCATTGCTATAAAAATTAGCAGTGGTGATAGGGAATCTCCCTGGAAGATGCGTCTTTTGATTTTCACTTCTATTAGGGAATTTTTCTACTGTTGTTCTACTTTCCATTGTCCATAACTTTTATGATTAGATTTTTGACATTCTCGAATATTTTGTACATTTTTAAGCATTCAATTATCCAAGTTTGAGGGACCATATCATAGGCCTTTATGTAGTCAATATATCCTATTTTCCTGCCCTATTTAAGGGTGTGTTGCTAAATATAATGTTGGTCTTCTATTACTCTGTATTATTATTATTATTATTATTATTATTATTATTATTATTATTATTATTATTATTATTATTATGAGAGTTTTTCACATCAGTGTTAGCTGATGGTATTTCACTGGAGTCTGAGTGACAATAAGTCTCATCATGTAGCCGATTGCAGCAGTGCAGTAGTCTGGATGGTCTCAATCCTTCCTCTGATTTCTAGATCCCCCAGTCTTTTTTCCAAGTTTATTGGTACCGTTCCAAGTGCACGAACTACAATTGGTATCACTTTCACTCTCATATTCCACAGCTTTTTCAATTCTCTGGCAAGGTCCAGGTATTTATCCATCTTTTCATTTTTCTTCAGCTTCACCCTGTAATCTGCTGGGACCGCAAAATCCACCTGTTGACACGTTCTCATTTTTTGTTAATCAATACTAGGTCTGGTCTCCTAGCTGGGATAGGGTGATCCGCCTTTATCTGAGAATTTTATGCGTTTCATTTTCAAGAACAGATTCTGGTTTATGCATATACCCTTTCGTTGTATGATCAAAGTTTAATTTTTTGCATATTATTTTTATTATTTCACTCTATTCGAGTTTCTCTCACCTGCAGAAGCCGGTGGTTCACTGGAGGCTGAGTGACAGCAAGTCTCCTCAGGTCTCCAGGACTCTTCTGAGTATTCCAGCCGATCTCAATAATGCTGTAGTCTGGATGGTCTCGATTCTTCCTCCGATTTGTAATTCATCCAGACTCATTTCCAACACCTTGGGGATTGTTCCAAGGGCCCCAATCACAATCGGCACGACCTTAACTCTCATGTTCCACAGTTTTCTTAGTTCTCTGGCAACGTCTAAGTATTTATCGATCTTTTCGTTTTCTTTCATTTTCACCTTGTGATAGGCCGGGACGGCAAAGTCCACGAGATGACAAGTCTTCCTCTTCTTGTCAATCAAAACAAGATCTGGTCTCCTGGCTGGGATTAGGTGATCCGTCTGTACCTCAAAGTCCAAGAGAATTTTGTGTGTCTTATTCTCCAGGACAGATTCAGGTTTGTGCATGTACCATTTAGTTGAATGGTGAAAATTGAATTTCTTGTACAGTTCCTAGTGAATCACCTTTCCCACCCAGTCGTGTCTAGTCTTGTACCCTCTTTGTGCGACTTTACTGCATTCGCTTATTATGTGATTGACAGTTTCGCCTCTTTCCCCACACATTCTACATTTGCTGTTATGTTGTGTCTTATCTATTTTTGCTTTTATGTAGTTTGTCCTTATGGCATTATCTTGTGCTGCAATTGTCAGGGATTCAGTTTCTCTTTTGAGGTTTCCCTTCCTTAGCCATGTCCATGTCTTCTGGTGAGCGATCTCTCCTGTGTTTCGCTTGATGTGTCCATATAGTTGTTTTTCTTCCCATTTTTGCTTCCTTGTTTTTGTTCTATTTGTTCTCGTTCATATATTGTCATTATTTTTCTGGCTGCTGGTATTAGTCTCTCTTTGCTCTTTTCTGTATATTCCTCGAGTGCTTGAATTGTTGAATCTACACAGTCTTCAATGCTGGCGAGACCGCTTCCTCCTTCTTTTTTGATACATATAGTCTATCTGTGTCGTCTCTCGGGTGTAAGGCATTATTATTATTATTATTATTATTATTATTATTATTATTATTATTATTATTATTTACTCCTTTTGAGTTTTCACATAAGCATTAGGTGATGGTCTTTCACTGGAGTCTGAGTGACAGCATATAGTCTATCTGTGTCGTCTCTCGGGTGTAAGGCATTATTATTATTATTATTATTATTATTATATTATTATTATTATTATTATTATTATTTACTCCTTTTGAGTTTTCACATCAGTGTTAGCTGATGGTCTTTCACTGGAGTCTGAGTGACAGCAAGTCTCCTCAGGTCTCCAGGACTCTTCTGAGTATTCTGGCAGATTGCAGCAGTTCAGTGTTCTGAATGGTTTCAAACCTTCCTCTGATATCCAAACTTTCCAAGCCTTTTTCTAATCCTTTTGGGACTGTTCCAAGTGCACCAACTACAATCGGTATCACTTTCACTTTCATATTCCATAACTTTTTCAGTTCTCTGGCAAGGTCCAGATATTTGTCTATTTTTTCATTTTCCTTTAACTTCACCCTGTGATCTGCTGGCACTGCAAAATCCGCCAGTTGACAAGTTCTTTCTTTTTTGTTTATCAACACTAGGTCTGGCCTTCTTGCTGGGATAAGTTGATCCGTTTTTATCTCAAAGTCCCAGAGAATTTTGTGCATTTCGTTCTCAAGAACAGATTCTGGTTTATGCATATACCATTTTGCTGTGTGGTCAAAATTAAATTTTTTGCATAATTCCCAGTGGATCACCTTCCCAACGCAGTCGTGTCTAGTTTTGTATTCTCGTTGTGCTAGTTTGCTACATTCGCAGAGTATATGGTTAACAGTCTCATCTCTATTACCGCAAAGTCTACATTTACTATTTTGTTGGTTCTTATCAATTTTCGCTTTGATGTAGTTTGTCCTTATGGCATTATTTTGTGCAGCAATTATAAGTGATTCTGTTTCTCTTTTGAGGTTTCCCTTTCTTAACCATGTCCAAGTCTTTTGATGTGCAACCTCATCTATTTGTCGTTTGAAGCGTCCATATAATTGTTTTTCTTCCCATTTTTGTTTTCTAGTCTTTGTCGTTCTTCTGTTTGTCCATCTGCCGTTTCTACTATTGTTGTCGCCATAAGTAATTTGTCTTTGCTCTTCCTTGTGTAATCTTCAAGTTGTTGGATTGTGGTTTCTACGCATTCCTCTATGTTGGCAAGACTTCTTCCCCCTTCCTTTCTTGACACATACAATCTATCTCTATCATCTCTAGGGTGGAGAGCCTTGTGCATGGTCATTAATTTTCTCGTCCTTTGGTCTATCTGTCTGAGTTCTTCTTTTGTCCATTTTAAGAATGGTCCTGAGTATCTTATAATGGGGACAGCCCAGGTATTAATTCCTTTGATCAGATTTCTGCTGTTAAGTTTCGTTTCTAGAAGTTTTCTAGTTCTCCTGAGATATTCCTTTTTAACTTTTCCTTTCATTTCTGCTTGCATGATATTGTCCGCTTCCAAAATTCCTAAGTATTTGTAGCTTTCATTTTCATCAAGAGATTTTATAGTTTCCTGATTTGGTAGTTGTATTCCATTTAATAGTTTTCTTTCACCCCTTTTTATTACAAGCATAGCACATTTTTCGATTCCAAATTCCATCCCTTATTATTATTATCATTATTATTATTATATTATTATTATTATTATTATTATTATTATTATTAGCTACTTGAAACCATATCACTTCTTTCAAATTTATTAGTATTCGACAGGAATACTTGATATCGTATAACTGTGTGCAAACAAATGATTATCGACAAATTAAAAACGTTGAATAAAAATGAAATGAAGCATTGAAAATATAATTATTTCCGTTAGACTCACTCTCTCTTTGCCCATGTGGAATAGCAATTTTTACGTAAAACATTTCTTTGAGTCGAATAAGTATCCATCCTAAATTTGATAGCTGAACATCAAAAGGTTCGGTTGTCTATCTAGGACAAAATACATAATATTTTACCAGTTATTAATATAGATATAAAGATAGATAACATTAAATATATTATCCAATAATATCACAGTGAATGAAACCTTTTAATGAATGAATTAAAACGAGGAACCTAGTCAGAAAAATATGAATGTCAGAAGTTAGACATAATTAGATTACGTCGGTAAACTGTTCTGACTTTGACATTTAAAGTGAGCATAATTCTATAATTACTTTTTTACGATGAATCAAGTCAATGTCGAAATTGCTATTAAAGTATTTAAATCCATTTGGAATATTGTCCAACAACTAACAATTTATTTGATTGAAAAATCTAAATTTGTCCAGAGATTTCCATGTGAAAGTTCGTCGTGTGTTGTTATTTACAAAGCTGGCACTCAGGCCCCAGTTTGCTTACAGTCCCTGCTGCAATCACCATCATTGAAAAACAACAGAACTTACATAACGCGAAAGAATATATGCTCAAATAACACTAACGCATGGCACAAAAATGTCAATTATAAATACTGTTGTTTCTATTAATATTGTAGCATAAATTATGCTGCCTTATCCGTTAGATAGGCATCCTTTATGAAACTCCTTGGACAACCAAGGATCTCAAACTCAAAGATAAAAAAGAGACATACTCCCTGAAAAAGATGAACAATAGAAGTGAAAATGAGGATCAGTAGTTTTCATCAGTTATAATGCAACAAATCTAATAGGTAGATAAGAGAGCCTTTAATGATCAAAATCAATGAAAATGACTGAAACTATGTGTAGTAGTTCAAAAAGTGCAATGTAAATAGAAATAAAATCGAAAAATTATTATCATTCTTTTTAATCTATAAGTTCTTTTACCTAAAATAATTCAAAAATAGATTATTACACACTTTTATCTAAAAGTATGTTCATCTAATATTATAACTGTAATATATCTATATGATAGGATGGAATAGGATAAAATGATTTCAAAATATTTTTTTTCTTTTTAATATCAAGATATCTGTCATCAAATGGACCAAATTGATCAAAATATGCTTAAGTGTTTGAATGGACTTGAACAATTTGTTATACTGAAAACAGGAAACCCAAACGTTTATTTAGATTCAGAAGTTATCTAATAATATTTACGAGAGGATTGTTCTGATTGTACTCTTATTTTAACATGAAATTCACACTGTTATTGTAACAGATTCTTTAGATGCTTGCTTTTATGCTCATTGATTTATTATAACTTGACCTTATAAAGTTATGAAATTAGCATCAATTAGAAATGGATTGCACACTTATCTGAAACAGATATTTATGTATTAGTGTATACATCTTAACTATAAATTTTATTGGTGAGGTGTAAAATATGTTATCTGATATTAACTAGTGATTCGAACCAATTAGAATAATAACAACTTTATCAATGTTAACAATATTGGTAATAGTATGACTGTAAAATTTATTTGTCTGATCTAAATTAAGTTACAATAAGTCCACATCATCTACTGTTGGGTCAGCCTGTTAGTTGATATTAGGAATCAATGTAAGGATTTATGTAGAGTTGTTGGAATGTTGGCTATTTGTATTTCGAATGAATTCAATATGGCATAGACACAAGCAATTCAAATGATGAGAATTATTAGTTATTGTTATAGGTGATATACCCTATAGACTAATGGAATGCGCCGACGGTTACTATAAGTAACAGGGACAATTGTGACTTGTAGAGTAAGCCAATGCGAGTCAGCTCATAACTCTATTTATCGGACGTATTTCCCAATTCTCTGTACTGTAATTGTCTACTCTTTTGTTAATACATTTTCCTACATTTGTTACCCGTCGTTTTGTTCTTATTTGACCCCTTAAAACCCCACAACAACTGGCGACCGAGGATTCAAGTAACTTACGCTGGTTATCGTTTACAACAACAACACCAGCGAAACAGGATTCACAAATAGCTATCGTTTTTTTAACGACACTAAACTTGGAAGAGATGATTAAGGATCTCCCAAAAGACTCTAAAAAGAACTTCGTGAAGTAATCGAACCTAAAAAAGTGAACCAAGCTACACTGAAATTCAAAACCGCAACATCCGGATTACGATAAAATCGTAGCTGCTCTGCAATAGAGAAATTCTTTTTATAAGAACTCGTCAGTCCAAATAAGCAAAAAGCCGTTTTTGTTCAAGGATTTATTTAGCAGAGAAAATAACACTTGCTGAAAGAAAAAAGTAAGTTGTACGAAAAAAATTTTTTTTTTTCTGGACGCATAACAGAGTTTTTTTATTCGGTTTTCTCTCTCTCAAAATTTTTTGATTCGTTTCATTCTACATATTATTTGACATGGAGAATTTTAAGGCACAAATGTTAGAAATAATTAAATTCCAGCAACAGCAGCAAATTGAGCTACAAAAGACATTCCCGGAAAAACAATCGCAAACGTAACAGCAGCAAATTGAGCTACAGAAAAGACAGTTACAAATTGAACAATCATTTCAAGAAAAATTGATTGAAGTACAAAAATCTCAATTAGAACAGCAGGCATATAATCATGCATTGTTAATGAAAGCTATAACGGACAGGAACCAAAACGCAGACAACGAGAACGCGTTTACACAGAATTCTATCTGGACAGCGATAGAATCATTTACTTACGCACCAAATGAAGATATAAGTTTTGAATCGTATTACAGACGATACGAGGACTTATATTCGTCCGACTGTGCTTCTTGGACGGACTCAAAAAAGGTCCGCCTTCTATTACGCAAACTGGGGACGACAGAGCACACCAGATTTGTTGACTATATTTGGCTCCGAAAGACCAGCGAATTATCGTTTTCAGAAGCTATCAAACTCTTAACAGAATTGTTTAGCCCTAAGACTTCATTATTCCATAAACGTTGGAAGTACATGAACGGAAAGGAAAACGAGGCTTATACAATCTTGCATCCACAGTTAATAAACACTGTGACGATTTTAAGCTGTCTGAATTAAGCTCTGACAATTTTTAATGTCTAATTTATTGCCAGGGTTTAGTATCAGCGAAAGACGCTGAAATTAGACGAAGTTGTATTAAATAAGCTGGAAAACGAGCATACCTTGACTTTGCAACAATTAGCAGAAGACTCTCAAAGGTTTATCAGTTTAAAACAAGACTAAAAAATATCGAACAGTCTGCTGAAATTGCGTGATAATAGAAACAAATTCAGACCTCCCCCCAAAAAACAAGTTACTCCTTCTTCGCCTAAGAAGAGACACGACAATTTGCCCCCTAATCCTTGCTTTGGATGTGGATCCCTTCATTGGTACAGGGACTGCATGTACCGGAACAAGAAATGCCTAAATTGTGACCGTGTCGGGCACAAGGCCTCTTACTGCAGGAAAAAGAAATCCGGAAAACGCAGCATAAAAACGAGCAAGATGGCTGTAACATAAGAAAATATGTACTGGTACAAATTTTAGGCAGAAACATAAAACTCCAATTCTGGGTCGGACTTAATGATTATCAACGCTTATACTTGAAAAAAGCTAGGTAAACCGACGATATTAAGAACGAAAAAAATAGACAGATCTGTTACGCGGGAAAAAATCGAATTCGAAGGTGAAATTATCACCAATGTAACTTTAAACGGGCAAACCCAGAAATTAAAAATGTCTGTTCTAAAAAATACATACAATTTATTCGGCACAGACGCTATGCAAAAATTTGAGTTGTGGAATTCGCCCATTAACACTTTTTGCCAGAAAATAAAAAATTCAATGGCCGAGTCCGAAAAATTAATAAGAAGAATTGAAAAAAACTTTTCCTGACGTTTCCTCTGGGGGTCTTGATCTTTGCAAAAAAAAAAAAAATGACTGCAAAACACGCATTACAGGATAATATCCAGTCCGTATTTAAGAAGAAAAGAAATGTGCCATTTGCCTCATTAGAACAGATCAACAAAGAGCTGGATAGACTGGAGAAGACCGGCATTCTTTCAAAAATTGAATAAACTCGTGGGCCGCACCTACTGTCTACGTAAAAAAGAAATCTAAAGAAATCCGCGTTTGCGCCGATTTCTCCACGCTGGCCTTAAGGGCTATCGTTAACCTTTGCCAAGCCCAAATGAAATATTCACAAAAATGAGTGGGGGAAAGATTTTTTCAAAAATCGACCTCAGTGACGTTTATCTACAAATACCCGTCGAAGAAGAAAGCTCCAAACTGCTTTGTATTAATACCCATCGGGGATTATATAAGTTTGAACGGTTGGCATTTGGGATCAAGGTCGCCCCAGCAATATTTCAACAAGTAATGGATACGATGCTGGGCGGACTCGTTTTTTCAATCACCTACTTGGACGACATTTTAATAAAAAGTCAAGATACAGAGCAGCACAAACAACATGTCCATCAAGTTTTCAAAAAGATGCAGGACTACGGGTTCAAACTAAAAGAATCTAAGTACGACTTCTTCATGGAGAAAATAAAATACCTCGGGCACATAATCGACAAAGAGGGTAGACGGCCAGATACAGAACGGTCTATAGCCATCAAAGAAATGCCAGCTCCCCAAAATGTTTCGTCACTACAAAGTTTTTTAGGACTTGCTAATTACTACCAAACTTTTATTCCTAATATGCATGATTTCCGTGCCCCGCTAAATGAACTTTTAAAAAAGAAAAAGGCTTGGGAATGGACTCCCGAATGCCATAGAGCATTCGAAAAAGTCAAAGAAATATTGACGTCGGACTTGTTTCTCACACACTTCAACCCAGACCTAGAGATTATTGTTGCCAGCGACACCAGCTCATGTGGCATCGGAGCATGCATTTTACACAAAATGCCGGACGGGTCACATAAACCCATATAGCCCATGCATTAAGAACCCTTCTTCCAGCGGAGAGAAATTATTCCCAAATTGAAAAAGAGTCACTCGGGATAATATTTGCAGTAACCAAGTTCCACCGTTACATTCACGGTCGACACTTCAGATTACAGACAGACCATAAGCCCTTTACTTACCATCTTCGGCTCAAAAAAGGGTCTGCCTACACACACGGCAAATAGACTGCTAAGATGGGGGACGATCCTTCTAAATTATGATTTCAACATGGAATTTCTCCCATCTAAGAAACTCTGTCAGGCAGATGGACTCTCTAGATTGATACCCAAACAGAGTGAACCCCTGGAAGACACCGTGATTGCTTCCCTCCAAACTGAAAGGGATTTAAAAACTTCGCTGTGCAACACGATAAGGGAACTCCCAGTAACTCGTGACGAGATAAAACGGGAGGCAGTGAACGATGAGTTCATAATACATATGATGGAAAAGCAAACACAAAAAGACCAACAAAGTCCAGATGCCTTCTCCATATGCGATGAGGTATTGCTATACAGCGAACGAGTGGTCATCCCAGCTACGCTACAAAAAAGGATCCTGAAGGATTTTCATATGGGTCATCCTGGCATTACTAGGATGAAAAGTCTAATGCGGAGCTACGTATATTGAGAAACATGGACAAGGATATTGAGTGCATGGTGAAAGAATGCATGGGCTGTGCTTTAGCAGCTAAGGCTCTCCCAATAAAATTCAGTCCTTGGCCAAAAACAGACCACCCATGGAAAGGTATTCACGTCGACTTTGCGGGACCACTAGAGGGTTATTATTATTTAATAGTAGTTGATAGTTTCTCGAAATGGCCGGAAGTATTTCGATGCAAAACCCGACTACTGAAATGACTATAAGCGCTCTGCACGAACTGTTTGCTCGCTTTGGAGGGGTAGACTGTTTAGTGTGGGATAATGGCGCACAGTTCACGTCCGGAGACTTCAAAGAATTCTGTGATGCGTTTCAAATCGACCACATAACCATCCCTCTGTACCACCCGAGGTCCAACGGTCAAGCTGAACGCTTTGTAGACATGCTAAAGAGAGCCCTGAAGAAGGCCAAAGGCACACCTACCGAAAAAGTGCTTCAGCAGTTTCTGCAGGTGTACAGGATTACGCCGAACGAAAGTACACCTTCGTCATTATCTCCGGCTTATCGTAAGATAAGGTCTGTCATCGACAAATTGCTCCCGAGACAGACAAAACCAGGAAGATCTACGACGGTGCCAAAGAAGCGGTAACTCCCTGGCGAGAAAATATACTTCCAGATGCTCCGAAACAACAAGACTTTCTGGGATTTGGGAAAAATACAAAAGAGGATCGGCAATATGGTGTATATTGTCGAAGGTCCCAAGTTTTCCCATAAAAGACACCTCAACCAATTAAGAAAACGCTTGGAGGTAATGGATGTCATATACGACACATTTAGCTTACCTACTCCACAAACTGACTCTCAACAACGCCATTCTTTAAGAAAACGAAGAGCGATGGAGTTTATCAACATAAATCCCAAGAAAAAAAAATATTAAGACTCCTGTGGAGTGAAATCTTAGGAGGGGGTGTAATAGGGGATAACCTATACACTAATGGAATGCGACGATGGTTACTATAAGTAACAGGGACAATTGAGGCTTGTAGAGTAAGCCAATGCGAGTCAGCTCATAACTCTATTTATTGGACGTATTTCCCACTTCTCTGTACTGTAATTGTCTACTCTTTTGTTAATACATTTTCTTACATTTGTTACCCGTCGTTTTGTTCTTATTTGACCCCTTAAAACCCCACAACAGTTATATAATACTAACTTTATTTATTTATGATATAAAACGGGTGTCTCAAAACCAAGAATACAAAGGGGCTATCTTTCTTTAGAAAGAGGCTCGATCGGCCAAAAGCGTGGTATAGAACGAGATTAGTAGTTTTCATCAATTATAATGCTAAAGTGCAATAAGTATGATAGGTAGGTAGGTAGGGAGACCCTTTAATGATCAAAATGAATGAACATATCAATAAATGCTGAGAGTATGTAAACTAGTTAAAATGTTTAATGTAAATAGAAAAATCGAAAAATATTACTTTTACTTAGCTATGGTTAAATAATCCGTATTACCTTCATTTGATCCTTTCCATTACTACTGAAGAGCGAGATCAAACTTCGCTGGATGTCCATAGGTGTGACCTTGTGTCATATCTTACCCATGGCGAACGGGTTGAATAAATAACTACCTTCATTTAATCTTAGTCAATTCATGGTGAAGATTTATGACAATGTTTTGTGGCAACCATGGAATCAACGGGGTGGTCATATAACTATCGACATGTATAAACCTTTGATAATAAAAACATATTTCAGTGTTATTAACGTTTATTGTTACATTTAAAAGGTGTGAGCCGAGAAAATTTACATTTTCACCTAGTAAGTATAATGGCTACTAATAAAGAATTTATGTCTTTCCAGGAATTCTAAGTAATTTACACAACAAAATATGATGTTGTGTTCAAACCGTTTTTATTTTGTTTTATAATGTCTGTTCTGTTGCGTTTATTTAAGTACAAAGACAGATTCTCATACTAACACTGTTTAACATCATGCCTTGTTAAGTACATATGTTTGCAATACTGAACAGACACAATTCTAAACAAGTATCATCTGCAACTTTTAAGTAAGATAAATTAGAGGACAGAATTTGTACACACATTGAAATAACATTAGCATTTGGATTGAGTATTCTGTATTCTAATGTTCCTGCTTTTCTCTCGTGTTTTGTTTTATAAAATGTTGAAGACATTTTCCCCTGTGACTATGGTTTCCTTTTAGGCTTTGCGAATGATTGTTTTGGTGGATACTTAGATGGTTATATTCATTTATCTAACAGCATATTGGTTATCCAATGTACAAATTTGATTAATTTCTAAATATTTGATTGTAATCATGACTATATTTTCAATGTTATTGCATCTTTAAAAGTACACATTTTTTAATTACCCAAAATCATTTATTTGCATACTGCTATATCAAGTATCCTTATCCAATATAAATAATTTGTACACATTTAGATAGTTTCATGTATTCCTATCTAACATTTATAATTTTATTTGAAAATGATATTTAGTTTGTACAGTTATATGTTTTGATGCATTCCTACCAAACAAATAGTTTTCGTACATATCTATTTGACCTATAGATAGGACTCTAAGAATTACTGTTGCTTCGTGTCAAAGTAGACCTGAGTATAATCGAAACAAGTGGGTGCTCCAGCCTTCCCACAGCTCCAGGATTCTCATCACCGGGTGTAATTTAGGACAAAACTCGTACAACCTTTAAATTTTTACAAGTTGAGATTGATTGAAATAAGATGAAAGACTATATTAATCAAATACCTGTTTTTGACTGAATACTACTTTTCCTTTGTCCCAAAAGAGATTTTAGATCCTTGCTAGCATCCATAACTTGATTTTGACAATTCGAATGAAAAGTACGCGATTTAGACGATAGATATCATCTAATCTACCAGTTATTCTATTAGATAGCCTCAAGACAACGAGGTTACTTCTCGATTTTAATTTCTTCTCCTTGTAATATCCGAAACATGTTGAACTAGATAACATATTACCAGTAGCAAGGAATGATTCCTGATCTAACCCTTTACACAGTTTTACACTTTCTTATATGGGCAAGATTCACTAATTCAGGTTTTTAAATGTTAATGTAGAAAAGAAAATTGTTTCGCTTTATTAATTCGACCAAATAAATATTCCATACAAAACTTAACTAGATGTTCTGTTTAGATTCTGATCATCTTGGAGATACACCTGGTTTGAATTAAATGTTCACTTTGACCGGTTGCCGTACCAAGTACCCCTGGTATTTGCCAGATATTCTGGTCGTGTTAATTTAATCATATATATAAATAATCTATATATCTCTATTACCTTTTCCATTAGGTTAGGATCACGCGGATGTGTGCGAGTTGAGAAGAGGTATCTCACGAGGTGACCTTGTCCTTTGTATTGTTACGGATGTAGCTACATTAAGATTAAGTGGTTGCGCGTTTACCATGACTCGTGTGTAGCATGGGCTGGTGTCTCAGTTGTAGAGTTTCGGCTCTGCATTCTGTGGTCGTTGGTTTGATCTCCAGTGGGGAAGATCCCAGGATACACTGCTGATGAGGTAAGTCGAAACAGCTTCTAGTGTTTCCATATGCCGCACGCGGTGTTTGCGGGATTTTCTGGTCGTGGTAATTTAATTATATATATATATAATTTCCTCTATCTATATATTTTTTAAAATGTTGTCTTCTATTTGTCTAAAAATGTTCCTAAATTATTTTCTTCCAATGTACCCAGGTAAAATGTTTTCCAAATCTCCTGGCTAATGTCATCCCTAAATATAGTCGTTTTGTTATAATCACAGTAAGGATTGTCCAATCACTGCGTTAATGGATGTGATGAGGAATTTTGAGATTTCGCTCTTATAACAAACTAAAAGCCCTTCTCTCATCGGTTAATATAATACGCACGAAACTCCTATAATAAAGAATTGCAATAGAATAAACACACAAGAATTAAAAAAAAAGATTTATAAAAGATACAAAATGGAACTGTTTAGAGAATCTGATTAAAATATTAGTTTTTATTTAGCATAAACGAATTTATCGAACAACATTTATTGATAAGAAAATTGTTGAATTTTGGTCTAGAAAGATTTATTAGAAGAAGAAAACTGTTTCTGTTTATTAATTCAGCCGAATAAACCTTTGGCAACCCTTTAAATATGCCGACTATATCCGCTGTTTAAGAGTAAGACCCCCCCAAAAAAAGGTGTTCTGTACATCCAGTTTTGGAGCTTCGGGAAGTCTAGTCACCCATTTTTTGCCATTACACCTAAGTCTCTTCTGACCCGAAGTGGCAGTGCTTATTAGTCCTATTTATGGCTTGGTTTGTTTTTGTTTTACAGCATATCAACCTCAGTGGGTCATTTAATGTCGATAAAGTTTTGAAATAAATCAATTCTTAATGGATAATACATTTTTTTTATAAATACATTTTTCTATTTAACACATGGATGGGACCCTAACAGGTACTACCACTCCGGGTCAGAGTGGACCAGGGAGCAATGGGGATGAAGGGGTGCTCCACATTCCGAAACCTCCAAAACTGGAACATAGAGTTTAACGTCATTCCCAGGACATGTAGACCCTCAGCCACCGCCTTCTAGCACCCATATGATAAGAAGGATTGGGGATTGCCATAAGGGCAATGGGGTTGGGGCATTCATATAGGTGCTAGGGCTTGACGTCTAGCCCAAGAAAAACCTAAAGTGGAATATTGCAAGTCATGGACTACACAGGCACCTGAGTTCTATCCTTAAGCATCACATTGGGGGAGTTTACCCCTCTGCAGTCGGTGCATTCTAACGGGGCGGCCCATCTATGGGAAAAATAGATTAATGGTTATGTTTGAGTTAATGTTTAATTATTTAATGACGTTGAAATGCATCGGCTTTTAGGACATAGATATTGCAATTAAGTGTGGAGTATTTTCATCTTTAAAATGAATAAAAACAACTTTAATAATTCATTGCCTAATCCGAATGATAAGAGATGTGGGTTCAAATCCCACCAAAGGTAAATATTTGATATTTAGCAATTCTGAAGGTTTGTAAACAACAGAAATACCTTTGATACACTCTAATGTAACAATCTACAATTGCTTATATTAATATATTGATATAGTCAATTTCTATGTATGTATCAATCTTTCTTTCTAAATAATTTGTTTTATATCTTTTTATCAAAGTCTGTTGATATCTATCTATCTAAATATTTATGCGTTACCTCTTTTTGTAGGCTTACCTCCTTATTTCGTCCATCCACCAAGAGATACAGCTGACGTCACTATAATGGAAAATATACTAATAGGGACGCCTATATACATTGTGATGGTCAATGATCCGGATCCTGGCGATACTTTGTCCACAATAATTATAGGAACAGTGGATTTCTCTCTATCTGACACGGGAACCCCAGGAGAATTAATCTTGTCTACAAATCGATTATTCAATTATTCTCTTCTTGAAGACCGTTCTCACAAAGTTTCGATCTCGTAAGTGTTATTTTGAATTTCTTTGATTTCATGACAGTGACAATTTGCTTGTTACTTTTGTTTCGTTATAAAGTTTTATGTCACAAACAGAAGACTCTTGCAAAAATGTTTTATTCTTAGTAGAATCATCATCATCGACTTAAGACTTTGATCACAGCTGATTATATTACCATCGTTATTAAAAACTCCGATTACTTAGATGGCTACATTAATTGCTCTTTTCATGATAAGGTGTCATATATAGCGATTAGATTATCTCTTCGAGCAGCTGGCCTTTTTAAAAATATACTTATCTATTTGTATCCAGCAACCACTTCATTCTAGCACTAATTTACATTAACACTATTAACATTTCTCTAATATGAGAATCTGTAAAAAAGGGAAACACGGGATCACGAACAATCTAGTAAAATATAAACTCACAGGGAAGATATTTGCCAATTATATTTCATATGAAGTTAAATCCAATAACTGTCTATTGGTTTTTGTCGAGAAATATTTAAAATTTATCGATTTTAGATTTTTTTAGGTCGTTAGAGCTAATGAGCCAACAATGCTATGGATTATTTCAGATGTCCATATTGAAAGACTAACAATAAACCTAATAACTCATGTTTAATTAACTGTAGATAATTATTTTAAGAAAAAGAATAATTCATTATTTTTCTTTTGGAGTTTTGGAATCTACATTCTGCGTGACTAGTTACAGCAGTGTTAGTTATTGTCAGAGACCTCGTCTGGATGAGAGATTTACTTTCCCCCCGAAGAAAAAGATTTTCCATGTTAAAACCTTTCTCAAGGTTCAAAATATTTGAATAAAGGGTCCAATAATTGTTTTTAGAAGAAAGACAAACATCCCCCACTTGTTAACATAAGTGGAGATATTAAGTAAAATAAAAGTTCTTAACTCTTATATTCTTTTATCTGACTGATTTCCAAGTAATTTTTCTTAACATCACAAGCTTAAAGTGGATGTTATTCTACCAAATTATAACACCTACGGCGGTCGGGAGGCTATTGCACTTCTTTTGTTGCATTACTCTTGCATATTGCTGCACTGTTTTCGCTGGCCATGAATCGTCCGTGTCAACTGTTATCTCACTTAGGACCTGTTGCGTCCGCGACAAATGCCCCAGGGCCTCCCACCGACAGGTGAACTACCCAACAAATATTATAAAGAGAGGAACAAACAACAAAGACAAGTCAAAGTCAGGTGAACATCAAAATGGTAGAGAGGTACATGGTACACAATCATTCGTCCTCAGTCAGTCCCATCTGCTACTATCTCCACTTCTCCCATGTCTGTCGAGATGAGAGGGGGCATGATGCCCACTCTTGTTCGTTTAAGGACTTCTGCTAAAGTTCACTTCTACTGGAAAAGTTTAAGGTTGATCTCTCTTGTTCCACTGCCCGGTCCTGACTGACTAACTCACTTTCAAATTTCCACCTTCTCCCAAATCTCATCTCAACTCTCATTCTCCGAGATTCCACATCAGATTTCCGAAATCCTTTGTTCTAAACTGGATTAAATTTTATTACTGATCTGAACTGTTAACTTTCAAAGTGGTCAAAAACTATACTTCTGGTCTCTATCTAACTTTAATAGCTCATTTGACTCAGCATTGACTCTACACACAATACACCTACTTACACATACAATATATGTATACACACATGTATGTATACATACACACACACACATATATATACACATACACACACACATGATCCACCTGAACACACATACCTATCTGTGGGTGGTCCCACTCCATCCCCAATATACACACACATACATATTTATACATATATGTGGTCCACACTGAATACTACATATCTATATAACTAACTGTACAGCCACATATACACACACACCTGCATCGGCACCCATGCACCAATGCATATTGTTATAAAGTAAAAACGAACTGTTTACAATAAATAATCGCATAGCAAAAATAGCATTAGATTTTACAGAAATATTTGAAAGAGGCAGGTGATGAAATCGCCAACCAGTTGATTTGCACAAACAAAAAAAATTTAACTTGCAGTAGTTAACACTTTATTAAACGTCTTTTATTTTGTACCTCTTGAATATAAGTGAAATAACAATTTTTCTTTATTAAATCAATAATTTACGTTCTTAACTGTGACCAATGATGATCCGAAGTAAGAGATGCACATCTATAAAAATACGTTTGTATTATTTTATTGATTAACAACTGTCTATACCACCTCACATCCAGGTGTGGGCATCAAATGATATTATTTTGTAAGTTACATAATATCAAGTAATAACTTGATATAGTGAAGAGAGGCGGTGCACAAAGTCAATCCTATTCAGTAAGCTTCAATAACGTGTCTGAAATATATGAGTCAGCTTTTCACCATAAAATGTTATTAGACAAATGCTTTAACATAAGTTTGGGATCCATTACTCCTAGTTTTATATCAGTCTGTCTGTCTTCTAAATTGATGATTTATGAAAATCATGGTATCCATCACAGAATGTCTGTACTAAATAGCAGTCGACCCTACAAGAGGATTTGACATATCTTATTTTTCTTCATACTAAGTGTCTAGCCACCCTCCTGACTATGCAAGTCTGGTGGTGCAACTAGTTTGGTTGAAGATCACACAACAGGTAGTACTAAATTACATGGTTCAAGTAGCAATATTCGGTGACCTGATTAAAATCCGAGAGCAATTTTATGTCAATTTGTGAGCTTAGATATAGGGTATTTGAGAATCAAAGAGCAAAGTGATCAAGGCGTAGACACCAGCTACTTCAGCTACTTTAGTCAAACAATATGTAAAATTTAAGTAACTGCATGGTAAAAAGTACATGTTTAAAATCTAAACATAGAGGACCCTATCAGTAAAAATTGGCTATGATTTCTGATTTCATTTTAAGTTTTTGAAATTTTAATTGATTTTACCCTTAGTTTCTTGATCATCAGATATCCTGAATTTGAGCTCACAAATTCATAGAAGAATTAAGTACAAACTTTTTGCCATAGGGTCTGTGAAAAGCTATCCCATCAAAAGAAATGTGGCGAATAGTCACTATATCAAACCATTTATATTAAGTATATTAAATATCCCTGAACCCGGAATATAGGCCTTACGGTGTATATTAAAATAGAAATTAGGATTACGGCGGGGGGAGATGATTAATAACTGTATGTTTTTTTTTTCGACTATAAAATCTGTGAACGATCACATTTCAAGGTAATAATTTTCCAGTGACTACTTAAAAGTTTAAATGGCATGATCCGAATTAGAAAAGCTTACTAGGATTTCTTTATTGCTGTACTCAATAACGTTAGAATATTTGGTGCACCCCTGCTGTTGAGATCGTAAAGAAATCATTGACACAATTTGTATTTACATTTTTCTTTTCTAACAATCAATTCTAAATTTGACATATGTATAATCCCTCGAATACCAACAGAACGAAATAATCACCGAAAAAAGATAACAGCTTCTAGGATTTAGAAAGTGAATTTAGCTTGTGATTTAGGGAGATAACTACGGATTAACCAAATTGAAAGAATGGACACCAACTGGAATATTTGACACTTGAAGTGTTGACCCACTCGCTAAAACCAAATTTGCATAGCGAAAGAAAAATGATATTTGAAAATAGATGTTATTTGCTATTTGTCAACGTCAAAAAATTTGGCTTTCAAATAAAAATTTGCATTGTAGATTCTTTGTCACACATTCGCACCCATATCCACAAATACATTTTAACGCATGCACATATACGCAAATGTGCACAATTTCTCTCTCTCTCTCTCTCTCTCTCTCTCTCTCTCTCTCTCTCTCCACATACACACATACATACACACTTATAAATGTGTTTTATGTATATTATCTTATTTTTTTATTCATACAATGGGTTCTGTGTGCACAGTAGCCTTGATCCCAACAAGGTCTTCATCAGATCCTGACTCTGGATTCAGGCAAGGTTTCGGGATTGAGGCATCATTACCACTATTTCAGGGCGCCATAGCAGCATTCTTCATAGATGCGAGAGTTTTCTTATTGGTGTTGTCTTCAGCAATGCGCAATAATATCTCCAAGACGAAAAGTAGTGAAGAGATAACACATCCCATCATAAAGCCAATATTCAATTTTTGCCGGTTGAATATTTATTTTTTATAAAATCTCATGTATATATATATACATTTAAAACACTCTGATTAAATTGTTAATGCTTTCTGGAATCCAAAAGAACTCCATTGCCTTCTCAAGTATTTGGAGTGTTACTGAGCCATATATGTTTCCTAGGTTTAACTAAATGACGTGAGATTCGGCTAATTTATTATTTTTGTCTGTTTGTACTTGGTATGTTATTGTGGCATGTTCAATACAGCCTGGAAAGCTCTATCGGCATACCCATTGTTACGTCATTCTCTCAACAATGGCACCGAAAAAGATCTTACCTTCTAGTAAGAAATTGATTGAAACTAACCCAGTATTTTGGAAATTTTATTTTTAATATGTGGATCATATCCCCAATTTTTTGTGATACATTTCTTTGTATGAGATTTTCGTAAGAGATTATAAAGGAGTGCTAATACTTTAAGGAATCTTTTATGGAGCTTATACGAAATACCGCTAATCCCGGGTGAGCTCATAGATCTAAGTTTTTCTTTTATTTCTCCTAGTATAAGAGGTGAATTGTCAAATTTTCTTTAAATTAAAATGATCCAGAGGAATATCGGTGAGTGTGTTGGTATATTTTCTTCAAGGATACGCTTCGAAATCCTCTTTCGGTACATTGAGGATCCCATTTTTCCAATCGAAAAATTTCTTGGTGAATTTAAGTGTTTTTTTTCGAAATCGCGCTTAGCTCTTTGTTTCCCTTGTCACCACTTCCTTGTGTTTTGCGCTCATTCAATGAAAATAAGGCTTTTCTTTATTTCGGACAATTGCTTCTTCATCAACTCCCGGTCATCTCTTTAAGCTGTTTCTTAACAAGCCTTTGCTCTACTATTAGTCATCCTTTCTTATATCGACTGTTCCTACAATTTTTCCTTTTTTCAGTTTCAAAGAGATCAAGGCATACTTTATGTACAGTTTTAGTGAAAGAATACATGTTCGCTCCAATAGTTCCCTTCAAGCTCATTTGAGGGTCTTCTATGTATTTTGCGAGTGCATACTATTTCCCATTGAATGTGTTGCGTTGATAGATAAAGCAACCCCGTGTACTGTATTACTTATCCTGACACTGGTTCCCTTCCATCGGTATATATATATATATATATATATATATATATATATATATATATATATATATATTGGTAGTCTTGTTTTTAGTATTGGAGAATTGAAAATAAAGTGCTCGATTACGGGTGTAAGAGCTTTATTTATTTATGCATTATAGTGTACAATACATTTAAGGTGCAATTGTTGCAATTTGTTTCCAAGCAGCATGTTAGATACTTTTCATCAAGACAATGCACCTGTTAAGAATACAGGGAATACTGTCAATTCATTTATATATGAATGTATCTTCGAGAGCCGCATCTTTGTATTTCTCCGCGTTATGGTGAAAATAGTGCGTATATGTTCAGATACGCGCACACCCGCGTGTTCCCACACATCTCTAAGTACAATATTCCTACCCCTCCTCGTCGCCTCATTTCTTTCTGCCTCTTTGTCTTCACTTTTATCTGCTTATTTTGATGAAGTTCTCATTAGATTTTGCCAGCACCGGATTTTTACTCTTTGATGTTTTTTTTGAGACTTCTGCTGTCTTTCCGTTTGAATTTTGGTTTCGCTGTTATATTTAGTTCATAAGATAGATCTGTTGTCGTTTTTGTGGCTATTTATGTATATATTTGCATGTTTCTGTTATTGTTTGCTGATTGGTGATGCTTTTTCTTGGTTGCTCGTATAGTTTCCACCCATGAGCTCCTGTTTTTTCACTCTTGTGTTTATGGTGATTGTCTGTGTATATCTTCTTCCCCTGTTTAAGACCATATTAGGATTTTTTTCCTGTGCAGACTTCCGATTTGATGATGGTCAGGAATTTGTTTTGTGATGTTATTCCTTGGAGAATACACATTTTTTCTGTTGTGAGCACTTTTTTGATCCGTTTATGTATGGTTTGAGCCAGTCTAATACTTTCCATTCTATGTTATAGGATTCGCCCTGGTTTTTTTTTGTATTCCCATACTCTGTTCGATAGTGCAGTTGCGTTTCTTTTGTTTTCTTTTCTAAATGATGCGTTGTGCGCGTAATATCTTTGTCTGAAGCTACCTTGCACCATTCCCACATAACTTTCGCTGGTTGAAGGACGGTTTATATTGTTTAGTTTAATTGTCACTTAGTAGATTAGGGATTTTACACACTCTTCTTTGTCTCTACATGTGCAGATGTCTTTGGGTTTAATTCTGACTGTTATTTTTGCTTTCATCGGCGGTCCGCATGAGTAGCTAGTTTTTATTGTTTTTATTGAAGATTTTATGGTATCTGTGTTTGGGTGGGAAGTGTTTCTTTACTAATTCAAATATATATATATATATAATATATATATATATATATATGTGTGTGTGTGTGTGTGTGTGTGAGAGAGAGAGAGAGAGTTGAAAATGGAAATGAATCCGACGATATGTTGAAAGGATAAATAGATAAAAGAACGAAAATGTTAAATTGATAAAATTGATTTAATTTGAGTTACCAACACGTGTTTCGGCCAGGAGTTTGTTCATGTAGACATGTATTCTATTTATTATTATTTTAAATATAAAATAAAACAATAATAATAGAAAATTATAAAATATTTAAGCATACAAAGAAAAACGCCCTTCTACAGGGTAAAATGTTTGATATTTGAAGGTAAAATTGTCAAAAATGGTATTTTGACTGTTTTAACTTCAAATATCACACATTTTACCCTGAAGAAGGCCGTTTGTGAAGCTGTTTGAATAATTAGTAATTAATTAGTAATTAATATTAAACGCTAGAATAGCCCTCAACTCATCAATTAAACTAAAGAATAAAACTCACACTATTCCTATTACTAATAGACCCATCTTCCTAACAACTAACATATACAACAAACCTTGATATGATAAATTAAATTAATTAGGAATACCAATTATTCAAACTACACCACAAACCAATACAAATTTGACTAGTATTTCCAGAATATTAATTTCAATACATATAAAAATCTGTTGAACGTAATATAAACAAAAGGGTCTACGAACACAAACGAGCAACTGAAATAAATGATTACCAAAACGCCCTTTTCTCCCACATGTTAGATTTTAACCATACCCTTAATTTTTCTTATGCCTCTGAAATTAAGCCTATCCACTATAAAAGTATTCACTGTCTATTTGAATCAGCCATTATTTCACATTACAACAACACCATCGTACAGCACTCTAGTTTTTCCTTATTTTGGTAAAAATCATGATACGGGAGAATAATATTGGCAATGGATAAAAATAATAATTATAAAAATCAAAACATTTTATTTCCCAACCATACATACATACTTCTATAATATTTTTCTCACATATATACATTTATATTCACTTTCTCTCTATTCATCCCCACATCATTTTATCTGCTAGGATGTATGAATGTGTATACATTTTGTTTCTCTTCCGGTTGTTTTTGATCCCAACGTATATTCTTCTTTGAAACCTATAAGTTTTTTTCTTTTCATCTTTTTTCCATTTCCACACTTTTCTACTGTATTTGTTTTCCCTTTTCTTTCTCTTTTCTCCCCCCTTTATCTTTTCCTCATTGTATATCGTTTTTGTAGATTATTTTGTAGATTACTGAATTCATTCATAAATGAAGATGAAATATTAATTGATTCAATAGTTTGTATTTGATTTATCCACCTTTTTATTTATATTTTTCATATTAAATTCAGATAAGAAAAATTACACGAAAGCTTTCGTACGTTCAGTACGCAAATGAAAATCATTAAGAAATATTCTGAATTCAACCAAAACTGTTTGAATAATAACACACACATAAACACAGACACACACACACTGTCTCTCTCTCTCTCTCTCTCTCTCTCTCTCTCTCTCTCTCTCTCTCTCTCTATATATATATATATATATATATATATATATATATATATATATATATATAGTGAATGATATCCAGTGTTACTTTGATAGAATTCAAACAAAATTGAGAAATCAAACGTATATATAAAGATTTGTGTATATATTCTTTCATATACAGAGTATTATGAATAAATAAACAATTTAAAAAAACAGAACTGATGATACGGCAAAGTCGAAATAAGTTTATTTTCTAAAGATATATATATATATATATATATATATATATATATATATATATTAAATCTAATAAAAGAAAATGCTTCATGCTAAAATGAAAAGGCTGGAAGCAGGTGATATCCCCAGTAACTATTACAAAAGCTATTACAGCTGCATAAACCAAATGAATGTAGCATTGCTCAGAGAAGACAGTAAGTGGCATCAGTCATTATGTGAACACATATAAAACGGGGTTAATGTGGTTTTAAAAAGATGGAGACATTTCCACGCTGGATGGGTAGATTTTAAATTAGTTGTAGACTAGTTCACATACATATCTATGAATATCTCATCCGCACAAAACAATATCAATATACGCAGAGAAAAAGCGAGGAATGCTATAGACAGATTATCGATCATATAGAAAATTGATCTCTCTGAAAAGATAAAGTGAAAATTATTCTTAGCTTTAGCTGTATCATGGCTACTGTATGGCTGCACCTCTTGGAGTTTAACGAAACGAGTGAAAAAGAGCTACACGGCAAATATACAAGGATTCTGCGTGCTCCCCTGAAAAAATCTGTCATTTAAGAAACTTAGACACTCCCATGTCCATGGCTATTGACTTGATTGACTTGATCGAGTTGTTGGTAACCATGGCCTAGTTCTCAGGAACGAATTCGGGAGTTCTTTTCTTATCAGAACGATCAGAATGAATCTCCTGAGCAGTCATAACTTCATAATCTTCATTGGACTCAACCAACTATTTTCGAATCCTCTGCACTGTCCTAATATTGTAACCCAAACACTCTGGAATCTTCGTATTGGAACTTCCAAACAATACAGTATGCCATTTTCACATTTCTGAGGAGTAGATTGCATCATAGTGCTAAATTAATAAATTAATAACTCCAAATGGCGTTTCAGAACACTTGGGAGATTCCATCAGAACTACCCTCGCAGGATTTAATGAATGATCGCCCCCCCCCAATTATTTTACGGGAAGTCCCTGTGAAAACCAAAATTAAGGTTTAAGTACTGTCTGAAGAACACTTTCAGGAATACTGTTATCCCTATGGAGGAATGGGAGAAGCTAGCTTCTAACATATCTGGCTTGAGAGCTATCATCCACTGTTTGGATGAAAGAGTTTGAGTCCAATCAGATTAATCAAGAACAATTGAAACGGGATGTTAGAAAGGGTAAATTTGAGTCCATTAAGTGGAGAACTTCTCACATTTATATGGAAGAGTATTTTCTTCAGGGATGGTTTGGTTAGTCATCAGAGAATGCATAAGAACCCAGTGCTCATTAATGTTTGTAGCAGATTCTTCTCGGGTCTCAGTAATGTTCATTCACGCAGCCGCACGTGTGCATGAAAAAAAAGAACAGGGAAATAGTCTTTTTCGAGCATGAGATGACAGATAAATGTAATCTTATACTTAAAAAGGCTCTACTGTATTCTGTTCATCAATTTATTCTTGTCCTTGGGAAGGCAATTACAGCATCAGAGAGACAAACAATTTTTTTAAGAATCTTAGGTAAGCCTTTGCTTCCACGCAGGAAAAGAAATTGGTAAGTAGAGGTGAGAGTAAGAATCGAGACCATCCAGATTCCAGAACTCGTAAATTGATTAAGAACACTGATTTTTAAAACTATTAAAACTCACAAGGATTTAAATCTCACTCTTGTCTTCTTTTTTCCCGTTATTTTCATTCTATGTTCATTCGCTGTCAGTTTCTATTTCTCATCCCATTTATCTTTCTCTCTTTCAATTTTCCTTCTGATTTTATATCTCTTTTCTGCTTCCCACAAAATTGACTACTTTGACTAACACACTGGGTCCCCGGGGATAATCAGTAGTGGACATAGTCTCAGAAAGTCTGAGAAATGTGTACGTGTATGTTCGAAAACCCACTAATACGGAAAAGGAAATTAACATGTTCCTCTATATAGATAGCTTCGTCTAAGATCAAATTATATTTTGCACAAAAGAAATAACAAGAACGAGTGACGACGTACGAGATTGCCATTTTGTATTCTAATTTATTTTTGTTTTTATTTTATTTTATTTTATTTTATTTTATTGATATCTTGTATTCAGGTTTTTGATCCGAATAGAAGAGTTGTTTTCTATCATTTTTTGTTGTTTATGCCTTGTAGAATATATTGTAGAATTAGGAAAAAAAAGAAATATCCTCAAGAATTAGTGAACTAAGGAATATATGGTTGAATTAGGGAATTAAGAAATATATAGTAGAATTAGGGAATTATGTCGCGTAATCAGCACGGATATCCATGACAATCTCTCGCCAATCTCTCTATCATTCATTGTCACAGGAAGGTTCTCAGCGCAGCATCCAGTATCCGCATAGAGCTGGTCAATGTAGATCATTGCTGTGTTGACTTCCAAATGAGAACGTCACTTATGAGTTCGTCCTTGTTTCTCCAGCAGTGTCCTGCATGTCTTGTCCATCTCACTCGGGTGGTTTGTGAGATAGGGGCAGGTGGCCTTACAGCTGCTTCCTTGTGAGGTGCTGTTTCCACGACTTGTTCAATACCGCACGCAGCATTCTTGTGAAGCTCCCATATAGCTTATTCTCCAGTTTTCTTGTTAGGGTCCAAGTGGTGCAGTCACACAACCACGGCTTGGAAGAATTGTCGCTTTAACTTGTCAGTGAGATCGGATTTCCATATCACTGTCTATTTATAGCCGACCATGCCTTCCATATTCGTGCATTAATATCGCTTTCTGTGGATGAGATATTACTACCTAAGTATGTTAATCGTTCTACTTGCTTTAGAGGCTTACTGTCGAGTGTAAACGTTTCTTTGGGGAGACCGTATGCTAGTTTTATTTGTTCCATTTTCCCTCAGGGTATGGAATCAAATGCCTTGGAAAAAATCTACGTATAGCAGCGTTGCCTCTAGATTCTTTGCTTAAACTCCTATGACCCGACGAATAGTCATCTTCCATACCTCGAAGAGTATTTCGTCAAGAGCTTCAGCTTTTCTACCTTATAGTTTGCTTAGGACTTCGTTGAGTTCTTCCGTTGTAAAATCTCCTAGTTTTTATGTCTAGTTGTCTATCTACGATTTTTGGGGTATTATTTTCTATGGTTTTAGTGGGGTCCCACAGCAGATTCTGGAAGGGGTCTTTCCACTTCTGGAGTCTATCTTTTTGGCTGGTGGCCTTTAACTTTGATCTACCACTATTCTCATTTACTGTTTTCCATGCTAATCGTGACTGTCTGTTCTTTCTACCGATTGTCTGGTTTTATTTATTTGTTCTTGGGTGTATTCTATTTGGGTTTTTTTTTTGTATGTTTTGGTTAGTTTAACTGGGCTTTCTTAAGGTTTTGTATATTGGTGTTAATTGGGTTTGATTTCTTACGTTGGGGTGCTTTTTAAATATCGTTTCTCTATTCTCTAACTGCTTCTGTCTCCAAACAGAACAGAGTGTTTGGCTCTTAGTTTGGTCGGCACGCACTCAGCTGCTACTTCAAAGTTTTCATATTCCTCGTTTGGAGTGAGCCTTTCATATGCCTCCTGTAGAATATCGAATTTATTTCTTACTGTTACAGAGTAGCGATTGCGTATATTTCTCTGTTGACAAGTGCCGACCAGTCGTATCTTACGGATTTACTGGTTTGCTTTTTGTTTTTACGTAGGCTTAGGCGCAATTTTGCTGTGACTGTTCTATGATCGGAGGATACTCCTTCAAAAGAGGAGTATGCTTCGCAGTTCATTGCATTATCTATCCACTTGGTTGGTTGGATTTTAATTAGGAAAATAATAAATATATGGTTGAATTAGAGAATTAAGGAATATACTTTAGAATTAAAGAATCAAGAAATACTTTATAGAATAAGGTAATTAATGAATATAATGCAGAAATAGGTAATTAAGGAATATATTGTAAAAACTTGACCGAAATTAATAGTTGTCCTCGCACAGTTTCTATGCACCTAAGCTGTGACAAATTTAGTTTTTTTATTCTTATTTGTTAAAGTCTTGTTAATTAAATCAACATTTGAATAATTTTTGGTTTTGTAAATGTTCTATATCAATATATATATATATATATATATATATATATACACACACACACACACACACATATATATATATATATATATATATATATATATATATATATTTTAACGAGATGAAAGAAGATACAACTCAATATTAACAATAATGTTCAATATTATTCGTCATTTTTCCAATTTAGTGTTTCTGACGGCACATTAAGCAAAGTCGTAAACCTCACCATTCATGTGATACCTGCTAACAAAAATATTGCCACAATAAATGGAAACTTCACGACTGTAATTTCGGAAGAAGTGCCTGTCGGAACTGTTGTAAAATTCAAAAATCTGAACATCAAAAAGGCCAATGCTGAGGATGTCCGAATGTATTCCTTATCAGGTAAGTTTATATGACCTTAAAAGGGCTACCCGACGTTATCCGGGTAGAATGAATAACATCACATAAAGCAGTATATATATATATATATATATATATATATATATATATATATATATATATATATATATAATATAAATGAAAAAAAGAATTAAATCAAATGAGAGATATTTGAAAAAATTTCCACAAAGTACTTTTAAAAAAAATAAAAACGCAAAACTTTCTAAATTAAAAAAAATAGTTTTAATGCATTTTTCATTTCACGATTCAGGGCAGATATTTGCAATATGGGGTGTTGCTTTTCCAAATGATTGTAACAATTTAAATCAAATCAAGATTTGATTTTGAAATAGTGAAAGATAACTTGTGGTTTGTGTAAGCTGAATAGATTCTAAACCAAATTTATTTTCATTGCCAAGTAAATCTAGGGCTACTTTATCCTATAAAAGCTTTCGCTAAAATATCTCTTTTTCCCAATAATCCGATTACAAACACACAGGTGCAGAGATTTAATATTATAATAGATATAATTCTTCCTCCAAGCCTATCACACTTTTTCTCAGTCCGTTACAAAACCCAGAAAGTATTTTTAATTCTATCTACTACCCCAGGCACAAATTATGGAATTCGCACACTTAGAGGCTATTCCATCGTATTTTCTTCTGTATGGTTGAAAATAAATTATGTCATTTGTTTAAATCATTTAATCTAGTTTTTTTAAGGTATATTTCATGATGCCAGAATGTTCAGCTGTTAAAAAATGTTAGCGTCTTTACAAAATAAAACAAACAAACAATTGAACATACCCTACGTGTGATAATTGTATGATGTTTGTCAGAAGTAGCATCTATCTATCTATTATGGTAACTCAATACTAACGGGGCGTTTATTTTTATTTTGTAGGGGAAGATGCCGCCAATTTCTACATTAACAATTTAACGGGAGAAATCCGTGTAGCCAAAAGAATTGATCGAGACCATGGTCTTCACAAAACCACTGATCTAAAACTGACCGTCTCAAACCATACTGGCTATACAGCAACTGGGTCTCTGACTATAGTATTCCAAGACATCAATGACAATGCCCCTGTGTGCAATCCATCAGTGTATTACGTAAGCATTCCAGAGAATGAAGCTAGCGGTAGGTAATTTTTCTCTGTTCCATTTGTACAACTGTTTTTTTTTTTTTTTACTATCAAATGCATTTTGATTTTATTTTTGTCTCTGACCATCTAGTTGTGTTTAACTTTTTCTACTCTTCCACAATTAATCAATGAACTTATGTTCTTTCCTTCATATATTATCTTTTCTTGATGTCTGAAAAATAATTACTTTACAAAATTCCGTAGGGCATCGCGTGAGTATCAACGATTTGAGAAATGAGAATCTCTACGTGATGTAATGGCTAACAAGATATATATATACACAAGCACACACACACACACACACACACACACACACACACACACACACATATATATATATTATATATATTATATATATATGATGATTCACAGAAGAAGGACATTTCTACAAATAGTTCAGTTGTGAGCACGCAGATGGCCTAGGCGTCCAACTTTACTCACTGTCACACATATGAACCCCTTCCCTGGCTTCCTCTCGTGTGCGACCGTACGTGACTGAGAAGGCCCTGTCACACACGTCACATATATGGTCCGGCTTAAATGTAGGAAATGTGTCCATAACATCCGTCCGATTCAGGATGGAGTGTTCGAGCCGCCTTACCTCAAACCACTTACATCTACCATAAACAAGTGTCCTCCAAGCTACACGATTCGTAGCTATCCTCTCCTACTCATGAACGTTTGGGCCGAATGCCTGTCTGATTAGATGGTAAGAGTTTTTACTATGATAGGCCTTCTGGATCCTTTCTGATATGGCTAACCACCACTGGTTTCTCATTCTGAGTAAGTTCTGTTGGAGCGACAATCTTACAATTCTCAAGGCCTGTCGTGAGGATTCACGGTCTTTAACAGATGCGCCGAGAATTTTTTGGTACAGCTTCTTTTTCTCTTCCAGAAGTTTGTTGATTTGTCGATCGTTTTCATCAAACCAGTCCCAATGTTTCCGTTTCTTGAGACCAAGAACCTTGACGCTTGTTTCATAGGCCTTTCTCTTGAAGTGATCCCATGTGCCGACGAACTGCTCCTCTTCGAATGCCTTCTGCAGATCCTGCCGTACAAGCGGGTGCTGAAGTTTGGATACATCAATGCGTTTTGGGATTTTTACCTCCTGAGCGTGAGAATTGCACATGACATGGAATTTTAGTTTACCGCGCACAAGTTTGTGATCCTAGCCACACGCATGTCATCCTGAAGGTTTAGGCGGGTTATGGCATAATCAAGCATGAGCCCAAGCCCGAGTCGCAGGTGAATCCAGGTTGCCTTATGAGCTAGGTCTTAGTGCTGCAGATAACGAATCCGAGTTCAGTACAAAGCTGGAGAAGGTGAGGTCCATTTTTATTCATGCCTCCGAGTCCATACTTACCCAGCGTCGCCCAGGTTCCATGATTTTGTCCTACTCTGGCGTTAAAATCGACAAGAAGAAGATTTTATCAGTTTTGGGGATGGATATTATGGTGAAACTCTGATTGAAGGTTCGAATTACTTCTTTGTCGCTGCCAAGAGTTGGGGCATAGACAGAAATAACAGTCATAAAACGGTTGCCTGGCAGTGGGACCCGAAAGTGCATGATTCTGTCATTGACGCCGTGTGGCTGTTCAATAAGATTTGCGAATTGCAAAGCCCACTGCGCCCACTCACATCTTTCCTACCAATCTGCCCTTCCAAAAGAAAGTGTACCCTCCCCTCACTTCTGTCAATTGGTCCTCATCGCTGAAGCGGACTTCCGCAAGGACCGCGACGTCTACTCCGTATCGAGACAGTTCCTTTGCAACGATACCAGTGCGTCGCTCGGGGCTTACGGATCGCTCAAGATCGAGAAGTGTTGCTGGCCAGCTTGATGAGTGAATAGGTATTTGTTTAGATCACTAGATGTCTTGAAGTTAACAATATTTTTTGTAAAATATTTTATAGAGAGGGTTGGATTTTTTTTTAAAACTCTCTACATAGCTTATTTACTACTGCCATGTTATACGGAGGCGTAAACAAGAAGATTTTTTGCAAAAAAATAGACCTAGAAAAATCTTATGGTTTAATAAGTATAACGCCAAAAAAACTTAATAGTAAAATGCAGGATAATGAGATCCCTCGGTGCAATTGTATTGATAGGACAGAGTGGGGTTGGTTGGAATTCCAACCAACCCCACACCGCATTTACTTTGTGTCCTATTTATATATATATATCAAAATTATAGATTATCTTTGCATGTAACAAGATGGAAGATAATTTCGGTACGAATGATTCACTATCAATTATGATCACAATCTTATATGGAATATCAGAATAGATCATAAATCATCAACTGTTTTAAGGTCTTTATTTGAGACTAGCTGAAGTGCCCACCTACGCTTGGTAAGATATTAATACATAAATCTCTGAATCAACGAAACAAACAGACAAATATTCAAAGATTCCTTCTACTTTATTTTCTAAACAATGTATATTTTATAATGTTTCTTATTAAATACTACGCTTTTGTTTGTCTGACACACAGGTCTCGCAAAAAAGAAAAATTAATAAAAATTTTTACACTGAACTATTAGTAAGGTTAATTTGTGGAAACGGTAATTTTAAGATAAATCTGCATTAAAATAAATTTGTCTGTACCTGTATGTGTGTGTGTGTGTGTGTGTGTGTGTGTGTGTGTGTGTGAGAGAGAGAGAGAGAGAGAGAGAGAGAGAGAGAGAGAGAGAGAGAGAGAGAGAGAGTTTGTGTGTGTGCAGAGGTTGTAAGGTACATCGGTGCGTGGAGCGTTATTATTAGTTGAATTTCATATGAAATATGTAATCATAATAAAGCATTTTATTTGATATAACAAATGTTTCTTTTCAACTGAATATCAGTGGAAAATATTGTTCATAGAACATTATGAAATGAGAATTTCGGATAACGTTGCATTTAATTACATAAAAAACTACGGATCTATCTATCTCACTCTATATCTATCTATCTATGAGACAGAAAGGGGCGGAGATAGAGAAGTACTTTGTAGGTACTTAGGAAGGTATAAATGGAGTCCCCACACTCTTTAATCATGCCCATACTTGTTTAAAATGTTTGACAGTTTTGATTTCAAAAGGAGTGTAAATGAGTTTCAATAAAGTCAATGATCGACAATCGGTGCTTTGTTCATTCAAGGCCGGCGTATATGTTCGTAAGGGATTGATTCTAATCTATTTCCGTAATATATATCATTCTTGAAGTCAATTCCAAATTGGACGTTTTAAATCGTATACATAGATAAATCCCACTGTATCGCATTCATTATTTCAGTTAGTACAGTAATGACTAAAATCATTTGTGAATTTTATACAACCTTTGAAGCATTTCCACATTATCAGTTATCCTTGTGCGTTTTTCACAACAATTTTAACTAGTGGTCTTTCACTGGATTCTGAATTACAACAAGTATCCCCATGTCTCCAGGACTCTTGAGGACTCCAAGTATATGGAATATCAAAATAGATCATACCTGTTTTAAGGTCTTTATTTGAGACTACCTATCTACGCTGGGTAAGAGATATGCTTAAATATCTGAATCAGCGAAACGAACAGACAACTTTATTTTTTAATTATCTTAATGATTTGGTCATAATGGTGTCGATTCCTTCTTTGATTTCCAATTGGAGACCATTTCAAGCGTTACAAATACAATTGGTATCACTGTCACCTTCATATTGCCCCGCCTTTTCAGCTCTATGGAAAGATCAAAATACTTGTATATTTTCGCTTTTCTTGACAATTGCTCGTGGATCAACTTTTCCCACGCATCGTGTCTAGTCTTATATTCTTTTCATGCCAATTTTTTGAATTCGCTTAATATGTGAATAACCGTTTCATTTCTGTCATCGCATAACCGTTTACTTGCTATTCAATTTTCGGTTTGATATAATAGGTCCTAATGGCATTATTTTGAGCTACAATTATAAGATATTCAGTTTGCCCTTAAGTTATTTATGTTTCCTAGTACAAAATAAAAAACACCCTCCGGGCGATGTAAAAATAGATTTTTGAAACATATTTCCTGAGGAGTGGGAGTAAACAATTCAATGTCAGCGAGTTTGTACCCTAAGTAAGTAAAATCATCAAATTCATTAAAGGATTAAAAAATAAAATAATTTGAAATGTAAACTTTAAATATGGATTAAAATAAAACAAACTATATATAGATATAAAATACCAGTCATGTATTTATTAAAATTTGTTTAAAAAACAATGAGGACTGTCTAATGTTGCATGTTCAAATTATGACGATTTTGGGTAATGTGACATAAGCAATGACGTAATTTTGGTTACAGACAAAAACCGGAAGCGAATCTCCATTATTAATAGATATTGCTTTTACTGGCTTCTTTAATTCGTCTTTCTTTGCTCTTTTTTGAGTATTCCTACAGTCTTTAAATTGTTATATATATGCAATTCGTAATACCGACGTCTTCTTCTTCCTCCTCTTTTTCTTGATACAAATAGTCTGTCTATGTCATCCCTCTGATGTAAAGCGTTGTGCATAGGCATCAATTTCCTTGTTCTTTGGTCCATTTATTTGAGTTCCTATTTTGCCATTTTAAGAATGTTCCAGAGAAACTGACAGGAGGATTGCACAGGAATTCATTTCGTTGACGGCATTCCTGCTGCAGATTTTGGTTTCGAGAAATTCCCTTGTTTCTTATTTTACTTTTTATTTCATCTCTGCTTGTTTGATGGTGTCATTTTCCAATATTCCCAGGTACTTTTAATTTTCTTTTCCTCCAAATTTTCTGATGCTTTTCTGATTTTGTACTTCGATTCCTTCCGTTGTTCATTTTCCTCCTTTTCATTATCACCATTCGTCATTGATGTAAGGGTTTCTAGTTCTTTTTCATATTTGGCAAGCATCATTTCCTTATCCATCTACATGAAGTGCTTTATTTTTTTCCGTGATTTTGTAAATTTGTCGCCTCTTTTCCTAAGGGGCATCATTGCTATAACAAATAAAAATAACTAGAGTGAGTCTCCTTGGAAGATTCTGCTTTTGATTTTAACCTTTGCTAATTCCACTTTCAAGTTTTCCACAGCTTTCATGATAAACTTGTATTTCCCGGATATTTTAAACATTTTCAGACATGATATTATCAAAGTTTTCGAGACAAATCATATTTTTGTAGTTTATCCGTGCCATGGCTACATTTTCCCCTCTTTGATGATGTGCTGGCCTATATATATATATATATATATATATATATATATATATATATATATATATATATATATATTATACTAAAGCTGAGTTTATCAACATTCTCCAGCTAAAGGATTTTTTTCTATTTATGTTATGGACACAATATTTATACTTAGATATTCCTTGGTGTTAGCACTACAAAGTGTATGAAAAAAAATTCAGTTTAATTGGCTTTAATTAGGCGTAATTAGCAATTAAGTCAACGACCGACCAATCCCTGTCTTGGAGATTAACTGTTGCTCTTCCCATCTCGCTATGTCAGTTAAGTTAACTCTCCTTCCACCCTGTATTTGTCAGTTAGTAAGAGTGAGCCTGTCACAACTGAAAAATCAGCAGTGAGCACCCCCCATCCCATCACCCACGGTACTCCGTAGATTCACCCCCCTTTCATTTCTCCAGGCTAAAGAGAATTTTTTTTTTAAATAAAGTGGCGTAAATCAGGCTTTAAAATAGATTTTTTAAAATTACTTTAATTATTAATTTATAGAGTAAAATTTAACATGATTATTAAACTTACTTTAAAATATTTCATGTTGGGTAAAAAAAAAGTAGTTATATATTTAAATGTGATGGGATCTTATTCAAATGAGCAAACGTTGACTCCCCCCATCGTTTAACTAAAACAAACTAAAAGAATACATTGCTGACTAACTCCTTGATTTTTGGTAATTTATCTATCTTAAATTAGTGAATCAATCAACTTATTTGGTAAGTAGATAAATTGTCTTTGTTTCTTTTTCGGAAAAATTAAAAATAAATTTAGCTGCGAAATAATTCAAATCAGCTTATTTTGTTTTAAAATCAAGATTTGTGGCTTAAAGTTCGCAAATTTTTTATAAGAAGTATATATTAACATTACCGACAAAAACTTAGTTACCTTAACCCCTAAACCGTAACAGAATTCGCAAAAAAACTTAATTCATGCACTGTAGTTAAACTGTCATCCCCAAATAAGTTTTAATTTTGACGACGATTTGCAAGTATTACCGATTTAAGATGTTTTGAGATTAAAAAATGTACGAGATAAATAATACACACACATAAACAAAACAATGCCTTTTTATTGTAACTAAGTTTTTGTCGGTAATGTTAATATATACTTATAAAGAATTTATTATGTTTCCTACAGTTTTTAATAGAAAACAAATCAAGAGTTTATTAGAAAATAAGTTGTTTAGAATTAAATTGTCAGCTACGACATAATTTATTTACTAAAAGAATAGGTAAATGAAATTATTAGTAAGACCATATAGGTCTCACTAATAATTTCATACCTATTCCTTTAGTAAATAAATTATTTTCCTTTACTTTAATTGCCATTTACATTTAATTCTACTTAAATTCATTTACATTTTAAAAATTATCTGGCTATTTCTTCTTATATTATATTATTCTATAGCTGATTTAAGGCGTTTTTCCGAAAAGTTAAAGCCAAACTCGGTTGTATTTGTTTAAAAATTCGTGGCAATACAGTAGGTACCACCAATTTGACCCTGTGAAATTTAGCCCCCCCCCTCACACTTACAGTATATTTAATATTTTCTTGAAATTTTTTTTTCATTCTAAAGAAAAAACATAAAATAAACTCCTGTTGATTTTTAAAAAAAATTTTCAGCATACGGAAATAATGAAAATTATGATTGAAAAACAATGTTTTGTACTTAACAGTGAAATTTAACGTAGCTAAATAAAAGTTACGATAAGAGGATTTTTAAAATTTTTTATGAAAAATCAATTAATAATCTGATTTTCAAGAAATTTTCACGAAGTTTTCCATAAATGTTTACCATTGGATGTAAATACATCTGAAATAGTTTTTTTCTAAAATATATTAGGGTTAAATATTTTTTTACGAGGTCTATTCCCCCCCCCCCATTTTATTTTATGAGATAATAAAAATGACGCGTCAGAAAAAATTGTTTCTTTTTTTCTATAAAGATAAGAGTCTGAATAACTATATCAATGAAATTGTATGAATGTACGAGGTGTAGTTTTTTGAGGAAAAATTAATGAAATCGGAAATAAAAAGTGCTAAAAAATGTCATAATATTAATATTTGAAAACTTTTTTTTGCTTTTGTAATTGGTATGTACTATATTCTATTAAATTGTCAAAAAAAAATTTTTTTTTTTAAGAAATTAATTTTTAAGAGATTTTCAATCTTTTTGTGTGATTAAATATTTTATTTTCTGCGTGAAATAAATTAATTTTTTTTTTCCTGCGTCAAAAAATCTAATTTTTCACGGATATTTAAAAATATGAATTTTATAATTCAGGTGAACTAAACATTGGTCCGATACGAGCTTGATTAATATTTTTAAAAGAATTTGTAATTTTTATTGTTGAATAGTAATGTATGATCCTTAGAATATACGGAAGAGCATAGCTGACATATTTGTTTTACAAAGAGACGAGACGCTTCTAAGTAACCGAAGTTTGTTCCTGTTAGGCTGACAGTGTTAGCGTGAAAAAATTATTTTATTTAACTCTTTTCAATAATTAAAATAAAAAGTAAGTATAATAGATTATTTTATCAGTTTTTCTCTTAGAAAAAATATTCAAATTTTCATTCCATACTTTTACTGGTTATCGAAAAGGGAAAATAATTTGTAACTTTTCTGTCTATATTACGGTCTGAAAATTACCCTTTCGCATGTAATACGGATAGGTTTGTTTATTTTTTAAGATAGCGATGTAATTTTTCCCAATCGGATAATTTGATCTTTGAATTAACTATTTTTCTTTGTAACAACCCTGTACGATCTTTTTTTTACGAGATTTTTGATAAACAAAGTTCGGAAATATCTATTTCCGTTTTATTCAAGATGGCCTAAACGGTTTGGTGGTACCTAAAGACCATATAGGTCTCACTAATAATTTCATACCTATTCCTTTAGTAAATAAATTATTTTCCTTTACTTTAATTGCCATTTACATTTAATTCTACTTAAATTCATTTACATTTAAAAAATCATCTGGCCATATTTCTTCTTTATTATATTATTCTATAGCTGATTTAAGGCGTTTTTCCGAAAAGTTAAAGCCAAACTCGGTTGTATTTGTTTAAAAATTTGTGTTAATACAGAATAAAAAATATATTTTTAAAGGAAGGTGTATATACATTTGCACCGCTAATTTTTTTTGTTTTTTTTAGATGCGTTATGCATAATGGTAGAGATGTGCAAACCGCGGACTTTCAAAATGTCCGTTTAATTGTTTAAAATATTTTAAAACGTCAATAAACAATGGAAAATTAACTTTTTAATGTTTTCTTTTATGTTTAATATAAAGAACAATTCCAAGTTTATGTGTTAAAAAAAAAATTTCTCTTACATAAAACCTACATTTTTGCATTTCAAAGTAAATTGCCGTAAATTGCCGTACATTCCCACTCTTTGTTGACAGTTATCGCATCTTGACGTGTGCACCTTATCTTAGTATGAAGGGCTAAACGTATAAACAATTATTTTATGAAGCAAAACAAATTACTAATTTAGCATTTCCTTGATGCCTCACGATTTAACTCTTAATATTATTGAAAAAGAAAGTTGGGAAAATCAGAATTACAATTTTAGAAATTATTTATAATAAAATTTTAACTGAACAGTAGTATCTGCTTTCTGGATATAAACGGGAGAATCATTTGTTTCCAAATAAAATAATAAATTTCTTCAAACACTGTTTGTTTGAGTTTTATTTTACAGAGTATAATTATACATGCGTCACGGATTCGAACCTATTAACTTATGGACCCAGAACACAAGCAAGATATTTTTTATACAATATTTTCTTTGATTAAATAAATACGATTTTGCTGTACATTAAAGAAAAGTATTTATTTTACATTTTATAAATTTTTAAAAATCCCTGAAAAATAAATAAAAATGTAGACAATAGGAACTTTTAATATAAATTCTTTTGAAAATAATCTAACAATTAAAAAACAATAACACAAAAAAAGAAAAAGATACATATTTTTTCTTATTTACGAGATTTAAGTTTCAATGTTTAAGATGCCCTATTTCCAAAACCGATTTATTAGTGAATTATCGTTTTTTTACATATGTTCCATCATTAAATTGTCTTTCGAAAAATGTAAAATTGATTTATGTACAAAAAAAAAAAAAATCTTGGTACGGGGGATCAACGCGCGAAACATTGGTGCATATCGCATTAATGCGTTCTGGCCCCTTGCCCTAAAAAACGCTACATGATGCCTTCTGAAAATTCAAACCGTGCTATTTATGAACTTCCTACCTGGGTAAAGAAGAACAATTTCCTCATAAATTCCTCCAATAAAATAAATTGAACCCTCATTTTATGTCTGTGTTTTTGCAATAAATGTTTTATTTTTCTTGCACCCATTATTTTACAATACTAAATATATTTTCTTGGAGATATGTTAGCACCATATATATTTATAATATGCCTAGACTACATAAGTAAACATCATTAGATGTTATAAATAATTATTTTTTAAAAGGCAAGAAGCAGGCAATATTCTACACCGAGCATGGAACATCACCCTCTATGTGAACTCCGATAAAACCAAGTTCATGTGTTTTTAAAATTAAGGAGGCATCTCCACGTTCGATGATAAACCCTGGAAATTGGTGTTACAATTAACATAGCTAGGTAGTAATATCTTATCTAAAGAAAGCCATGTTAATCAATGCATAGTGAAAGGCATGGTCTTCCATGGACTATCAGTCATATAGAAATCTGATCTCATTGACAAGTTAAAGCAACAATTCTTCACAACCATAGCTGTATCATTGCTACTGTACAACTGCACCACTTGGACACTAACATAGCACCTAGAGAATAAGCTACATGGGAACTGCACAAGAATGCAGTATGTAATTTCAAAAAAGTTGTGGAAGCAACACCCCATGAGAAAGCAGCTGTATGGCCACTTGCCACTTATCACACAAACAATCTGAGTAAAATGCTGGACACTGCTGGAGAATCAAGGACAAACTCATGATGTTTTTGTATGGAAACCAGCAGACAGGCACGCCAGTGTGGACCGTTGAGCAAAGATGTACATTGACCAACTTTGTGCAGATATTGGATGCTGTGAAGAGGACCTCTTGAGAACAATGATTGATAGGGTAGGGTTGGCCAGAGATTGTCATGGATATCCATGATTAAAATCCTACTTACCTTTAATTACAAATTAACTAACCAAGTGACTCTTCTCTTGTTCTTCCTTTGGTCATTTGAAAATGTTTACTCCAGTTTAAATAACTTATTTGGACAGTTTGGGAAAACTTTAAATTAGTGAAATAATATTATCATGTGATTTTTTCCAACAATCTAAACCGAGAACAATGGGTGACCCAACGGGTCACGTCTTTTCTAGTATATATATATATATATATTATATATATATATATATATATATTATATATTTATTTCTATTTCTAAACTCCGACAGTACAAAAACAAACTCCCGGCTTTATAGTTTGTAATTACACAACACAAATCTCTGCCTGAAGAAAAAAAAATATATGTATAAAAGAAATACCAAATCATCTGCACCTCCTGAAAATAATCAGATGACACTATAAGAATGTCCCAAACAAAGAAAATATTGTAAGAGTCGCCTAAGTTAAATATACTAAAGTGCTCAATAATTCTCACTCTCTCTATCTATATATATACGTGTATATTCTGACTCACTCTTTCTATATACTCTCTTATATATATATATATATATATATATATATATATATATATGTGTGTGTGTGTGTGTGTGTGTGTGTGTGTGTGTGTATAGTTAGGAAGCATTTCTTCTTTTGGGTATATATTATTGAACAATGCAGCCTTTTTTTGTCTGCAAATTTATTATCCTTTCAAATTGCCGTATTGTTCTAATGATATCTGTTGAAAACTGGCTGATATATTTGCCATAGGTAATTTTCCAAGTACTCTCCGCCCTATCATGGGCCATTTTCTGGGTAAATTCTTAAACCATACAACAATGGGTTGTTCCATTCCGCTATTTATATAGGTTGTGTTTATTTCATTTTCTTCTAATTATTATTATTATTATTATTATTATTATTATTATTATCAGTGTTAGCTGATGGTCTTTCACTGGAGTCTGAGTGACAGCAAGTCTCCTCAGGTCTCCAGGACTCTTCTGAGTATTCTGGCAGATTGCAGCAGTGCAGTGTTCTGAATGGTTTCAATCCTTCCTCTGATATCCAAACTTTCCAAACCCTTTTCCAATCCCTTTGGGACTGTTCCAAGTGCACCAACTACAATTGGTATAACTTTCACTTTCATATTCCATAACTTTTTCAGTTCTCTGGCAAGGTCCAGATATTTGTCAATTTTTTCATTTTCCTTTAACTTCACCCTGTGATCCGCTGGCACTGCAAAATCCACCAGTTGACAAGTTCTTTCTTTTTTGTTAATCAACACTAGGTCTGGTCTCCTTGCTGGGATAAGGTGATCCGTTTTAATTTCAAAGTCCCAGAGAATTTTGTGCGTTTCGTTCTCAAGAACAGATTCTGGTTTATGCATATACCATTTTGTTGTGTGGTCAAAATTTAATTTCTTGCATAATTCCCAGTGGATCACCTTCCCAACGCAGTCGTGTCTAGTTTTGTATTCTCGTTGTGCTAGTTTGCTACATTCGCAGAGTATATGGTTAACAGTCTCATCTCTATTACCGCAAAGTCTACATTTACTATTCTGTTGGGTCTTATCAATTTTCGCTTTGATGTAGTTTGTCCTTATGGCATTATTTTGTGCAGCAATTATAAGTGATTCTGTTTCTCTTTTGAGGTTTCCCTTTCTTAACCATGTCCAAGTCTTTCCATGTGCAACCTCATCTATTTGTCGTTTGAAGCGTCCATATAATTGTTTTTCTTCCCATTTTTGTTTTCTAGTCTTTGTCGTTTTTCTGTTTGTCCATCTGCCGTTTCTACTATTGTTGGCCGCCATAAGTAATTTGTCTTTGCTCTTCCTTGTGTAATCTTCAAGTTGTTGGATTGTGGTTCTTCTTTTGTCCATTTTAAGAATGGTCCTGAGTATCTTATAACGGGGACAGCCCAGGTATTAATTCCTTTGATCAGATTTCTGCTGTTAAGTTTCGTTTCTAGAAGTTTTCTAGTTCTCCTGAGATATTCTTTTTTACCTTTTCCTTTCATTTCTGCTTGCATGATATTGTCCGCTTCTAAAATTCCTAAGTATTTGTAGCTTTCATTTTCTTCAAGAGATTTCATAGTTTCCTGATTTGGTAGTTGTATTCCATTCATTAGTTTTCTTTCACCTCTTTTTATTACAAGCATAGCACATTTTTCGATTCCAAATTCCATCCCTATATCCTGGCTATATATTCTAATAGTTTGTACTAGGCTCTCCAATTCTTTTTCATTTTTTGCAAAAATGTTAATGTCATCCATGTACATAAGGTGGTTGATATTTTCTTGTGAATTACTAAATTTGTATCCTCCGGTATATTTTTTCAGTATATGGTTTAGCGGCATCATTGCAATAATAAAGAGTAGTGGTGATAATGAGTCTCCTTGGAAGATACCTCTTTGGATTTTTACTTCTGCCAGGCATTGTTTTCCAGCTTTTAATTGAACTCGCCAGTTTTCCATGGCTTTTTTAATGAAGTTTATAATGTTGTTGGAAATTTTATACATTTGTAGGCATTCTAAAATCCAGGTATGTGGGACCATGTCATAGGCTTTTCTGTAATCGATCCAGGCCATTGCAATATTTTTCCGTTTATTTTTGACTTCTTTAACAATGTATTGGTCTATATAGAGTAAGTCGTGGGTTCCTCTTTTTCCCTTGCGACATCCGTTCTGTTCTTCTGGGAGAAGTTTCCGCCAATTGAGTGAAAAGTATACTTCTTCTCTTACAACAGCAGTTAGAATTTTTCACATCATGGGTAGACAAGTTATTGGTCTATAATTGCTAGGGACATTTCCTTTTTGTGGGTCTTTCTGGATTAGTGTAGTTATTCCTTTTGTCATCCATTCGGGTACTTCCGTTTCTTGTAGGCATCTGTTCAGTTGTTGGGCCATTCTTTTGTGGATAGTCGTAAATTTTTTGAACCAGAATCCATGTATGCCATCATGGCCTGGTGTTTTCCAATTTGCTACTTTCTTGAGTACTGATTTAAGCGTAATTACATGAACACTGGCAACAGGTCCTTCCTCAATTTCCATCAGTTCATTCTTAATATCACTTATCCACTTTGACTGCTTATTATGTTCTTTCCTCATCCATATATCACTCCAGAACTTTTCTGCTTCTGTTGCATTTGGGTGTTCACTAATGTTTGTTTTTACTCCATTAATTTGTTCATAAAATCTCTTTTCATTGTTTTGGAAGGTCCTATTTTGTTTGTACTGTTTAGTTCTCTCTCGATATCTTTTGAGTCTTCCTTCTATAGCCGATATCTTTTGTTTTACTTCTTCCAACTTAATTTGCTGTTGTCTTTTAACCTTTTTAGCTACATGTGTATTTGTGTTTTTGTTTAACGTATTTGTTTGTTGTCGTAGTTTTTTTATTTGTTCTTCCAATCTGAACTCCCATCCAGCTTTTGTGTTTCTGTTTGGTTCTCTGTTTGTGTTAGTGTTTCGAAGGGGTGCGTCAATTCTATCACAGACTAGTTTTGCTCCTGCATAAATAAGGTTGTTGAGTTCAGTGATATTGTTTGTTGGGATGTTCGCTAATATTTTGTTTATTTATTATTATTATTATTATTATTATTATTATTGTATAAATTGTTAATGTTATTATAGGAATATTAGAATGTTAGTGCTATTATCGAAGTTTACTTTTGTTTAGTTTGGGATTTTTTGTGTCTAATATGCAGTGATTCTAAAATCTTTAGTCTTTGTTTACATATTTCTGTTTCTAAAATGGTAGTGTTGTCATTGACTATTTTTCGGAATTTAGTATTGGGACAAGAGTGTATTTTTAAATGTTTTTAATATATATATATATATATATATATATATATATATATATATATATATATATATATATATAAATAATAATCTGTGCTGGGGCACCGTCTCACTGTATGTATGTTATGTATGTATGCGATGTATGACATGTATGAGAACGATGCTCCGGCACAGTATTACAGTCGTCGAAACTGCCCGTTCCAACCTCCCGTTCTTATGTTGTCTGTTGATTTACAGGAAGGCTGAAAAAGAGCTGGTTTCGTTCCTTTTACTAACTCGGCTGAAATAATATTAAATAACCAAAAGCTGACAACGGATCAACAAAACAATTGAACACAACGCTTTTTTATGCTTATGTACAACTTATATACATTTATTTTACAAAGGAGCGAGGTGATTTCTCGTTTAGATAAATATATACCTCCAATATAAACATTATTATTATAATAATTATTATTATTATTATTATTATTACTTTTAATTTTTACAAACCACCATAATTAATAATTAGGGTAGTTTTAATTAATTGGTAATTAATTAATAGGTCGCCAATCAACCCATAACACAATAGTGTTACAATCGCCCTCTAACCGTTTTGTCAATTACCTATTAGGTAATTGGCAGACACCATACACGAATTTAATTTGAAAACAATACATCAAATTAACAATATCTCAAACAGTATACAATAAATATATATGCATGCAGAAATCAAAAAATACACAACGCCAGAATATTCTATTAGCTATCTGTTAGTCTAAAGTATCTCTCATTTTACTAATCCACCACTCAACACAGTGATGCTATTAAGTATATTAAATTTCATTTCTACAACTATTTTTCTGTGCCTCTTAGTTTGACTCTGAGGGATAATCCTTTTACCCTGGTTAAAACATTTTCACATACGGTCACTGCCGGTGGCTACAAATTCTTTAGGAACCCTGCACATAAAATGTAGGCACTTGTCTGTTTTTACTACCTAATTATTCACTGACCTTGCTGTCCGCATTTGGATTCGGTTTCAAGACATCTCCCACAGCTGAAACATTTTTGGAGACAATTCCCAAACATCATAACCCCCAAAAAATTAATCATCAGAAAACACAGGGGCAGGCCATCTGCCATTTCTCTTATTCTGCTTTTCCAGAACCCCAAAACACGTTATAATCCAAAATTATTCCTTAGAAATCGTAATTTGAGAAATGGCGAGTCTTCGTTAAGACAATACTTTTATTTTACCATTTCTCCACCAATTCCTAATACCAATTGGAAAAAAGAAATCTCCAAACAGTCACGCTTGAGTTCAGATCTCGATCCCAAAAAATACAGCAAGGCCAAAAGATTCACTAATAAAATTTCTAAGACCAACTCCTTGATTAACTTAAATTCAAAGTTGTTTTTCCCTCAACTGATTCAAGCCATCATCTGAAATCATTTGCATCCCACAGACCGAGCAAGCGTCACACCGTTAATTCTAACTCCCATCCCTTTTTGGTTTCATTTCTCGCCTCTTTCCATCCAAGGCTGGAATATATCAATTTCTGTTAAATATTTCGGCCTTCCGCCGACACCCATAATTCCGGGTTTTTTAATACATTTTAATCTTTGGTTAATTTCAACTTTTCCAATTCAATTTCAAATTTAATTTCAACTTTTCCAATTCAATTTCATTCCTTCATTTCTTCCTACCTTATACGGTTTTGTTTTCGCTTAACCTTAATGTGGGGGTAGCATTAATTTGCAGACAACAAACCCGAATATCATTTTTTAAAATACAAACACTCCACTAAGTCTGATTTTACGTGGCTATTTCATTCATATTTTCTTATTTACTATTTAGAATTCATTATGTGACTGCCCGCAACATTTGTATCAATTTTTATTGACATATTTTATAAACAATGTCTTCTGCTATCAAAATTATTACAGTTTGCGCGGCCAGCCAAAAGAATACATTTTTCCTTTCTCTCTATTCACCTTTAATGTTTAGTTCAAAATTTTATAGCAGTAAACAAAAAAGAAATTATTTTCAGATTATACATACATTAGTATTTTCAGATTATACATACATTAGTATTATTATACATACATTAGTATTATTAATAATATCTATTACTATGTATTAGTTTGTATTAGTATGTATTAGTATACATTAGTATATCTACTGAAATCATTTGGATTAGCAGATTGTTCAATGTTCGGTAGGAGTCCAGCTATTTTTCTTTCTTTCTTTCAAGATGTAGTGATGATGTGTGTATAAAACTTTTCAATTATTTTTTTTTCACAAAAGATTGTATTGAATATGTTCTTTTCCTTTTTTTTTCATGTGTGTAAGTATTTTTTTTGTTTTTTTTAAGATTTTTTTTTTTGATGACGTGTGTATAAATCTTTTCAACTATGTTTTAGTCGATCTACAAAAAAAGATTGTAATAATATATTTTTTTTTTTCATGTGTGTAATTTTAAAAAATTTCGGTCAGTGGCATTCATATTTCAGTAAGTGTCTATATTGACTTTTTCTTTGTCAAAACGTAGTGATGACGTGTGTATAAAACTTTTCAACTACTTTTTTTTCAAGAGTGTTCCTTTCAGTTTTCAGCTAAAAACGAAAACAAAATCTGTTTTCTTTGATAAGTTCATTTGGGCATAATTCTTTCTTCTTTCCTTCGTGGTTTTTTTTAAGGTATTCACCTTACGTTGATCCTTGCGCTGAACATGAAGGATCCATTTGGTCCATAATTGTGACAAATGTGGTGACTTTTTTTCACTTTGGTTCCTACCATATTTGCTGTCGTGTCTTGCCATCGTGTCTTTTTTATTTTTTTAAATCCTAATTTATACCTACTAATCTTTTTTTTGCATTTTATTTCCGTTTTCTTTTCCTTGATCACTGGAAGACTCTCAGTCTCTGATTTGGAGTCCTTATTTTTCCAGATCACCCTTTTGGAAATTGAAATTCGAGGTGGTTTCATAGTTTTTATCTCTTTATTTTCATCTGCTTTTGTACAGTTCACATATTTTAAGCTTATGTTCTTTTGTTGAGAAAAGTCCTTCATTACCAAAAGTGTTGAACTATTGTTCCCGATTAATTGGTTGGATAACGCAATTAATTCGATTTGACTTCGTGTCTCTGAATCGGACTTGCTAACTAACCATCTTTGTTCTGTCGCATTCACTACATGAGGGGTATAGTCAACGGTATGGTTACAAAATAACTGCATACGGATTGAACAATTCTTGCTGTCAGAATCACTACTGGTTATTCTTTTTATCTTCCTTGGCGGTGTAAGGTGCTCCATACTTTTGCTATCGGATTTAACTAGTCTTTTTTTAGGCAAGACAGCATTGGTTTGGAGTCAAGTCAGAGATTTCTTCCAACATGGGTTGCATCTCTTTAGCGATCTCTGGTAATTCACCAGGAGAATTAATTATGCCATCTTTGGGTGCCATTGATTTCTCTACTTGAGAGGCCAGTGAGATGATAGTCTGGCCTTTACTAACTTTTACCGATTCCTCTTTAATAGTAATGTCATACCACACCTTCCTAATGATATCAGGAAAATATATCTCTGGAAAATATTCAGGCATTTTTTTTCTGGGAATGCAATAAATACTTCTTACTAATAGTTCTTGTAGTTAACGGATCAAAATTTTCGGTTTTTGAGAACAAATCATGTACAAAATCTTCAATATGCTGCATTTCTTCTTTATCTGTTCGACACATGATTGACAAATGCCAATGAGGGATACGCTAATCAGCAAAATATTAAATAAATGTTTAGCCTACCTGGCAATGACGTAGTTGATTACTTTATTCTTGGTTGTGCGCTGAATATTTTCCGTTCCTTATTTGGGTTATTGTTTAGTTTGATTTTGTTTGTTTTTGTTTTTCTCTTTGGTTGTATCTTTGGTTATGGCTGTGGTAATCGTCAGGGTCGGTCGAATCCTTAAAACGACTGGTGGCCTAGGACGCTTCGTTGTGCCGTGGTATTTTTTCCTTTGGGTCTATCCTGCGTCTTAGGCACCAATATAATAATCTGTGCTGGGGCACCGTCTCACTGTATGTATGTTATGTATGTATGCGATGTATGACATGTATGAGAACGATGCTCCGGCACAGTATTACAATCGTCGAAACTGCCCGTTCCAACCTCCCGTTCTTATGTTGTCTGTTGATTTACAGGAAGGCTGAAAAAGAGCTGGTTTCGTTCCTTTTACCAACTCGGCTGAAATAAGATTAAATAACCAAAAGCTGTCAACGGATCAACAAAACAATTGAACACAACGCTTTTTTATGCTTATGTACAACTTATATACATTTATTTTACAAAGGGGCGAGGTGATTTCTTGCCAGCTGATTGGCGATCTACAGCTAGTTTTTGGCTAATTTATCAATTTTGTACCGATTGGCAAGGCATCAGAGTGTATCAGTAAAGTTTATCAAGGGCCCCATGCCATGGCGACTCTGTGGTCTCTCCTCTTTCTTCGGTCTGTCCCGGTCTGTCCTCTTCTGTCTCTTTCTTCTGACGCCCTGACGGTCTGACGGTCTGTGATTTATGGGATCCAGACCTCCCCACCTCTAACATATGTCTCTGATTGGCCAGCCAATCGATAATATTGCCTACGTGTCTAAATGGCCTTGTGCCAGCCTAGCTTGTATCTTTCCATTTGGAGTCAAGGCCAACCATTGTTTTATTTATCTAAGTTTTTGAAATTGTTGCCGAACTTTTCAAAAACTGGAATCTTATTTATTGGATTTATCATTTCATTTTGTGAAATTTAAAATTCCGATGATATATATCAAATTCCATAATTTAAGGAATCTCTTTGTCTACGTGAACATTTCTCGTTTAGATAAATATATACCTCCAATATAAACATTATTATTATTATTATTATTATTATTATTATTATTATTATTATTATTACTTTTAATTTTTACAAACCACCATAATTAATAATTAGGGTAGTCTTAATTAATTGGTAATTAATTAATAGGTCGCCAATCAACCCATAACACAATAGTGTTATATATATATATATATATATATATATATATATATATATATATACCAACCCCCCCGCCCAAGTAGGATGTGACAATTTCTTAAGCGCCGATATTAATTCAGAGTATTCCTCCTCCGTAATTTGTTACCTAACTAAGGTTAAAGATCCCAGTCCGACCTACTATTTACTCATAGCTAGAGGGAGAATAGTTGGATGCATACCTTTTCCGAGGGTATTAGCACTGTATGAAATGCAAACAACCTCGTCCAGGATTTGAGCTCATCTCGCCGTATCCATTCCCTGGTCAATACATTGTTGACCATTTGTTTCTCTTATTCCTCTGTTTCCTTATTTCTGTTCTTCTGGAAATAGTCTGCAGTATTCAAGCGATTATTATTTTTATTTTCAGTTTTTCACACGAGTTCTAACTGATGGTTTTCACTGGAGCCTGGATTACAGCATGTTTCCTCAGGTCACTAGTCTCTTCTAAGTATCCGACCCAATTCTAGGAGTGCTGTGGTATAAGTGGTTTTCGTTCTTCCTCTAATCTCAAGTTCATTGAATCTCTTTTCCAAATTCTTGGGGACTGTTCTAAGTAGTCATAATCCACAGCTTATTTCAGGTTGAGATATTGTCCAACTTTTGCCTTCTTTCATTCTCACTATGCGGTCTGTAGGAAAAGAAATATTCACAAATAGTAAAGACATGCTGGATAAATGCTAGGAGGTACAATGTAGCCGTGGCATGAATAGACCACAAAAATCATTCGACATGATCCCACAAACGTGGATAAAAGAATGACTGAAAATGTTCAAGAGAGTCATAAACATTATCGCTAGAACTTAGTTTGGAGTACAACTCTCAGCTAAAGAAAAAAATCCAAAGACAATGAATTTTCCTAGAAGATGCTTCTAGGAAAATTCATTGTCGCCACTACTATTTGTTATAACATTGAACAATAAACTTAGAAAATGCAAAGGAGAATACAAATTTATCAATTACAAAAACATAAACCACTTCATGATATTAAAATGTTTGCCAAGAATGTCAAATTGAATTTGAGATTGAAAAATGTGCTATACTGATAACAAACAAAAAAAGGGAAAATAAAAACTACTGAAAGAATAGATCTGCTCAACCATGAATATATCGAAACACCTAGAGAAAAAGAAAGCTAGAATTATCTGGGACTTTTGAAGCAGACATCATAAAGCAAACGGACATGGAAAAAGTAAGAAAGGGGTACTTCAGAATAACAAGAAAATTTCTTGTGTGGCCAATTTGCAGCCGCGCAAATACTACCTCCTGCCCTCGGGATTTTCTATAACTTTCTATATCTATTCTCCTAGAGTTGGTTTAATTGATAATAATTTGTTCGGGCACTACTATTCCAACGTTGTTTCGATTTTTGCTTAATAGATATTTTTTTTATTTGGTACCTTAGGTGTATATATGAGACTTTGAAGTTTGGACCAATTTTCGACATATTTTGCTGCTGAATTGGCTTTGTCATTTCCATTTATTCCAACATAATTTGGGATCCAGCACATCAAAACTCCTTTTGACTCAGATAGTGAATTGAGTTTACATAGTAACTTGACTATTAATGAGTAGACAAGTATTTTGTTTCTTAGCATAATTGGTACAGATAATGAATCAGAAAATATTATAGTTTTTGTTTGTATTTATTACGATGAAGGTTCAACAATAAATATGGAGGCCTCATTTGGGAAGTATGTCTTGCTTATTTATTTATTTTTTCACATATTGCCGCACTTCCTGTTGTTTTATTTTTGTTTTTGGAGCTGTATAAATGGGTGTGTAACTGGGATATATTTAATAAATCTGATAAAGTTCCTCCTGAAAATTGAGAGGATGGGTATTTACTTTTTAGAATTTGCATAAGTTTCCAGACTAGTTGATCCAGGGTGCATATTTTTTTCCTAAAGCCAGATTGGAGTTTTGTAATCAACTTTTTTTTTTACAAATGTTAGTCTGGCATTTCTCATCATTTCCAGGGTTTTACAGATGCAACTTATCAAGGCAACTAATCGATAGTTTGTTGGATTTGTAGTGCAGTTTTGGCATTTTGCTATAGGGAATTTCCATAGCGCAAGGACCTCGCCAGTTGTTCTAAATGGACAGCAAATACTCTCTCAATTCTCTATGGAGTTTTTCCGGAATTCGTAATAATTTTCACCCGGGCCAACAGCTGTGTTGTGGGCTTTTGCTAAGGAGTCCTTCAATTCATTCATTGTGACCAACTGATTGTAATCTTGAAAGATTTTTGTTTGGAAATTAATTCGGTTTTCATCTTTTTCTTTGATGCTTTAGAATTGGCTGTTGTTGTTTTTTGAGGATGATTACGAAAGTTTATTCCTGGATGTTTGCTATTTCCGTTTTACTTACAGCTTCTATATTATTATGGATGATGTAATCGACTACTCTTTTTACCAGATATGTTCTTCATTTTCTCCTATATAATCTTACTCAATATGTAGTTTCTCCAGGTTTTCTTTAAGATTTAAATGTTCGACATGTTTTAGCTCTACATCAAAAAAACCTATTCATGCTTTCTTTTCTTGGATTGGTTTTAGATTTTCCCAGGATTTCTTGGCGTGTCCTTACAGTCTTTTTTCTCACTCTTCATCAAACCATTACTTACTTTGTCTTACAGAGGAAGAGGTTTTCGGGATGCTTCCTTTTGCTATTGATAAAAGTGTTTTTGGTTCCCTATATACAAACCAGAACTGTCGGAACTACCCAATTTTTTCCCAGTTGACCCTTTTAATATTCCAACATGATGTTTGTATATCAGGTGGGACAGAATTTTCTAAGATGGTGCGAACACTTGAACATGAACTTTCCAATCATAATCAAAGTATATGGTGGTTTACAGATGGTAAGGTTTATAGTTGAGTAGGTGGTTGTTCATGGATGAAGATAAGTATGGCGTTTCTTGTTATATAGACATAACTGGTACTCTTCGATTAATGACTCAACAGCTTCTTGGTTAATTTCCTTATTGCTCCATATTTCTTTATGACTGTCTAAATCTCCCATTAGAATGAAGGGTCTTGGAAGTTGTTGGATAAGATGTTTCCATTCGGATTCTCTAATGATGCTGTTGGGTGAAACATATTGTTACTTTCCTGTGGAGGGTTGCAAATATAACATATTTTCTTTGATGTTAATTTGATTATGTACTATTCTATTATTAATAATTATTGATGTGCTACCTGAGGCTCTATAAGTATGTTTGTTTATGCAATTGTATAAAGTGAAGTCTTTTATCTTTATGATGATAATTTCTTTAAGAAAGGTTTCCTGTAAACATTATGCCAGGGCAGTAAGTCGAGATGAGAAGCATTAATTCACCAAGATTAACTTTTGCACCGCATATGTTCCATTGGATTATTTTTTTTAGCCATGATTTAATTAATTTTGAGAATGCCTTTTTAGGAAGTTTTTGTCAATCGTGGGTTATAGTCCACCACGTCCATTACTTCCAAACATTCAAATTTGTTTTTTATTCTTTTTACCAGGATGTGTCCCTAAGGTAGAAGGTTATATTTTTTTTCAAGCAGTGTCCTTCTCCATATCTTTTTTTGTTTCTCGTCAGTGATCAGATGTTGATTAATTTCAGTATTACAGAGATTTTTAGGTGAAGATTTTGAGTTTTCTGTAAACTTTTTTAAATAGTTGAGTAGGTATTTGATATGGATTGTTTGGTTTAATTTTGATTTTAATTGATTTCAAAATTTTGGCCAGTCCTCGGCAGTTCAAGCACATGGCTTTGTTTGGACAGTTTTCCTCCATGTGGCCAGGGTCCGTCTGGCCACACCCTTCACATGTTGAACGTCTGCTGCAGTTTTCCCTGTGGTGACTATATTTTTGGTATTTAAAGTACTTCAATACTGTGGAAACGTATTATTCTACCTTTTCAAGGCAATGGCCAATTTTTACTTCCTTGGGTATTATTAGTGCATTAAATGTCAAAAATTAGGTATGGCTTTGTACTCTTCATCATCCCTTCTAATAGGGATTCTTTTGTAATATGGTACGCTTTGCTTTCGTAAAGCTGCTTTTATTTCCTCTGGTGTTGCTAAGGATAAATCGCTGTTCCTTATTACTCATTTTGAAGTGTTGAGTCTTTAGTGGGCATAAACTCTGAATTTAAAATTGTGGTAGCTTTCCATTTTGAGTAGATTTTCGGAGTTTTTTTAATCTACTTCTATAAGTAGATTACCGTTTCTGATCTTTTTCACGAATCGACGGTTTTCTCAGCTGGAGATGATTTTTTTCTATTCTAAAAGGGACTGGTTTCGATAAAGGTGTATCTTCCAATGGTTCAATTATGATAAGTCTTGGCTATTTAATTAGTTCTTGAGGTTTTTCATCTTCTGAATCCGAATCGGTGAAGTATCGTTTGCTTTTTTATGAGTTAGACATATGTGTTTATTTTTTCATTAGCACTGTGCTTCACCACCTACCTCGGAGTTCAACTTTGTGTTGGGAAGGTAGACAGAAACCCATTTGTCTTGGTTGAAACGGGGATAGACTACCAGTTTACTCGAGTCAGGCCAATTTATCAGAGGTCAAAGTCCTATCTCCTAACGCAATCTACCCTCATCCACCAGCTTCTAGCAATTTTAAAATAAAATAGGATTGGGTATTTCTTTGTCACAAGAGCAATTTGAAGAATAGAGTCGGGACAATCGTATAGATACTAGGACTCGACGCAACCAACCGATTGATGAGATCGCGCCTGTCCGACCATCCGTCTAGCCCAGTTGATGCTAAAGTGATGTATTGCAAGTCAGATAACCACTCGGTTGTCGGATCAAGAACTGCTCAACCACCAGGATTCCGCATACAAGCATCATGGGTCGCCACCCACGGTTAATAGGTGGTCCGATTGGGGTGGTTGACTTACCCCTCTACTGAGGTACACTCAGCATATTCTACAGCCCCAGCCAACAGGGCAAAAGAAAGTGGACTTGTGTCAAGGACTCGAAGAATATATAAACAAGAATAAAGAGAGATTGATTACAGCAAATCGTTACAGCAATAACAACAGGACAACAAAAATTCAAAAATCTACAAATAAAAAATGAAAGAAAAAACAACTATAAGGACGTTTCACATGAAATGCCCTGGACCTAGTTACGAAGTGATAACTTAAAGACAAACTGAATTCTCTAATAATAGCCGCCTAAAAATATGACATAAGGACTAATTATATCAAAGAAAAATTCCTAATAAGCAGGAGAATAGCAAATGTAGGAAATATGGTGATAAAACAGCTAATCAAATAATAAGTGAATGCAACAAACTAGCACATAAGGAATACATGAACAGGTTGAGTAATGTGGGGAATTGTGATAAAAACTAAAATTTCTATGGCATTTTTAAATACATGTGACCGATTTAGGTTTTGAAATTAGAAGAAAGAAAGAAAAAAAAACGGAAATATAATTCGCCAGCTGACTTCGGCCGTAGATTCAAAACAGATGGGCGATCCGGAAATGACCTCGACCGGGTAGTCGAGGCGGATGGTGGCCGGGATAGGGCTGACCATATCAGTAGTAAAATCTCAAGTAGGTCGGAACTCCCAGAAGCGAGAGTGGGCGGTCATAGACAAGTCTTTGATGTAATCAGACTTTAGTCGCTCGGAAAAAGATAAATCCTGTTTTATAGATTACCGGAAAATGAAAATCGAAATTAAAAGAAAACCAAATGTATTAAAAGGATACTCAAGTGGTCAGAAGATCGTCGGGAAAGAGAATCTTTGGTTTATTGTTTCCTTAAACACTTAAGAATGGAGATAACTCTTGTTGAAAATCGAAATTAAAGAAAGTCAAATGTATTTAAAAAACATTCAAGTGGCCGGAAGAGATGGCACCTAGATTGGTGAGCGGAAGTAAATTCGATTGGCTGGTTGAAACAAGAGGGAGGCGGTTACCCTGCTTGAGTGGGAGGAGCAGAAAAATTCCTAATATCTTCATGCCGGCCGGAAATAAAATTGTTCCGATTGAAATGTTATTTAACTCAGACGTTTTTGGCTTTTGAAAGCAGACGAGGCCGAACGAGCAGACGAGGCCGAACGAGCAGACAAGGCCGAACGGGCAGATGAGGCCGAACGGGCAGATGAAGTTGTGATTGCTTGAGAATCGGGCTAGTTGACAAGATTAACGCAATACTGAAAGTCGAGAGTAACAGACTTCAGCTAAGACCATTTTGAAAACTTAGTCAACTTACGAACTGATTTGCACAATACTTTGCAGAAGACCAGAAGTATTTAGTTACGGGTACATCACTCCCACAGACCTTGAGAAGTAATTATTTGTATTCTTGTATTTTTGAATATAAATGTTGTTGATTTTTGATGAAAAAGAGTCGTTATTTTTTATGTGACCAATAGGCCACCATTAACCTCGGAAATCAGTTTCTATAGCAGATTTCTAGTCGTTTGAGATCTTAGCACAACGTGGGGCATTCGGCTAGACTTCCAGCAAATATAGAGACCCTGCAATCCTTGGTTGATGCAGAAAATCCGATCTTGACGGCCAATTTCGGAGATTCTGTGAGCCCTTTAGCTCGGTAGCGACCGACGGGTGCCTTAATGATCAAGGGTTTTTGACCGGACTGTGACCACAGAGGAAAAAAAACCTCACGAAGAAACCACCCCAGGAACCCAGACAGCAAGGACACTGAAACATTGAGACCCAGGATCCCAGGAGCTTTGAACGAGACGACAGTTTTTAAAAGAAAACAAAAACAAAAGAGACTCTAGTCAATTTGACTTAAAAAAAAAATAATTCCGAGAGAACCAGCAACCCAGAGACAGAGGAGGCAAGGATCATTTAAAGGTAGGACACTCTTTTGGTTTTTCCCTTTTTCTTTGTTATCATATATCTCTTGCCAGTGTTTTTTTAGTATAATGAGTGTGAGCGGGTCTCAAGATAGTTTGAATAGGGGGTGTCAGGAAGCTGATGAGGGTGGATTAGGAAGAGGAAACCTTCATAGGATATTAGGTGGGATGCGAGTGCCATTATTTAAGGGCGATTCTATCAGACTGCAAGACTGGATAGAGTCGATAGAAAAAAAGAAATTAATCTATGGACTATCGGAGAGGGAATCGGTGCTGTTAGCATTTGAGGCAAAAGCGGGACCGGTTTCGAAATCCATAAGAAGATAGATTGAAGAAAGTCCCGGTTTAGGGTGGGAAGATTTGAAAAACAGAGTGATAGAAAAGTATGCTAGTGTTCGTACCGAGATAGAGGCAAACAGGAAGTTACTTAGGCTGAAGCAGGAGTCTGGGGAAACCCCTTCAGAGTTAGGTTAGAGAGCGACCGAATTGGCGTTGCTCGCCTATCCGGAGGAGGCGGCTCGGGGATGTAAGGTGATCCAGGCCCAGCTGGTTGATCTATATGTAGATGCCTTACAGGACGACGAAGTGAGGAATGAGATACTTCATGGGAGACCGGCCAGGTTGGCCGATGCGTTAGAGCTAGCCCGAGATGGAGAGGGATTCTGGGATCGATCTCGAATTAGAAAGAGCCAAGCCCAGGAAAGGATTCAGGAAGGAGCGAGAAATATTTGGGAAAGAAGGGTCCCTGGTCCAAGAGGGGGACGGAGAATACTCCAGGAAATAAGTGAAGATTGGGATGAAGAAATAGACCCCAGGCGTGAAACATGGTAATCCATGTAATCCCCCACCGAGACATAACAGGACGGTTTGTTGGACCTGTAAGGGTGAAGGACATAGGTCCGTAGAGTGTCCGACAGGTAGAAAGAGACAGGAAGCTGGGTGGGATAGACGAGATAAGGATAGGCTTAAAGAATCTCCAGTAGCTAGTCCCAAAGCTGTCCCAAGAAATCAGGGAAAGGCCTATGGAACAACCAGAGTAATTAGGACCAGGGTGGCCCCAATTAGATCGATAAGCGTTAGATGTTGGAACTGTGGACAACCAGGCCATATGTCTGCCAACTGTCCTCATAGGAAGTGCTGGGTTTGTGATCAGTTAGGTCACGTTAAGAAGTCCTGTCCCAGGCGAATGGGAAACGAAAACAGGACTGGATATAGAAATAAGACGAAGTGTTGGAAGTGCTTTCGATTGGGCCACATTAGTAAGTAAGTACTGTTTTAGTGGAACAGAAAGTAAGATAGAGTCGGAAAGTTGTGACTCTGAGGCAGGAACGGATAATGTAAAATATCTGTTGTCAGTCCCAAAGTCTGGAAAGACACAGGGCTGGAGTAAAGGAAAGAAGATAGTAAGAAAAAGTAAGGTAGAGTCGGAGAGTTGTGACTCTGAGGTAGGAACAGATGATGAAAGATATCTGTTGCCAGTCCCAAGGTCTGGAAAGATGCAGGGCTGGAGAAAACGTAAGTCAGAAGGAAAGGCTCAGGTATTCTCGCTCTTAACTGGGGAGAAACAACTGACCTGTAAAGTTAGATTAGGGAAAATTAAAGTCGAAGCTTTAATTGACTCTGGTGCATCCGTGTCATTGATTAGTAGGGTCGTTTATGATCGCCTGAAGACCCGGGAAGAATTTAAGAAATCGGACCTAAGTATTAGTCAGGCTAGTGGTGAAGATTTGACAGTATTAGGTATGACATGTCTACCATTGAGAGTAGGTAGGGTGGAAAAGAACCACAAGCTGTATGTAGTGCCTGGTTTGCACAACGAGATAATTTTAGGGAGAGACTGGCTAGGACGAAATAGGGCACAGTTGACGTTTAACCCCCCAATGTTGTCAGTGGGTGGGGTAGAGGTGTCCCTGGGGGGCGGTGAAGAAAAGGTAGTAGGAATACTAGCCAAAAAAAGGATGTAAAAAGTCCGCCCAGAAGGATAGTCGCAAGTGAAGGTGAGGGAGAGGAAGACTTGGAAAAGAAGAAAGTGTAGAGAGTGAGCCTGAGTTGCCACTCAAATTGAGGATAAGGGGAGCACAGGTGTTGAAACTTCAAGTGGGAGTAGTGCTGGCCCCTAACAATGAGTAGGTAGGAAGGTAATGGGAAAGTGAATAATGTCTTGGGTTGTTCGCGTGTGCTGCCGTTTGTGTGGAAGGGCCCCCATGCGGGGGTGGTACTCGCGGATATTTTAGGACTAAAATTCACCAAGCATTAGGGTAGGTAACCGAAGAGATAGATATCTGTATGAATTGATAGAAATACTAGTGGTGGTTACCTATAAGTAAAATAGGCTACTCACTCGTCTCTTGTAAGGATGAATAAAACGAGTGAGGTGATCATAGCCAGATCAAGGTGGCTGATAGTAATAGGCTTAAGGTCGTATGGAGAGATATCGACCAAATTGGGGAAGGAATTTCTGAACTTGGAAAAATGGAAGAAAAGTTCACTGAGAGAAATTCGGATGATGATAAATATCTAAGGTTGTTAGATTTCTTAGAGCAGGAGACTTCTATGGTAGCATACCGGGAGAAGAAAATGCAGAATTATTTGAAAGGGGGTAGAGTTGTTGCAAACCAGACCAAAAAGAGCGGGTACCCATAGCAGGAAAAGCCCTAAGTTGTTGTTCGGAACAGTATCCGAAAGCGACAAGAAAATTGAAAGATGTAAAAGAGGGACAGAAAGTGTTAGCCCAGGTAGCTAAGGAAAGCGTATCCAATTTAAACGTGACAAGAGTGGAATTAGCTAAGAACCCTCCGTTCTTAGCTAATTCCACTCTTGTCACGTTTAAATTGGATACGCTTTCCTTAGCTATAAATTGACTTATTGGTAGTATGGAAACCTTGCAGGGAGAAGTGGGGAATGTGACAGACAAGTTATGGTAACCCATAGTCGTCTTAGAAGTATTCTTGTAGGTATACGGGCAGGGCTCTCTCATCATTTGAAATCGCCAGTTGACCCTACTAAAGAATTGTGGATGTATTATAGTGCCTTGGGCTGTGTTACTTTGTTAGAAGATGATAGACTGTTGGTATTGTTATCCGTTCCCCTACTGGATAGAGATAGTATTTTTTAAAGATATCAGGCGATGAATTGACATCTCCCATAACCCCAGGTAGACCAGAAACTAGGAGCAGTTGCTCGATATAAAATTGAAACTGAATTTCTCGCTTGGAGCTTGGTTCGAATAAAATTCCTGCAGTTGTCAGTGGTAGAAGTAATAAGGTGTTAAAGTGATGTCTTAGGAACTTGCGACTCCGTGAGTCCCATATATGTAATGGATAATCGTAAGTTGTGTATACTAGAGTTATACAAAGAGAAGTTTCAGAAAAAAAAAAAGAATCAATTTCTAAATTATTGGGGACCAATATTAGCGATTAGGTGGAGTTGTGGAAACCCCTAGTGAAAGATTTTCTAAGGCCACGTTAAGAAAGATACCTAAGCTTTTAGGGCCAGTTGAGAGGATTGATTTAGACCAGTTACCGGATAAGTTAAGTTCAGTAGGGACATCGAATTCAGTGTGGAAGGGAACGTCGGGGATTGTGATAAACTGGTCGGTTATGATAGGAATCTTGCTGATCATAGTGATGGTACTATCAGCAGTATACTTGTGGAAAAGACGTAGGAAAGTATTAAGCAGGAAAAGAGGACTGGCAGGTGTGTGTGAGAGCAAGGAGGGAAACCCACTAGGTGTCTCTGTGGAAGGCAAGGGAAACTCAAATGAACCATTGCCAATGATTGATACAAAGAAAAAAAACTCTTGATGAAGGACTGAAGGCTGCTGTTAAAGCAAAAGCTTGTTGCTAAATATATGTGTGCGTGTGTGTACACATATATTACATGTGTTGATATTCTGAACATAATCTACGGATTGGATTGAGTAATTGGTAAGGAGCGCTGAGAGCTCTGTTTGAATTCTATCCTACTGCATAAAAAGAACATTTAAAGAAAAAAAAACTCTACTGCATGATTAGTAGAAAGAAAATTAATATGAACGAAAAAAAAATGAGAAAGAACTGGAACAATTGCATGATCAAGGAAGAAGTAAGGACGTTTTCTGTTTCTACTGTATGATTAGTAGAAACCTTATGCATGAATTGTTTTTGAACTTACCAGTTGGTAGGTGGGTTTATATGTCATTTACAAGTAATTGACAAAAGGAATAGGGAGTGATGTGACCGATTTAGGTTTTGAAATTAGAAGAAAGAAAGAAAAAAAAACTGAAATATAATTCGCCGGCTGACTTCGGCCGTAGATTCAAAACAGATGGGCGATCCGGAAATGACCTCGACCGGGTAGTCGAGGCAGATGGTGGCCGGGATAGGGCTGACCATATCAGTAGTAAAATCTCAAGTAGGTCGGAACTCCCAGAAGCGAGAGTGGGCGGTCATAGACAAGTCTTTGATGTAATCAGACTTTAGTCGCTCGGAAAAAGATAAATCCTGTTTTATAGATTACCGGAAAATGAAAATCGAAATTAAAAGAAAACCAAATGTATTAAAAGGATACTCAAGTGGTCAGAAGATCGTCGGGAAAGAGAATCTTTGGTTTATTGTTTCCTTAAACACTTAAGAATGGAGATAACTCTTGTTGAAAATCGAAATTAAAGAAAGTCAAATGTATTTAAAAAAACATTCAAGTGGCCGGAAGAGATGGCACCTAGATTGGTGAGCGGAAGTAAATTCGATTGGCTGGTTGAAACAAGAGGGGGCGGTTACCCTGCTTAAGTGGGAGGAGCAGAAAAATTCCTAATATCTTCATGCCGGCCGGAAATAAAATTGTTCCGATTGAAATGTTATTTAACTCAGACGTTTTTGGCTTTTGAAAGCAGACAAGGCCTAACGAGCAGACGAGGCCGAACGAGCAGACAAGACCGAACGGGCAGATGAGGCCGAACGGGCAGATGAAGTTGTGATTGCTTGAGAATCGGGCTAGTTGACAAGTTTTAACGCAATACTGAAAGCCGAGAGTAACTGACTTCAGCTAAGACCATTTTGAAAACTTAGTCAACTTACGAACTGTTTTGCACAATACTTTGCAGAAGACCAGAAGTATTTAGTTACGGGTACATCACTCCCACAGACCTTGAGAAGTAATTATTTGTATTCTTGTATTTTTGAATATAAATGTTGTTGATTTTTGATGAAAAAGAGTCGTTATTTTTTATGTGACCAATAGGCCGCCATTAACCTCGGAAATCAGTTTCTATAGCAGATTTCTAGTCGTTTGAGATCTTAGCACAACGTGGGGCATTCGGCTAGACTTCCAGCAAATATAGAGACCCTGCAATCCTTGGTTGATGCAGAAAATCCGATCTTGACGGCCAATTTCGGAGATTCTGTGAGCCCTTTAGCTCGGTAGCGACCGACGGGTTATATACAAGTGGATCCCTCAATTAAGGCTGGGAGATCAGTTTTAACTAACAAAAAGAAGAGAAACTGTCATATAGTTCTATTCCTCCTGTTGTTGCTCTTTTTCATTTATTTATCATAAACAATGCGCATTTCTCAGTTTCAAATTCTTTCATATATTATTAGTATTACTTTCACTCTATGCGAGTTTTCGGACTGATCTCTCATCGTGATCTTTCATTGAAGTCTGAGTGACAGCAAGTCTCATCAATTCTCCAGAACTCTCCGAAGTATTTTAGTTGATATTTAACTGTGATGTTGTCTTGATGATGTCGATTCTTCCTCTGATCTCCAGTTACCCCAGTCTTTTTCCAGGCCTTTGGGAACCAATCCAGGTATTCCAAATACACGTAATATCGCCGTCACATACCGGTTAAAGATTTTAAAGTATACTAAGAGGTCTGTCACTGACGTTTTTAGGTGGTTTCTCTCATCTTTTGTCTTGCTGCCCAACTCGGTATAAAAGGGTGTTCGTCTCACGACCCTTTTCGTTCACTCACACCCTTGGTAATTTCTATAAGATGCAGATTGCTTTCACCCTCTCTGTGTGTTCTTAAATTTTCTCTGTCATATAACGGGGATTCATTTAATCTCAACGATTAGTTGACTAAAAAAGCCTTAGAAACCCGAATTAAAAAAGAATTTAGGTTAAGCCGTTGTCTGTATTCTACTTTTGATGTAAACAAGTAGATAAATGATATGAATAAATAAAATATTCGTTAAATAATAATAATCATCTTAAACTTTAGTTAAACATAGGTAAAAGTTACTCCACGTTTTAACAACTCGTATGTAAGATGAGTAAGTAAAGCTAATAATGATAATAGTTTACAATACTTCCTCTAAAAACAAAAAAATAAAAAATAAAAACTCCCCTAAAAATTATTATCATTATTATAGTTATATTTCATGCATAGTATATACCAAACTGATTTATGCACGACAATGTTCATTAGTGTTAAACAAAAAATTATGAATGGGACTGAAATCCATAAAAAATCTGTGAAACTCGTCAAAGGGTGATTTTATGCCGGTTTCAGACAAAATCACCTGGTGACAAAAGAAAAAAATACTCATATTTAAAGTGTAAAATTAGACAAAGCCTATTTGCTTATATTTATTTAAACAGGAAACAACAATAATAGCAAGAGTATTAATATTTTTGTTATTAGTTGAATTATTGACATGCCTTTATAAAAAAGACTAAATAAAGAAGCATTTGATTGATTTAAAGGTTATTTTTACGAATATTTGTTACAAAATATAAAGAAAATTTAATCTCATATAAGAAAAAAAAAATCCAAAATTTAACTAAAATTAATAATAAAAATTATCTTAAGATTCCATATATTATTTTCCTGAGATAGTTTAGTGAGATAAGATGACATTTTTGTCGGCTGGGTTTTTTTTTCGATGAGAGGCATGGTGTGTTTGTCACATTCACACTTTTATGCGGACGGCTAACAATTCTTTTCCAAGAATGAGATGTTGGAAGCAATATCAATTGTTTACAAACGCGCCATTCCTGAATAAATTCTGAATTTAACTTCTATGGACAGTCAGCTTAAAAGGTCTGTCAACGTTTCATCGCTATTGCAATTGGGTTATTTTTCAAATAATTTTAATATCAATTCAATAAATAAGAAATTACAAGATAGCGATTTTAGTAATAATAATGAGAATAAATGAAAGGAAGTTTACATTGACATAAATGTTGCCAATACGAGAAACGGATTCTACACATGAGGGACTTTTCTTTTTCAGATTATCACTAACGTGTCGTTCCTAAAAAGATTCCCCATATCTAGCCCCGAGAAAGAAGATGGTTGACCTACGATAAAAGAAATTCTCAATTGAAAGTAAGGGCATAAGATCTTTGTAACAACGGTCTATCTGTTTATAACTCTTCCAGGGATTAATTTCCTTTTTGCAGAATTTCTTTCCTTGTGTGGTGAGGTTAAAACGACATAGTCATTTATAGCAAAGGCATCTCTAAGAGAAAAAGACTATCAGGTAAGGCACTGTCATAGGCTTTCCTAAAATAATGATACCTTTATTTTACGGGTATCATTATTTTCTTTTTGTGTTCCACGTTCATGATATTTTTTCAGATTTGAATTGAAATAATAACCGAAAAATGCACAACAAAAGAAAAAAAAGAAAAGAAAAGAAAAGAAAACGACCCTCTACCCCCTAAAAACACACAAAACAGTAATATGCTGAAGCGGATAAAATTTTCCAAGCAAGTTGTTTATATAAGGAAATTCTCAAATTGTCATAAACTGTGCATCAAATTAAATGTGATTTCTTAAAAGGTTTGTCGATGTTATTTTTCGAATAATTTTGTTTAAAGAATTTGCATTATAAATGCAAATTCTATAAACAAAAAGATTATTTCATACACGGAGAGAATCATATCGAACTAATGGCCAAGTTAGTATTCATATTGATTAATTGTTTTTTTCTTATATAAGATTAAATTTTCGGTATATTTTGCAGGAAAATATGTTGAAACCGTCAAATGCACAGACATGGATTCTGCTTTAAACAAAGCCTTAAATATGACGATCAGCCCAGCAAATGGCAACGACAAATATTTTTCAATAAATCCGAGTGGAGAGATCAAAACTACAAATGTTTCTCTGGATTATGAAAATCTTGCAAATTCCAGTTTCCAACTGGAAATTATTGTTTTGGTTAACGACATGCCAACTAGTTACCCCCAAAAGACAGGAACAGCCACCATCATTGTCAGTGTAAGTAGCACCATCCATATACGCATCATCATAGAAACTGAATAATATTATCACTGTAATTTAAATTGAAAAATTATCTATCATCAGTTGGTTATTTTTGAAAAATAATAAAGTTAAATCTGAATTTCAAAGTTTTAAAATTTTAAAATTTTAAATTCTCCCATCATAATATTTAGTATAGCCATACCTTATATCTTCGTATATTTTTGATTGTAGTGAGTATACCCGTGATCGTACACTCATCTTCTATCGTCTCGGAATCGTTGCTATCTGTCGATCATCTGTCATCTTCTATCTTGGATGCTGGCTGGTTCTAAGCTGGTTTTCTAGATCGTGTCTGATTCTAAACAAGTTTCTTCTGGATCTAGGATTCTTCCTGGCTTGATACTGGGACGTCCCATGTTGTTACTTTGTTTTAAATTAGCGACACAAGAATTTCTTCTTTTTTTTTTTTGAGCTCATATTTTATTTCATAAGTATACCAGATCAAGTCAAACGCGCGGATATTTGGAAATTTGCACGTAAGACGCCATGACTGTCCGTCTCGTCCAGTCACCTTGCCAATAACTTTCCTAGCGAATTTCACACACCAATCAATTATGTATTATACGCTCAACATGATTATTTTGCTATCATAAACAAACACCTAACATTCGTGCTGAGTTATGTAAAAAATAAATCAGTTGCCTCGAAAAAGTACTAGCTCCTTCATTTAAAGGAGAATGCTGAAGGAGTGGAACTATTTTTATACTGCCAGCTCCCTATTGAGGCTTTCTTTCATGGGGTCCGCACATTAAACCGACCTTGCGTAACATTCTGGAACTATTGATATTTCTATAAACACCAAGCACTACCAACCAACACTTTCACGATTTTAGAAATTATCAAGATTGCCATCATCATGATCATCTTCTTAATTTCTTTCTTCTTTGCCAATTTAAAGTTCTATTAAGGCGTCACCAACACTTAATCAAGAAAATGATTTGCAACATACTCACGTAAATCGACAAGGATATGCATACTATAGAGATATGAGCGTCTGCTGTCGGTTAATGGTAAAAATGCGAATTCAGTGGGTTGTGTTAGTGTATTTGAGTGTTTCAGTTGATTGGATTTAGTTGGCAATCATTAATAAGTATTTATAACGGTAACTGACTTCGTTTATAGTATTTCATCATCATTCATTCTCGACAATTCGAAATATATTTTGATGGATTAAAAACTTATCATTATTAATAAGGTTATACAATATTATTCAGATTAAACACAACATAGAAAATTTGTGATTACTGGATATGATGAATATCAGCAGTTATTATTATCATTATTATCTAATTATATATAAAACACATTGAGGTTATTGACCAGTCGGCTTGGTCGGGAATACACTGAACAACACTTGCAGAGGGATAAGACTACATAAAAACGAGGCTTCTTGGGTATGACACTAAATTGTATTCAATTGTGAGGCTGCAGTATCTTGAACTCTGCACAGAGTGAAGTACCCCTTCATTAATCGACTACTTCTTTTAGATCCACTAATGACCAGAGTGGTAGTCCCTGTTAAAATTCTATTTATGTTTCAACTAGATCTTTTTGAAAATCATTAGTATGAGATAGGAATACTTGAAACCATGGGTGACAACTCAACCTTTACCTTTTTAAATGAAGGGGAAGGTGCTTCCTGGAGGAAGTCTACTCTCTAGAGCTGATCTGATATATTTTTTTATATCGCTCAACTAGATGTTTGCTTAGTTTGATGACAAAATAATCATTCTACAATTGTTATTTTCCAGGTGCTGCCTGTTAATGAATGTGGTCCTGAATGGAAAAAATTCATTCCCCCTTTACCACCTATGAAACAATACACTCTTCAAGAGAATTCGCCAGTGGGAACTGTCGTCGTAACAGTAAAAGCCATTGATTGTGACTTAGGATCTGATGGAGAAATCACATACGAAATAAACGCAACTGGATGTAAGTAATAATATCATAAGGAAATGCGTATTTTTAAACTTAAAATAACAATGAACATGAATATCTTAACATAAAATTGATATAAAATGTTAATATAGTGGCAAAATTACACAATCTTATTCAACGAGTTTAAAATAACAAAAATAAAAACAAAAACAAAGTAAACATCCCGTAAATGTGCTAATTCCATAATTTTTGCCAGGTGAAGTAGAATCTGATAAAGGCCCACTACTTGCAAAGTTGCATTATAAATAAGAGATGTGAAAACACTGGTCCGAAAAAATGCTTAGACTATATTTCTCTGGGTTTTTCTTCTTCAAAGTTTCTTTCTTTTTATGTTATTTTTTTAGTGACATCTGCTTTCTTCAGAATGGACGCCATTACAGGTGAAATCACAGTTAAATCTCTCATTGACGCCGATCCTAATACTGGGGGAACGGATTTTTTTTTCCTGACGGTGATAGCAAAAGACGGAGGTGGTAAAAGCAGTAGTCCTAAGGGTTTATATGTTATGATGGATGATGAAAACGACAACGAACCTCACTTCAGTAGTTCCGTGTACATGGCCTCCATAGAAGAACAAGCTGCCGTGGGTACAGACGTAATATTTATCAACGCCACCGACGACGACTTATTTGCTACTTTATCCTTTTCAGTCGTTAGCGGAGACCCAATGGGAAAGTTCCGCTTTAGCACCAGGAATGCTTCTTTATTGCAGTTGAACGCCCCCATAAATCCTGATAAACCAATAAAGGACCCTGAACTATACCATCTAAAAGTTCAGGTGAAAGATGGTGGAAGTATCGAACGGACCGCCGAAACAGAAGTGATTATTCATGTTCAACTAGTAAATGACCACGCTCCTGTATTTAGTACACCAGTTTCAGGACAGGTAAGAAAATTGAATCGTTTGCACATATCCTTAAGAGATCTATTAAAAGAAACATGTCAGTAGATAACAACATTTAAAGATGCATTCTTCAAAATACTGTAATATTGCTGTTGGATGTCATCTAAAAGAGGTGGTGTGTCATCACATACAGCAGATGTCTGGTATGATGCCCTGGAAATTACCCAGATGTCATCGTGTACATTGTAGAGAAATGCAATTGTCATAAAAAAAACCTGTCGATAAATTGTGGGATTGAAAGGATGTCACATACTCAAAACTGAATGTTATAAATACGGCTCCCACCTGATAGGAAAGAAATAAAGAGATTCAAAACAAACAGAGAACAAGGATAAACGAGTGAAATGTGTGCCACTGAAAAGAAGCCAATTCGAGAGGGCATGTTCTACTCAACATTAGAACTGATTACCGGCCATTTTTTCTCGTCCAGACAACTGGTCTGAAAAACTTTGACTTACTTAGTCATTGCCATTATATATATATTTTACTAGCTATTATTTATAATTGGAATTTTGTTTTACTTAAAAGAAAAAAAGGAGAAAACTACGTGTTCATTTTATGTTTCATACGTTGTTTTGTGAAAATGTATGCTGTTAAGATGGATTGTTTCCAATCGATTTGACTGGAAAATTGAACATTAGGACATCATATTGTGGTCACATTTTCTTATGTCACTATAAAAAACGAAAGATTCACATATATTGTATCTCTACTGACAGGTGAACGAAGATGCAAGTATAGGTACCTCGGTTGTTACGGTAACTGCGAAGGACGATGACTGGGGAGATGATAAGAATATTGTGTACCGAATTGCAGGTAAGATATATGCTTAAGAGATAGAGGGTAACTTTTTTTAAGAACTAAAATTTAAACCTTATGGGAAGGATAAGAAGTAAATATCGGCTGTAGAATTGAACGATTTAATAACAATAAATTTAGAGGTCCCCTTGTGTGATATAGGGGTGACCTTATAATCAGAGGGCACATCGGCCTAAACATTGCACAGATAGCAATGAAGATGAGGACAATAATCCAAATAACGCAGATACTGCTTAATTTTAAGTTTCAAATTTCATACTTTTAGATTCTAAAAACAAATATTTATTTAATAACTACTTTAGTTTATCATTTTTATCTAATGATTTTTGTAGAAGCACTCCACTGATAATTTAGCCCCCCACTCCTTTTAAACAGAACAAATATCAATGTAGATTTTTTTCTTTTATAAGATAATAACCAATTAAATCGAAAAGAGTAAAAATAAGATGTGAGGTGTCACAAAATATATCCATACTCTGGAGCTTCACGTCAGAAAGGGGGAGGCCGATATGCAAATAAAACCGTTGAGAGGAAGGACCCGAAACGGTGTACATTCTCTCCTGATGTCCCCAAAACCAAATACATAACAAATCAAAAACAAACATAGCAAAATTTGAACTTCTCGTCGGTTTTGCTATTGGATCGAGGAGCATTCTAGAGTCCGCTCGCTTTATGGTGAGTTTCAGTTACTTATCAAGTAGCTTTCTTCAATTAAATATGTAGTGAAAGAGGAAACCTACCTCGTGCAACACGGTATGACAGAGAGAGTGGCGGGCGTGAAGACTTGTAGTATTCTCGAAGGAAGCGGGCTAGGCTTTGCCTAGCGTGTAGGACTGACCTAGAGTCGAACCCGCTTCCTTCAGAATGTGAGAGCTGTGGACGATCAGTGAAATGAAAAATAGCGTAGTGGCCCGGATGTAAAGTGGTCGCGCCGTGCTGACGAGTGTCGCACAATCTGCACGGACAATTATGAGTGAGGAGCCCGGATGTGGTGAAATTGAGGTTTATTTAAAGGACTTATTCTCACAGACCAAGGAGAACGACTGCAGTAGTATTTTGTTGTCGAGACGAGCGGGACAAAGAAATAATTTTGGATATTGGATTTTGGAGCATGATACAGTTGGGAGTGTTTAGACTGTCGATTGGAACCTTGAGTCAGACTTGAATGTAAGCGCCCCCCCCCCCCACACACACACACTGATTAGAAAATAGAAAAGAGTTAAAAAAAGATCTACAAAAATTATCTTTTTAGTTTTTATTTTACATTTTATTTTCCGATTTTTTTTTTCCCCCGATATTTTCTATTTTCCGATTTCGGATTTTTTTCCCCGATATTTTCTACCAGGATAGCCCCCTTAAATTTCTTTCTACTATTTACTCCTTTAGTCTTTTGTCTTTTTATTTATACTGTAATTAGTTTCAAATCTATATACCCTCCACCGATATTTTGCGCCTCCACAAAAAAACAACAACAAAAAACATGGGGTTAAGAGACTTGAAAAACAAATCAGAAAGTTTAGAAATAAAATAACATGCATTATACAATTCATTCATTGATAAATCAACACTGAAAAATTCATTAAGATCGGATAATTCCATGATTTTTGGTAATTTTTTTCAATCGGGGGTGGGGGTAAATTTATTTCGTAAAATATGGATTTTACAGTACCTTTGCCAGTGCCTAATATTTTTAATTTAGAAGAATTTTTGTATCTTTATCCTTCACAAAATATAAATATAAATGAATATAAATAAACTTTTGTGTTAAATCTCTGTTGTTATTTTAACATTATTTGCATTCATAATAAAAATATTCACAGGGTCGGTAAAATAAACATAAAAGTAGGTTTGTCTTAATAATAGCCTATTCCTGAATTTTTACACCCAATTATTTTGTTTTCTCTTTTGACCTTATAGATTTAAAAAATTAATCATTAATGTAATTTTTTGAAAATTTATTTCAAAACATGATATCAATTTTATCTTCTTTTTTTTACAACTGTAAGCGTTATTTTCGTATTCGCCTGGGGAGTTGTCTGCCCGTTTAGTTTCGCTGGTTCCCGCTACGGGCCTTTGATATTTAAGCGGCTGATTTGAACGTCTCTTTCTCTTTTCCTGTTGCTCGACCTACGAGACACTATGGGTTAGACTCTGGTCTACCCCCCTCTCTTGTTGGGGCTTTGGTCCCCCTTACATTACTGTAAGTGATTCATACAGCATGGACTATTCCTAGTCTCATGTCTGTTGCTTTTATGTTTATCCTTTTACATGTAACTTTGTATTACTTATGTATGTATGTTCATGTACACCTCTATGTATTATGTACCCTGTTAATTCTTGTGCTGTTATATTAAATGTTTTGTCTATCAACCTTTGTCGGAGTTTTATCTTATGGTTAACTGATTAAGTCTTCTCTTTGGGTGGAGAGAGAGAGAGAGAGAGAGAGAGAGAGAGAGAGAGAGAGAGAGAGAGAGAGAGAGAGAGGGGGGGGATCGGCCGTCTGAATGATGGCTGATGACCCCCTCTCTCTCTCTCTCAGTCGCATTGTCTACTGGAAACGAAGGTAATTTCTCTCTGTCTCAAACAATGATGGAAATACAGAAAGTAATACATATTCCGAGTAGGTATTCTAAATATATGGAGGGGGGAAAGAAATAAACAGACTATAAGTATAGACAGAGAATGGTGGATGTTTGTCAATTGCAAACTACGACTAATTAGAACCAAATGAAATGGAATTTTTTTTCAAACAATTATTAGATTTAGGATTAAATCATATTTTAGGATGTGTTTTAACTCATTAAACTGCCTAGGAAAAAAGCCTTTAGGTGGCAAAAGTTGATTTGCATAGCTTTAGTACAATAATAATAATAATGATAATAATAATAATAATAATAATATATATATATATATATATATATATATATATATATATATGATAATATAGTGTGCTATATTTATAAGAACATAGCGCTCAATATCATGGATAGAGCATGTATATTTAAGTTAGGGTAGCGTGGATATGAAGATAACGGCGCTTGGCTTCTGACAGTTTCTTGCCTATGCGATTTTCAAGTCAAATGCATATTCTAAAACTATTTGATTTCTCTTATACGAGAGAGACAATGATTTTAAGCTGTAGGCGTATCAGTACTAATGTATGGCTGTACCACTTGGTTTGAAGGTCGAATAGGCGAGAAACTGTCAGTAACAAATGGCCGTTGACATCATGTTCACGCTCACCTAACTTACCTGAACAATGTCCGAAAAATATTTCGCAAAAGTTCCAGAAATTAAGTACAAATTAACATCCTAGAGACCTTTAAGGAAACGTGTTTAATCGCATGGTAAATAGTCGTAATATTTTAGAGATTATCTTGACATAAAATGTATCTTTAATTAAAAACACATAATCAAAACAAAAATAAACGAACTCGGTTTATCATGACAAGGATATATAAAAAGTTTGGATTCATGATTCTTCTGCTATCAATTTACGTTCAGATTTTTACAATATATGCTTTTTACTCACCAAATGAATACTGTTAGGCTGTGTTATCCTAAAATACATAGAATTCTAATAAAATTGACCATTACAATTAATTTAGGAAACTACATGAGTGACTTCATTTCTCTCCCCCTCTCTCCCCCCTCTCCTCCTCTCCCCCCTCTCTCTCTCTCTCTGACTGACTCAGTAATGACTTCATATACCTTTGCATTAGCATAACATATCAATCTGATTTTCCAAACTGTCCTTTTCTTATTTCATCATATATTCTAAATTTAATTTCTATTTGTTCTTAAACATGTTTAGTATACATGTTCGTAGGCTGGATGTTATTTAATTCTGTTTCTATATGTTCAGCTGGAAACACAGGCCAGGCGTTCAGTATCAACAAAGAAGGAATAATCCGAGTGGCTAATGCACTGGACTTTGAAAACTTGTCCACTTACAAACTGATCATCGTAGCAAGCGATGAAGGCACACCGGCATTGTCCTCTTCTATGACGCAGCAGATCAACATTACAAATATCAATGACCAACCAGTAGTCTGCGGCAATAGCAAACACCATATCAAAATACTCGAAAATGCATCTTTAAATACAGAGGTGATGTATTCAAAGCTATCTTCTGTTTTTGCTTGTAAAACTTTGGAAATATTGCTTAATATTTACGCACAAGACAATATCTTTCAGAAAACCTTGTATGATTTTGATTTCTTGTCCATCCTCATTTTCTTATTCTATATCTCGTTTCATCCAAACGTTTTAAATAGAGAAGGCTGCTGTCTATATATTCTTTTACATTTACAGCCATGGATATTATTTTGTTTATTTTTCATTTGGATACACAAACTTAAAGTGCGTATTACACTAAATACTAAAAAATCGACAGTAAATTCTAGACCTTACTCTTCTGATCTGAGTCCATGTGACAGTTCTCTAAAATCAAAACTCAACTCCGTAGTCATCATTCGGGACTGCTGATTGTGATGAACCAGCACAGGAGTGAGAACAATGTCTTCGTTGTTGTGTGGCTTCCTGAGGAAACTATTTTAAAAGAGATTACGTTGACTTGTTATTAAAATGATGACAAGATTTTACATAATCATTTTGATTAATTAATTGACTCAACTTGTATACATTCAAGCATTTCTCATATCACATTCAGTTATAATGATTTTCTGCATACAACATTAAAGAATCCGTTTTTCTTCTCTATCACTATAATGCAGTTGGCGATTCTCAATTGCTATGACAAGGACAATCTGACATCCGTGACCTACAACATCAATGGAGCTGGGGTTGGAATATTTCGGATTGATAATGTTGGTCGTTTAACATTAATTGCAGGTAAAATTCAAAGACAATGGTTCAGTACACATTGTTCGGAAATATCCTATTAGTTTGACTCATCGAACCCCTCTGAATTAAATACAGGTTTTAAGATGTTATTTTGTGTTAAAAGGAGACTGGATAATGTTTATAATTACTAGCAAATATATGCACCCTCCGGGTGCAAGTATTTAAGTTTTAATGTAATAAAATATTGTATTAAATTAGAAAGGCCAATGAAACTAAATAAGAATATAGATAAAAAGATTTGAAACAGAGGGAGTATAATAAAAGATTTGAAACAGAGGGAGTATAATAAAAAATGGAACAACTGAAAATTACTCTTCCATCACTCTCGTCTTTCATTGTTATTTTTTCTAATTTAAGTATTTAGTTAAAAGAGGAAGTAAAGAATAAAATTACAGTTATTTTATCTTGTTAATGGATTTCATTTAAGATTCATTGAAGAGATTTTTACTTATATTCATTAAAATAAAACCAAACAGTTAGAATTCAATAATACTAAGCACATATTTATTAAATTCGATTTTTTAATATTAATATGCAAATTAGCCTTCCCGTTTACACTGTAAACCGCTATTTTGTTGTATATATAAATATAATTGCATGTTGTTAGTATGTAGACAGTTAACAGTATTAATAATGTAAGACAATTTTATTAATAATTGAGGTTAAATAAAAATAAAATCATGGAGAATGTGATGTCAATAACTAAGAGAGTTGTGACTTGAGTAGGAATATAGTTTCGGTTACAGACAGAAAAACACACAATCTCCATTATAATAAGATATTGAAGATGATTTAACATGGGCAAGAAAATACAAAACAACACATTTAATATATGGGCATATTTAATTATTCTTAATATGGGATGGCTTTACAATGGGATTTTTAGCAAGGCTTTTTATCAGTTTCCTTTAGTTTTCAGTATAAATGTTTCACAGCTCATTTTAATTACTTCTCACTACGTTTCTTCATAAAAAGGTATAATGAAACAGCTTTTGTTTTAATATACTTGAAATATTTTCAATTTGAAAAAAAAAAGAATTTGAACTTTGTCTATGTAATGAGTTTTCAGCTACTTTTTTGTTAATTTAGCTGTATGAGGAGGTGCGTTATCATGTTGGGAAAATGATATTTGCTCGATTTACCGAAGAGTATAGATTGATAATAGTTTGCAGTAGTCCTTTCTCTATAATATTAATGTATTCTTTAGCATTACTATGCTTGTCATATCTAATTGGTTTCCCTAGAGGAGAGTAAAGCTTCTCACCCTATTATTCTACCATTTCAATGTGTAACTTATTTCAAAATCTTATGGCAATAACCTTTCAACTAATCTTCTAACATAACGTTCTAGAGCATCACTATAAATATAAAATATTTAATCAACTGACATTAGTTTTTGCTAACAAAGGCTTTTAAAAAAAAAATATAATTCCATCATCTTTCAAGATTCTTGTGACAATTCTGAAGAATAGATTTTTAGCCAGGTTTGTCAGGATTATCTTTCTGTCTCTGGGAGTAGCAGATTGTATTCGTTGGTTATCTATCTTCATGGTAGCGTTTAGATGATCTAAGGTCATTTTTCCTGGAGTAGAACCGTTTTTTGCAAAATGTAAGCCAATTTGATTCGCTGTGGACAAGAATGTCTGTGCGTTTTACTTATTCAAAATATCAAAATGCAGTTTATATTGCATTCCATTTTGTCTCATTCCTATGATTCTGATTTTTTCAAAATGTCTTCATTAAGCTGAGAACATCTCTTTTCCGGTAATATTTTCAATTTAAATTGCACGTACTTTATTACTATTAGGTTCTGAAAATAGAAAACGATCCATTAAAAACCTCAAATTTTACTTGCTAAAGTGACATTTTTAATAAGTAGCAAAACAGTCCCGGTTTATTCTTTTACGTATCGGTGTATATCTCACATTAAAATCTAGATTCGCAAATATTTTCATTATAATAGAACAGCTGAATAACTTTCAGTAAATTCACGCTTAAAGCATCGATTGTCGCTAGATAATCGACATGATCATGCATAGTGATTATATTGGCGAAGAATTTGGGACAGATGCACAGACTTGTAAGAAAGGGTTAGTAAATTCTTTGAAAGAACCTCTGAACAGATATCAATGCCCGTGATGTACTAATTCTATATATTTTATATTTTTATGTGGATGTTCGTAGCTACATCTAGCAGTCCCCATGAGAAGAGATCACCTTTATTTCAGTATGTACTGATCTGTGATTTGTTTGCAATCATTTCAAAACAAAGCCGAACTCGCTATCTGTCCACACTATTACTTGTCTCCTCGTATCCCCATCCTATCCAAATAAGGGAATATTTTATTTGAGTTCACAGAACACTGACTCTACCTTCTGCTTTGCAAGGGCATCATATTCTGACCAGCTCCTGTCATTAATTCGCGAATGAAATGCTAATTAGAATCCCTGATGTAGTTTTTAAGTAAGATAGAATTAAGTGAACTATGCCAACCCATTTAATTCAGAGAAATATACCATTGCTTTTCCAGCCCTGGACTATGATGTCGGACCTAATTCCTATTTCTTTGATATTTGCGTCTCGGACGGTAAATACACAACCACAATACTAATGACAGCAACCCTGATACCTGTCAATGAATTTCCCCCTGAGTTTCAGGATATGCTAATTACTACAAAGTTGAAAGAAGACGCAGCCATTTATTCTTTAGTTGCTAGTGTTCGGGTCACAGATAATGATGCACCACCACACCATGTGACGAGGCTGTGGTTGCAAAATGGTAAGCAGTGGCAAGATACTTTTTTCTATTTTCCTTCTTTTGTGAAAAACTGCTTCTTTTGATTTATTTTACCCCAGTGTTTTCAACATTTAATAACCTTCTACAAAGAAACATTTAATCAACATCTACAATGTTTCTCAAACTTATTTTTTCAGGGAACCCTAATACGATTTTCCTAAAATCGCGGAAAGCACAACTGTGTATTTTTTGGACACTGTCATGATAATTTTTATAAGACATAAATGAAACAAAATAATTGTTTAAATATTTGAGGAAAGAATATTTTATTTATATAAAAACATATAATGAATTAAACATTAAAATAAAAACAACTCATAATTGTTCTGAAAATATATTAAAAGCAGATTGATATAAAAAATATATATTAAAATAATTTTTTTATTATCGGCTTGAATTTTCCCCATGTTTTCTTCTTTGCAGACATGATTTATTCAATAGAAAAAAAGAAAGAAAAGAAAAGAAAATGAATTATAACGTGTTTTTTATGAGATATTTTTGTTTTTAAATTTGTACTAATAATTTTAGGGAAAGCCACTACTTTGGCAAACGGTGCGTTTGATGCTCACTGGGTGTCCCATACTTTGTTTATTGTTCCAATCAAAGTTAAGCTTAGTAAATAATAGTAAGTTCATTGCAATACAACATTTCAAAAAGATTAATTTATATGTTTTTCTATTTGTTTTTTTTTCCAGGGCAGTTTATATATATATATATATATATATATATATATATATATATATATATATATATATATATATATATATATATATATATATATATATATCCGTGATTTTCTTTTAAAGTGTTATATTGCTATTTCATTGAAAATGAAACTCGCAATATGACAAAGCAATCAAATTTTGTCTTTTGTCTTTTGTCTTTACAGCGCTGTCACCGGCAATGTTTCGGCTCGAAGAAGATACAGGAAACATTCGACTTGTCCAAAAATTGGATTATGAAACAAAAAAATCATATTCATTGTTGGTGACAGCTGTTGATGGCGGCAATTTAAAGGTAACGTGGGATAGTATCAAGGGTTTTTTTTGTTTTACTTAGAATTTACTTTTGTATTCATCTGTTATATTACTGTGCCTAGACTAAGGTGTAATTCCCCAGTACTTTTTAACCGTAAAAATATAGTTTTATTTACAGGCAATTAGCGTTGTGGTATTTGTCGTAGAAAATGGGGTTGGGGATTTGAGTTAAAATCGTAGACGATGCTATTTGCTATTTATTTCCCACTAATGCCTTTGGGAAACAGGAATTAATTTCTTCTCCCATCAGCTATGTGTAAATAATAGAGCAGACTGGGCTATTTGCCCTTGGTAAGGCAACCGTTCAAGAAATAATTCAAACCAGCTTTACTCCGTTGAAAAACTGACCTGATGTCACATCCTTGTGGAGGAGTTGGGTAAATACATACGGTGACGAAAAAAAAAAAAAAAAGAAAGATAAAAGATTGCAACATCCTGAATATGTGCTCCAATCTATTCAAGATTATATTTCCAGACAATACAATAGTATTCAAACAGTATCGAGACTGAAGCTGTAATGTTATTTTTTTAAATAGGCACCTTGGCATCCAACACATATTTCAGCAAGTTTTCCTTGACTTCAAATCTTACCGTTTCAGTTTAGAGAAGAAAAAAAAGAAAGAAAATTAGACGGGGCTATGTTTGGATAGTATGTTGACAGCTTTACTTACACCAAACACATTTCCTTCAAAAGCTATCGAGACTGGTTTCCTTTTCAAAGTGACTAGATGTCTACACACCATCCTTTATAAATTAATGATCTGTGAAAATATCTTTGTCTAATTTTTCAATTTTCAATTTTTATTTCTTTTATAATATAGTTTCAATCTTTAATAATACTTCGTATATTTGGAGTAAATGATAACATATATAGATCAATATGCTCCAAATAAGGGCCATATTTACAGTACTCAGTTTACATATTAATATACTTTATATTCTCCTTGGGTGTTAAAAAGGACCATACTTTTGCATAGATACAGATAAGGGACAAGTTTGAGTTTTATAACCTCACAAGATATACATACATATACACTAAGGGACATTGTTTTATAGGGTTTTGCAATTGTATTTTGAACCAGTTTCTATTATGTTCATAAAAAATTAAAATTATCATTAGAATTAAAAAGGGAAAAATAATAATCAAATAATCATCTATATTGTCGTACCTCTGTTTTTTTCTAATTTTGTATTTATTTTGGGGGATGTATTGAATAATTTTGTATTTATTTTGGGGAAGTATTGTAAGTACTGCTTGAAATGATTTTTTTATCCGCATATTTTTTTAAATAACAAGACAAGTCCCACATTTGTATACACTATCTATTGATCTTTGAACGACGCTGATTCTAGGTAGACAGAATAGATACTACACTACGATTCTTGACAGAAGTGCTCATTCGTATGTAAATAGTACATTTATTTAGATTAAAATAATACACACACACACACACACACACACACACACACACACACATACACATATATATATATACATATATATACATATATGTATATGCACGCGCGCGTGTGTGTGTAAAAGGAATGACTTACCGGTAAAATACTGGTTTGGTCTCAATATTTGGTTGGTATAAGTGTTACTCGGATAAGTCAGCGTTATAACAAATATAAAGTGCTCAATAGGTAAGTTATCATGTGTACAGAAATATCGTACTCGAGTTTCACCATAAGGATCTTCAGGGTTAAATCCACTGAATTAATCAAGATATTGATTAATTACAGTTTTCAACGGGCATAATTACAATATGAACTCCAGTAGTTAACTAATTAATCAATATCAAGATTAATTCAGAGGATTTAACCCTGAAGATCCTTATAGTGAAACTCGAGTATGTTATTTCTGTACACGCACTATATATATATATATATATATATATATATATATATATATATATACCATGGTAGTTCGTTTTGGGAATGATTCTAAACGGGACCTTTTTTAGATATCGCAATATTAAGATTGTTATAGCCCATGTTGAGAGGTCAGTGCATAATAATTCGGGAGTCATATACTTGGAAATGCATTTAACAAAGAAAAATCTTAAATACCGGCCATACTAACAATTATAAATTTATTTTCACCGATATTAGTCGGCTTCCTGAGATGTTTCTCTCAATGAAATGGTAAAAAAATCTCCACAACTTGATACTATTATAATTTTGAAATAGATTCTTAGGTTCTTTCGTGTTTATATTATCGGACGCATTGGGTGTGTTTGTATTTAGGGTAGGGAGGATCGTTAGGTCGAAAAACAAATTTTAGAAGTGTCTTACTTTTAGGTGGAATTAGCTCATATATATATATATATATATATATATATATATATTAGCAAAAGTCCCCTGTTACTGACCGGACTAAAAAATAATTAGAAAAACCAGAGAGTGATCCAGAAAGAGAAAACAGGAGTAAGACAGAGAATAAGAGGAAAATGATTTATCACATTTTTAAAAAATCGCCGAGAATTGGTATAGTACAATTTTTGTTTATTTGTTTTTTTTTTGTACATTTAAAATATTATTTTAAAAGATGTATTCTTAAATTTTTTGTACATATGATAAAGACTTGAATTCAGTTTTTCATTGCTTGTTGCGTTAAAGTGATAAAGATAAATTCGTTTAATTTATTTTCTTTTTTACCCCTAAAAAAGTAACAATTAGAAGGAGCTAGGTATTAAAATATGTTCTCATTTATTTAGCTCTGTTAGCTCGGACTGACTGCACCTCTGTTGAGGAGTAAGACCTCCTTCCAATCGGGCCGAGGGTGGCGACTCGTGATGCTTATGGAGGAAATCCTGTTGACTGAACAATCCATGACATGCTACACTCCACTTTGATCCTTACTTGGGCTAGATGGTCGGTCAGAGAGGCCCCCATCACAGTCAATTGGCTGGTCCTGTTAAGCCCTAGCACCTATATGATTGTCTTGACCGTATTGCTTTTAACTACCATCAAACTACATCCCTTTTTATCATATATGTCTTAAGAGGCGGTTGCTATGGGTCTTAGTGCTTTGGGTATGACATTAAACTGCATCTACGGGTGAGGTTCCCATTCTGGAGCTTTTAGAAGTGTGGATTATCCCTGCATTGCCATCACTCCCAGGTCCACTTTGACCCGGATTTGTAGTACCTGTTAGAGTCTCATCTATGGGGTAAATAGATTAAAAATGAATTTAAAAAACTGAGTACCCAACAATAATAAATAAAACAAACATGACTTCAGCATAAAATAACTCAAGGGTTGACATACTGTAAAATCCAACCAACCAACCAACCAACCAACATGTGTTTTTATATGTAGGAGTAAAAATTCTTGTATTGATTCATTCAAATGTAAATTGTTCATTTATTAAAGATTTAACAATAAACAAAGTTAAGAATTAGTGTATTCTAATATTTGTTTATTTGAAGAATAGTCCTTTTTGTTGTTTACATTTTTGAAATTTTTTTTTTAAAGCTAGTTCTTCTTTTCCTGTTGATTTAGAATCGTAGAAAATGTATTCGTTTAATTCGTTCTTTCTTTACCCTTTTAAAATGTAATAATAAAATGCTAAGAATTAATTATTTCCAATTGTCCGTGTTACAATTTCTTTTTTGGTTCATGATAGTGTTTTCCTTTTTTTTTTTCTAAAACTCTTTTGTACATATGACAAATTTAAATTCAGTTCTTAATTCGTCTAAAGAGATAAAATGTATCCGCTGAACTGAGTTCCTTTTTTGATCTCTAAAAGTAACAAAGAAGCTAATAACTAAATATTACCTTACTTGTAGGTAAAATATTTCACGTATTAATTTAGTAATGTTTATTTCATGAATAGTTTCTTTCATAAAAAAAACAAAAGAAAAAAAAATGGTTTGAGTAATACTGATTAAAAATGGATATATTTTATTCAAAAATGAAAGTATTAATAAAAACAGTAGTTGGATTATCGTTAAATGTTTTCGTTTTGTTCGTTATTTTGTTATTTAAAACGCTGTAGAAATAATTAAATGGATAAAAAAACACACAAATTACATATTTAGAATTATTAGTTTATTTTCTTTGTAAACAAATAATTATTTTAAAGGTTGGACCAGAAATACGCGAGAAATTCTGATTTAGAACCTATTAGGCTGCAATTTGTTTGCTAAAATTGTTTAGTAATGCTACAATGCGCAGCTCTCAGTTGAGAAATTTAAATTTATTTAGTTTAAGCAGCTCGGCAAATCGGTTGATTTTTGTTTAATTAATTAATTATATGACTTAATCAGTTAAAATCAATGACTAAATTTGGTGTGTTTCTTAGTATATGCATTTTTTAAAATCTGAATAACATCTCATTTGAGTAATAAGCCGATGCGTTCATACAAAAACATTCTTATATATATATATATATATATATATATATATATATATATATATATATATATATATATATATATATATATATAGTATTTTAAAGTATTGTTTATTTGGTAAATAATTTTATGAACTTGTTAATCCTTACCGAAATGATATGAACATCTGATGATCACCCGATGTTCATTTCAAGACTTTTGTATTTCAAATCTGATAGACTCATGGACATCAGGGGGTTGGCAATCCCGTGTGTATATGAGGTCATGTATGGGAGTCTTAGCGACCCATTCGGTTTTCTGCTGTTTAATAATATTTTCAAATTTGGGGGGATATTAAATACGAAAAGGAATCTTAAATAATGAATCTTTAAACATTTTGTTATTTGTAATATCAGACCTATGAATAATCGGATTGTAAGTGTATGGCGTTTCAATGTAATGTTTTGGGGGTGGTTTGATTTAATTCCTTTTGGTGTTAGGGTTCCTAGAAGGATGTTTCATCCTTCTATTTTCATGGGTTTCTTGTTTTGATGCAATGCTATTTGTTTTTGCTAATTTATTTATCTATTTATTTTATTAATTTATTTTTAGTGCTTAATTTATTTTAATTTTAATGTTATTTATTTATTTCTATTTATCTATTTATGTTTTTAGTTTTAGTTTTTATCTATTTAATTTTATTTACTTATTTTATCTTTTTATTTTATTTTATTTATTTTTTCGATTTTCAATTTTTGTTAAAGATATTCAAACAAATAGGATTCGATATAAATATAAAAACTAACCTAAACGAAATAGACATTATAGATGTAATATTTAAGTCAAATACACCAATCCTTTAGAAAACAAAATGTCACTCCAATTTAAACACACACCTCCTCCAACTATCCAACCACTATAATAAAGAAATTCCACAATTTATCTGTCACGGATTATCAGACAACTCATTAAACGAAACCATCTTCAATAGAGTAAAGGAAGACAACGAAATGGCTATTAAAAGTAGTGGATTCTCGGAAAAACTAACGTATACCCCTAAGAGAACAATACAAACACCAAACACCAAAGAATAAACTTTGCATACCAAACCATCATAAAGTCTAAAGAAAAATATATAGGCGTAACCGACCAATAATAATATAGTCTAGACCAGATTTCCCATAATGCCCCTCTCATCAGTATATAAAGTGAGTTTTCGCCACTTGGTCTGATTATCGCATAGGCGAGAAACTAACAGTTACCAAGCGCCAATGACTCATGTCTATGCTATTCTAACTAAAGTATATCGTGTTATTTAAGTGTTTTATTCCCCCCCTCCAAGAATATAAATTGTATGATAACAGAAATGTTTGCTTTTGTAGGCCACTAGCACAGTCAGCATTCTTGTGGAAGATGTTAATGATAATTCACCTGTTTGCGTTAAGTCCATCCAGCATGTGACTTTAAATGAAGATGCAGGTTAGTTAACAAACTATCTATATTTATTAAGCCTAAAAATGGATTTAAATTAGTCGTAGTCTATTTCTTTTTTTTTTTATCTATCACAGCCTCTTCGTTTCTGTTGTAGTTTGTTCTTTTGTTTGTTTCCTTCTTTCACCTTTTTCTATCTATCTATGCATCTATCTGTCTCATTCTGTTTCTTCCTTTTTATATCTATCTATCACAGTTTCCTTCTCTTTTCTTTCTTTCTGTGACCGTCTGTTGGCCATGAGTGACTGACCAGTCCAAGACATGTAACACTCCACTTTGGTCCTTATCTAGGCAGGCGGTCAAAGAGAACCCCTCCGATCAATCGGGTGGTCAAGTCAGCCCCTAGCACCTATGATTATCCCGACCGTATTGCTATTATGGCACCCCTAACCTTTTTGTCACATATGTGCTAGAAGGTATGCGTTGGAGGTCTTGTGTTCTGGGTGTGACGTTAAATTGCATCAAGTGGTGAGGTTCCATTTCTAGAGCTCTGAGAAGTGTGCATTACCCCTTCATGGCATTAATCCCATAAAATCCAACCAACCAATGTCTTTGCAAACGGGCAGTAGTCTGAAAAGAATCCGCTTTCCACAGCTCTAGTTTGGCACTATCAGACTTTATAGTTTTTTCCAGGGTATTTACAAAATTAAACAAGGTGCTAAAAAGTTCACATTCTTCTCTGAAATTGCAGTAGATAATTTAATTAAAAGTAAAACGAAAGCCCTCATCACGGACAAAACAAAAAGTGGATAAGGCCTTTGGAAATAATGTGTATCTTTAAATAGAGACTGTGTTGAAAAATTGCGATTTTGAAGAGAAATAACTTCTTTGATTTTATACTTCTTTCACTATTCGATTTGGTCTGAAACTTGTTAAAAAAACATTTCTCGTAACTCTGTTCCAAATTTCTACAAGTAAATCAACAATCCTAGATTGTCCTAATGTCATTGGTTAAGATGTTCTTCCCAAGTAAATTCAACAGTCTAAATCTGATTTGTATCTTTGAAGACAAACCAACATACACGACGAAAAATGTGATTCCATACATTTTCAACGAGTTATTTTGTGAATAAACGTGATCATTTGTTGATCTTTGTTCTTTTTTTCCAAAATTTACCAGCAAATGAGACATTAGTGTCTTCCTTGAACTGCAAAGATGCTGATACTGGAACTTTTGGTACCCTTACGTACAGCTTGACGCAAACACCTACCGGTGAAAACTTTAAAGTGAATGCTGTTGGTGAAGTTAGGTTGAAAGGTAAGTGGAGTATTGTTTATTACAGAAAATTTCTTAACAGAATACACTATCCTCAATAATCGTTCATATTATGGTTGGGATCAAGGCCAGCTACCTAGTAACGTAAATAAAAACAAATTCCCTCAATACTAATATTGAGGAAAATATTATTTATTTACTGCTAAATAAAAAAAAACACGTTAAACTTCGTCTAAGTGTGCTAATTCCACATTTTCCTCAGTGGTAGATTATCCCCTTACTCTATAATATCACTAATTTGCACGAGAAGTGTTAAAAAAGAAATGAACTTTTCAAAAACAAATATATTACTTTATCAAAAGCTGAGTGTGTATATTTTCTACCAGTGATCTATTTGTACAAACTGTCGATCACTGATAGAAAATATGACAATGTAACAACATTTTAAAACTTAGAGCAGAAAATGCCGAAGATTATATTCCCAAATCAATAAAAGAACTTGTATGCAAATGTCAACACGAAAATAAGTTCTTTCTACGCTTTTTATCACTCCATCATGACTAACAATTATGAAAAATAGCAATAAAATACTAAAATATGATAATTTAATTATTCAAATTTAGAATTTAACTTTAAAGATTACTAAACGTTAGCAATGCCAACAAAGGAAATTAATGAAAATAGGTTTCTATAACATGCTGCATTAACTTGAAATAAAAATTAGCTGAAGAATTTAATTTGAAACTTTGTAGTAAACCTAATTTTATTGAAACTATTGTGCTATATATATATATTTACAGATCTTCTAATGTAAATTTGGTTCTGTTTTATATTATGTTTTGCATGTATCACATTTGCATACCACTTGCAGGTATGAGATTCTTGTGAAAGAAGTATTACCTGATCATTATAAAAAGCTTGAAGCATTACTATTAATATGAGGTTGTGTATGTGATTTCTATTTAGCATTATTCCATGTCACAATCTTAACACCAAAACTTGTCAATCTGATTTTCCAAACTTTCTTCTCTTTCTCACAGCATCGAATTTCATTCCAAACGTTACTCACACACACACAGACACACACACAGACACACACATTATATATATATATATATATATATATATATATATATATATATATATATATATATATATATCATCATTATCATTGGCAATTCAGTCTCGAAAGACTATAATAAAAGTTTTTGTGTGCCCCTGAAGTTGCAGCGCCTCCTGTGACTATGAAGTCCGATGTTTGAGAAACATCCTCGACCACAGATTTTGCATTTGTAGGTTGTCCCTGTAGATGATGATGTTCCGATGCTTTGTTGTCGTTGCTTTATTATGGACCTCTTAGCTTCATGATGTTGTATCAGGGTGACTTCTAACATGTACAGTCCTCTATGGAGATTCTGCCGCCACCGAGGGCGGTCTTGAGCCAAATTTTCCCAGCTGGAAGGGACAATGCCAAAGCACCTGAGATCATTTTTGCAAACATCCTTGAACCGCAGCAGGGGGCGACCAATCTTTCCTTTATCAGACGTAAGCTCTCCATAGAGGATGTCTTTCGGGATTCGTCCATCATCCATCCGACGTACATGACCCAACCATCGGCGACGACGTTGTCTCAGTAGAGAGTACAGGCTGGGGAGTTGAGCTCTCTCTAGGACTGCTGTGTTAGTGATCATGTCCCTCAGGTGATGCCCAGTACACGTCTAAGGCAGTGAAGGTAGAAGTTATTTAGCCACCACTCTTGGAGTATAAGGTCCATGTTTCACTTCCATACATGAGGGTGCTGATAACACATGCCCTATACACTTGTACCTTTGTACGTATAGTGAGCTTGCTGTTGTCCCACACTCTTGTGAGTTTCTCAAAAGTTGAGGCAGCTTTTCCGATCCGGCAACTGAGTTCAGTATCAAGTGACAGGTTGTCAGTGATGGTGGATCCAAGGTAGGTGAAGGTGTTTACGGCTTCCAGGGTGTAGCCGTTGATGGTGATGGAGGGAGGATTTACAGTTCCCTGACCCATCGTCGTGGTTTTCTTTATACTAATGGTCAGGCTGAAGTCCTGGCAGGCTTGTGTGAACTGGTCCATGAGTGTTTGTAGGTGCTCCTGAGAGTGTGCTACCACTGCTGCATCATCAGCAAAGAGCATGTCCCGAATGACAAATTGCTTGACCTTTGTTTTGGCTTTTAGACGGCTGAGATTGAACAGATTTCCATCTGTCCTTGTGTGAAGGTAGACTCCTTCTGTTGATTTACCAAAAGCCTGGCGCAGAAGGAGGGAAAAGAAGATCCCAAACACAGTGGGTGCCAACACGCATCCCTGCTTGACACCACGACAAATGCTGAAAGGGTCTGAGGTGGACCCATCAAACTGGATGGTGCCTTTCATGTCAGTGTGAAAGGACTGAAGAATGCGGAGAAGTTTTGGGGGCAGCCTATTCGTTCTATCAACTGGAAGAGACCACTCCTGCTTACAAGGTCGAAAGCTTTTGTGAGATCAATAAATGCTATATAGAGTGGTCTACCCTGTTCTCTACATTTCTCCTGAAGTTGCCTCAGAGAGAAGATCATGTCAGTAGTGGACCTTCCTACTCTGAAACCGGCCTGTGATTCAGGGTAAGTCTTTTCTGTGAGGATCTGAAGTCTATTTAGTGCAACTCTAGCAAAGAGTTTACCTGTAATGCTGAGTAAAGAAATACCACGGTAATTATTGCAATCGCTCCTGTCTCCCTTGTTCTTATACATTGTTATGACGGTGGCATCCCCCGTGTCTTGTGGGATAACCCCTTCACTCCAGCATAAGCAGAGGAGTTTGTGGAGTTTTTCTAGGAGAACAGGCTTCCCACACTTTAGGATTTCAGCTGTGATTCCGTCGCTGCCAGGTAATTTGCCACGGTTTAGTCTGTCAAGGGCAATGCAAAGTTCTTCAGTTGTAGCTTCCTTATCTAGCTCTTCTGCTACTGGTTGTTGCTCTACATGACGTAGAGCTGCATCAGAAACGGTGTTGTCGCTGGCTTAGAGTTCTGAATAATGTTCTACCCAGCGATCAAGTTGTTTAGATCGATCTTTTATGATTTCTCCTGAGGCTGATTTCAGAGGAGCGATTTTGCGATGTGATGGTCCAAGCGCCTTTTTTGAGCCGTCGTACATGCCTTTGATATTACCAGACTCAGCAGATGATTGAATGCTGCTGCAAAGCTGTAGCCAATAACTGTTAGCACAGCGACGTGCAGTTTGTTGTAGCTTCTTCCTTGAAGCTCTAAGGGCATGTAAAGTCTTGTCCTTCGACACAGATTTGTAATTAATGGAAGCTATATTTTTTTCTTCCAAGATTGGTGTCAATACAGAGTCATTGGCTTCGAACCAATCATTTGACCTACGCCCGCTTTTGCCAAAAACTGCCAGGGCCATGTTATGGCTGGTGGTCCGTAGGCCATCCAAATATTGCTGGGCAGAGCAACACTGTGGTAGGTGGTGGTGAGACTCCTCTAGGGCACAGAGGAAGGCAGCAGCTTTGGTTGGGTCAGCTGCTTTGGCACTATCCACACGAGGGGGTCCATTTAATTTGACTCTGTGGAAATTTTTCATTTGCAGTTTCACTCTACAGCAGACGAGGGAGTGGTCGGAGTCACAGTCTGCGCTGTGAAAGGTACGGGTTTGGAGGACACTTTTGGGGTCGGAGCGCCGTGTTATGATCAGGTCCAACTGCTGCCAGTGGCCTGATCGTGGGTGTCTCCAGGAAACTTTGTGACGAGGTTTGGATTGAAAATATGAGTTGGTGATGCATAGATTGTGGTATGTGCAGAACTCAAGGAGACGTTGTCCATTCTCATTATTTCTACCAATTCCATGATAACCCAAGCAAGATGGCCCGGAGTCGTGGTCAGCACCAACTCTTGCATTAAAGTCACCAAGAAGGTAAAGATGATCTTGTTTGGGGATGTTTTTTTTATAATCAACTCAAGCTCATCATAAAATTTGTCCTTTGTTTCTTGAGGGGCGCTAAGTGTTGGGGCGTATACACTAACCAGGTGGACAGGTCCTATCGAAGAGTTCAGGCGGAGGGTCAAAATGCTCTCTGAGCCACCTGTAGGTGGTACTATTGCTCCCAGTAAAGTGTTCCTGACTACAAAGCCAACTCCATGCTCTCTGGTTTCACCAGGAGGTTTCCCTTGCCAGAAAAAAGGTGTAGTCTCTTTCTTTCAATAAGCCTGACGAGAGATGTCGGGTTTCTTGAAGAGTAGAGATGTCAACTTGTCTCTTCAAGAGTTCTTTATTAATGATTGCAGTTTTGCGTGCATCTCTTATATCCATTTTATCGTTGTCAGTTTGTCCGGTGTCATTGTCCTAACATTCCAGCATCCGAAGCGTAATGCAAGAGTCTTAGTTTTGTTCGTTTTGTTTGGTGCATATGTTTGCAACCCGCTTGTTAGGATAAATCCCTTAGCTACATGCACCCAATGAAGCAGGCAGGTTGTGACGGGACAGCACCTAATTGGCTGAGGGCTGCCCAGCTTGAGGCGGGTGGTAGCTGTCCAGTGAGATGAAGACATCTCTCCCACCGACGGAGGTCGCCCCTGGCGCTTAACTCTACGCCAAACGAGAAAGGGCTTATAACCGATCTGCTGACCTCTCGTGCTGTACCCACAGCACAGTGTAGAAGGAGTTTCCCCTCCAGGGCACAAAAAAAGAGCCCGGGCAAGATGTATGGAGGCCCTGGGTTGCCCAAGTGAAAGGGGCCCCCCTCTCTGCCTTGCTGGCGTGATCCGAAGGAATGGTGAACCAATACATTCGGCGTCAGTTTGGCTGCAGGAGTTGCCAGTTAGTGTTTTACACACTGAACTGCCTAACGGAGTCCAAGCCGTGATTTCTGTCAGGGTTTTCTCCCTTAGCTTTTTCCGACCCAGAGGATAACCACAAGGCAGTGGGGGTTATTTAGACTATTACGCGCCTGTATACCAGCCCAGGTATTTCTGTGCTCTCGTGTTAATGTGCTAGATGGCCGTTGAGCGAGAAGCTTCCTTTCTCTATATATATGGTAGTTGTATACAAAAATGTGAAAACGAAATCAATCGGTGTTGTTTTTTGATGGGTGGATGATTAAAAATGAAGGGGGCCTTGAAAAATGAAATGTCGATTCAAAACCCGTCTTACACGGCTAATATATAACATTGCGTTTCTGACAAGAGACCAACGACTTTTGTGCATTTGTACTTTTGATATTTTTAGTGGGTTATGAGGTTTTCGTGTACAATTAAGATAGGTACGACTGAAAAAAGTTTGTAGAACCCTGTGGATTTTACAATTGAATAAAAGACTCGTTCTAAGTTGCTGAAAAATGTTTTCTTATTCTTACATTTTTTTCCTCTTTCTTTTATCTTTTAGGAAAATGTCTTGATTATGAAACAACCAAATATTACCATGTGAATGTGATTGTTGAGGATGGCGGCTCTAAGCAAACCAATGTTCTCATCGTGATCGATGTTATTGATGTTAACGATGGCCCTCCTCGTTTTCTGAATGCACCCAAAATGGTTAACGTCTCGGAAGATGCACCTGTAATGAGCTTGGTAACAAACATGGTTGCCAGTGACCCGGATGACAAGACAGGTCCATATGGTCAGCTTATCTATGAAATTATGTTAGGAAATAACGAACAGCTTTTCACTATTAACAGAAACTCAGGGCAAATTACATTAGCTGGTGAGTAAAATAATGTTGTGACATGAAATATAAGAGCTAAGATATTTTAGATACTTTAAAAAATCTAAGCAAGAATTAATTACACTATACATTCCTTATGTGTTTTGCTTTCCTTAGTATTTTTTGTTCTTCTCGTAGTCTTTTTTATTTGCTCCCACGGGATCATTTCCCTTCCAGCTTTTGTTTCTCATGGGGATGCCTAGGTTATCACTGACTATCTATGCCCCTTTTTAAAAATTAGATTGTTCAAATCGGTGTTGTAATATGTTCATAAATTTATTCTCCTTTGATGTTTCTGATTTAACTTTGTAAAGTCTTCATTTCTTAGTGAAGATTTTACTTTCTTCTCTTCTGTCATGATTTTCTTTATTATTTTTATTTCGTTTAGATTTGTTGTCGTGGTGACAGTGTTACCTTCTATTTATTTAGAATTTGGCTGCATCACTGCAACCTTCTATTCACTTGTGGATTTTAGCATGTTGAGCTATGTTATATACATCTTTTATGGAGGGAGAGATCTAATTCCTGATCATTTTGACCACATAACTGATACTGTTAGCAACCTATGTGTCAGACAAAGCAAAGATTAGTACAGGGGTTCTTAACCTGAGGGAATTCACCCGTAGAGAAAATTTCAAAGTTTCAGAAGGTAATTGTTGTTAATAGTTATAGAAGATCGTAGTAAATAGTTATAAAAATTATAGTTAATAGTTATAAAAAGGGCGGTTCTTAGAGTTTATAATTCTGGAAATATAAAGTCTAAGAACCATCCTTTTTTATAACTATTCTTGTTTCATCTGAAATTCATTGGATTATTGTATAAGACTTTGTCCAATTCATTTTATATTTTCATCATTTATTACCTTTGTGGGCTTATGTTTATTATTATATAATATCATTAATATCCACCTTATAAGTTTTTCCCACCAGCTCTAATTGATAGGTGTTGCTAGCGTCTGAGTGATGGCAAATGTTCTCAGATCTCCTAGGGGATCCTAGCTAATTTTAGCATACTTTATTCATAAGGCGACATTTCTTCATTTCAATCAAATGCAAGAGGTTAGAATATACCATCAGTAATACTTGAAGAGGGGTATATAAAAGAATGACATTAAATTGCATTAATTAGAATCCTTGCCATATTCCGTATTCGCCATTATACAGACGAGAGAAGGAGTTACACCTTATTAGGCAACCGTTTGTAATTTTTGGCACTCAACAAAACACAACAGACATTTGAACAACCATGGAACGTAGCCGGATAAATATACGCATGCAAGTCTCTTAGACTCTATACTATGTTGGGCACCAGTGATGGAGCTTTTATAAGTATGGTCACTCCTTTGTTGCCATTACTCCCAGATTAACTATGACTTGGAGTCAAGGCTCCAAACCCATCTGTTAGAGACCATGAAGTGTTTACCTGTTTCAAGGGATTATGAAGATATATGTTTCGCGCTGTGTATTCATTGGAACGTTGCATGAGACTTGGAGACCCTTATTGTTAATGAAAAAAGAAAAGAAATAATTCATGCCATAAAACCAATTAATCATTGTTTGTACCAACAAAGGAAACTGAGTAATCTTTAAACTCTACACATTATCTAGTGTTTTTTAATATAAACTGAAATGCTTAAAAAATTAAAGACAGCTATATAATATCATATATATCTCCCTTCATTTAAATAATGGTGGCCATGCATTATGTTATGACGTCTACTAGATGCGTCTGTTTTGTGAGTCTATCTTCATTGTTATACTGTCCATAACTTTTGTGTTTGCTGATTTCTAAAGAATCAGAAACTTCTAAATAATGTGTAGCACCTAGTTGGTGTAGTATAGAGTCTAAGAGACTTGCATGGCTACAAATGTCTGTTGTTCCAAAATTACCTAATTGTTAACTCCTTATGGCTGTGTGGTTCTATCAGAGGGTTACCTCTCTCGCTACAGGGAATTTAGCGAAGTTTTCAAAATGTCTCACACATGCTGTTCAGTGATCTTTAAATATATTAGACTTAAAGATCAATGGAATACAACAGACGATATTTGATTAAATACTCCCTTCCGTTGAGTATTTAACCTGTCATACACTGGCGATTCCGTTTTTGCATTATCTGCCGCTGATGTCTGTCCTATTATACCCTTACTACTGTTGTACTAAGACTCCCCCCCCCCCCATTCACACTTGTCAGAATGTCATTCTCTACTTTTCAAAATTGCCTGGTTCAAAAGGTGGTTTCCAAGTATTATGCATATAATATTTAAATTTCTTTATTTCTTTATTAGTAGATTCAAATTTACAAATTTGATAGCAATAAAAGATTTTGATGGATTTTAAAACACGCCTGAAATGGCGGATTCAGTTTATACGCTTATTCTGGTTGACAGAAGAGTTAAAATTAGGAACATTTTGGAAGAACTGGGAATTTCTATGGGTACAACATAGAAAATTGTTCATGATAGCCTTGCTTTTTCAAAGCTCAGTTGCCGCTGTGTTTCACCAGGACAATACAGGTCCTCAAATAGTGTAAACCAACAATCAGCATGATTTGGGATAACTGCCATTTCCTCCTTACTGTCAATATCTAGCTCTTTCTGATCGCCATTTTTTTTGGCCCCCTCAAATAATTTTTGAGTGGAACAATGTTTTTATACTGATGATGAAGTGAAGAGCATCGTGAGCTAAAAGCGCAGCCCAAAAACGTATGTGCTGAATAAATACAAAAGCTTATTTTTCAATAGGAAAAATGTATTTAAAGAATTGAAAAATAAATCAATTTTTTCCTGTGTGAAATGTAATTTAGCATATTGTAAAATTCCACCTATTAATTGAATAACCCTCATAAATAAAAATACTCCAACCGGAAGTGGGGCAACTGCCAACAATTACCTTCTGAAAGTTTGAAATTTACCCTAAGGGAGATTTCTCCCGAGTTAAGAACCCCTGTACTAATCTTTGCTTTGTCTGCCAGACAGCTTGTTTACACTACCTGCTTTTATTTCTAAGTGGTCACCAAAACTAGATAAGTCCATGGCTGCTTAACTCTGGTGATCAGACGGGAATCGGTGCTTTCTGTGTGACGACCGTCAGTCATAACTTTGCAATTAATTCCCTAGTAGAGTAGTTGCTATCTTGTAGATTAATTTCTTTCTGTATCTAACAATTATTCCGCAACCAAATAGTCTTAAAAGTCTTATTTGCCATTTGCTTCGTCTGTTGTGGTGTTTTCATCTTAGCGGAAGGAAAGTCAGAAAGATGACATAACACATCTTTTTTTTACTAGTGTTTTCTTGCGTCGCTCGTATCTGTGGATGGCATGGTTTTAGTCATTTAAAATCTACAAATATTTTCTATACTCTTTCCCAACATTTTACATGAGCCATTTACAGACATAAAGAATATTGAATTCTCACCTCACGCATGAAATTAGTTCTCTTGAAGCAATTCCTTAAAGCATTGCCAACTGAAGGCAATTGTTTCAAGTACCACATTTTGACATTTCCTGGCCTGTCAACGGAAAAAAGCAAGGCCGGTGTGTTTGATTTGGCAAGTTATTAAAAAAGTTCGTCGGAATAATGTCGTAACTCGAAAAGAATGTTTGTTTATCATTCAAAGACCTTGTCAACTACTTTCTTGGAAATGCATAAGCAAAGACTTATACTGAAATTGTCCAGAAAATATTGGATAGGCACAAAACACTCGATTGCAACATAAGCATCAAGTTCCATTTTCTGCATAACCATCAGGTCAACTTCTTGGAAAACCTTGGTGTTGCCAGCAATGATCAAGATGAATTGATTCCCCCAAGATTTGAAATTCATGGAGGAATGGTATCAAGGTATATTGGATGTAATTATGATGGCTGACTATTGTTGGAGCATAACATTAAACTGTCCACAGATTGATCAATAGTGAAAAAACTATACGTGTAAATTTTTATCTTAACTACTTGCACACAATTTGACTTACAATAACAATATCCTTTGTATGAACTAGATGGATTCGCACAAACATTACAGACAAGCAACTTTGATGATTTTCCATCGTAAATTTTAAAAGAATTCTATAAAATAAGCACAAATTTGTTACATGCAGTATTTTAATTGTTTTTAGACCAATCGAGGGTATTCAGTTACTTAAACAGTTTATGTAATATAGAAAAAATTGGGCTAATGTTTGGATTCTGAGTCAAAACGTTTGCCAAGAACAAGTGTCAGATTTGACTCAACAAAATTTGTGTTTCTCAGTGTAATGTTTTATTATTTTCCATTATATGTAAATTTTTAAAACATTTCATTAAAAAGCACAAATTTGTTATGGTTTTTGAGAAAAATCGAGGGTAAACTGTAGCTCAAAAGTTGATGTAATATAGAAGAACTGGGGTCATTTTTGGATTCAGAAGTCAGAAAATAATTAGAAACAAGTGTGTTGCCCAGTGTTATTGTTACTTAATGTTTTGAGATTGTTCAATTGAAAAATCAAAAGAAAAATGTATTATTTTATCTTAATTTTCTTAATGAAAAATATGCCTCGTTATTCTATGGTTATTTTTTGTTGTGGAGATGGACAATTTTTTCATTAATCATTATTTTGTTTCATTCATTAATTTCTCCGTCACACTCTCATTTCTACTACTACTACTACTACTACTACTACTACTACTACTACTACTACTGTCCACCGGGTCAGCTGGGGTTGTAGGATATACCAATTGCACCTCTCCAATCGGGCCACCTGTTTTGTTTGGGTGGAGATCCGTGATGCTTAAGGACAGAATCCTGGTAGCTGAGCAGTCCATAACATGAAACACTCCTCTTTGGCCCTTACTTAGTCTAGACGGTTGGTTAGAAAGGCCTCATGCAACTAATTGGCTGGTCACGCATCGCCCTAGCATCAAGAATGAATAAAACAAAATGTCTTCGGCGTGAAATAACCCAACAAGGGTTGACATGCCGTAAAATTCAACCCTCAAACCTACTATTACTGTGTACTATTATATAGATTTTCTATTGTATATGTTTGTATTATTTATTGCAAAGGCAGCAATAAGATCTACATGTAATGAAATTGCAAATCATTCTTTCTTGTTTTGATTGCTTTTAATTCTTTTTTTGTGCGGAATTTCCTTGAATGCTGGTAGTTTATGTAATCTTTTGAGAATACATGCGTCTATTTCAAAACTAAACAATTGGAAGTAGATAACCTATTTTTTCAAATACATAAAAGCAGTATTGATCTCTCTCTCTCTCTCTCTCTCTCTCTCTCTCTCTCTCTCTCTCTCTCTCTCTTTATAGGTAACCTGGACCGCGAGAAAACAGAGATGTACGTTTTGACCATAAAGGCAACGGAATCTGTGTCATATAATGCAGCGAGTGCAACTACAAGTCTTACTGTCTCTGTTTTGGATGTAAACGATAATCCTCCGAACTGTCCATTTCTGTCCTTCAATCGAGAAGTTAAGGAAACTACTGCGCTAGGTAACCAGATTATAACTTTGACATGTACAGACCCTGATACTCCAGCTGTCGGAGGGACGCTTGCTTATTCCATTACTATCGGGGACCAATCTGTTTTTGATTTAATCAACAATACTTTGATACTAAAAGCACCACTGGACTTTGACCAGGGAAGACGTCGATATTCTCTCACCTTGACTGTCACAGATTCTTTGTTTAAAGTTGATATCCTGGGATCAGTTGCGGTCACTTCGGTCGATCAATACCAACCTGTGTTCAAACCAAGTAAGTACTAAATTCTTTAAAAAGAAAGTATGCAAAAGTAATGAAATGAAATTACAACACAGTGGCTCTAACACTCTTTCTGACTGTCTTTCATTTAGTACCACATATTTAACATTGCATATATTTTCAACAGATGCACCTTCTTTTTGATATTAGGTCTACTGCAAAATTAAAGCAAGTCTCTTGTAAAACATATATAGAGCCTTGATCTTTGTACATGTAAAAATGGGGTGTATGCTGTCTGAATTGGTTGAAGTGTGGCACTATCCAGTCTACGTCACCAATATACAAACGGAATTTTATAATTCGATTTTGGACTATGTAATGAAGTGTTACCTTGACTTGCTTTTTGGAAGTCAGCTTTTCTGACTTAAATTAATGTAGTTTTAATTAATTCATTCCAGATCCCCAAGAATAACATATCGATTTACTTATATTGTTTAATCAGTGGGGAATCCGGGGATAGGACTTTCATAGTTTTGTTTTATTTTCACGACTTAAAATGTTTAGATAAATTTTACTGACAACCAATAATGTTTCTCAGAAAAAAATAACGTATCTAATTATTTCAAGCTCATAAAATCAGCCCTAAAAAACAAAATCCTTATAGTAACATAACTGAGTTGAGTAGATTTCTGGCTGAAATAATGAAAATAATATTAAAAAATCTCAAATGTGTTTTATTCCTGGTTATTCAAAGAATATATTCTTGTTCCAAATTGATAGCTAAATTTTGACTGTAAATATTTTTCTGATTTTTATCATATTATATGTGTAAAATTTAATAATACAACATCGAGTTTAAAAGATTCGAGCCCCATATAAGTTCTGTGTGTGCCGTGTGGGTGTGTATGTGTATATGTCTTTGTAAATTTCTCTGTGTCTGTGTGTGTATGTGATCTGTGTTGCTGACCCATACATTGGACAGTCCACATCAATTTTTTTAGAGGTTATTGAGACAGGTGTATAACCTGTTTTGAAATATACACTAGATAAAGAAAAATATATTGTCTTGATTTTTGTAGAATGGTTAGTTGCCAAGTATCAGCTGTGTAAAACTACACAGTCATAGTCTTATAAAAAAGTGCAGTTGGATGATAAATTATATTTCAGATTATACACATAGTAAATTATGTTAAAATATGAGACCGAGTAACATTGATGACTTAGTCACCACTGAGTTTATCACCGTGAATAATCGAATTGGCAGGTGATGTAAATAACATAGTAACAATTGGGAGGAGAGGATATCTATCACTTTTCAATAGTACATCAACTTGATTATTTTTTTCAAACTAGCGACATAACTCGTAAACGACGTTAGTTGAGAAAGACAAAAATCAAAGGAGGACAATGAAACTATATCTTTGTGTAGCTTTATGCTAATTTTATTCTTTTTCTAGCATACGTGTCCGTCACTTAAATTTTGTCAATGCCATACTATCGAAACTGAATGCGTGTAGCAACTGGTACCTTTAATCAGGATTATCCGACACAGAAGGGGGCACGAGTTCGAATCTTAACGGATATTTATTATTTATTCTTCTTTCAGATCCGTGCTGATCCTTACTGTTGCAGTAACCTAAGTTAAGGACGATAAGAATTAAAAAAAGTTAAGTACGATAAGAATTAAAAAAAGTTAAGTACGATAAGAATTAAAAAAGTTAAGTACGATAAGAATTAAAAAAAGTTAAGTACGATAAGAATTAAAAAAAGTTAAGTACGATAAGAATTAAAAAAGTTAAGTACGATAAGAATTAAAAAAAGTTACGATAAGAATTAAAAAAAGTTAAGTACGATAAGAATTAAGTTAAGTTAAAAAAGTTAAGTACGATAAGAATTAAAAAAAGTTAAGTACGATAAGAATTAAAAAAATGAATAAAATAATAATAGAATTAGGGAGATGAAGGATAATACTTGTCAAAAATTATTTAAAATAATTAAGTAGCTTACTAGGACCTATATCTAAAAGCATCAATATATAAATTTATTTGTGTTTGTGTTCATTCATATTACGGTAGCATACATACAAAAATCGGACCATTATAATTATTCTAATTATTGCAACATCTTATGTTTATATATGTGACTGATCTATTCCAGACCAATATTTGAAGCTGATTCCGGAAAATATCCCCGTCGGTCAGATTATTTTAACTGTGGATGCTTTCGATAAAGACTCTAGTGACACAAGCGATGGTGTTGTCACGTATTCCTTGCCGAGTAGTGGAATTTTACCCTTTAATATAGATGGCACCACTGGCAAGATTTCGTTGGTTTCTCCGTTGGACTGGGAAATAAAAAAGTATTATTCCTTTCAAGTGACAGCAAGGGATAAGAGTCATCTCACTTCTGCCAAAATCAACATTACTGTCGTCGATGTCAACGATAATCGTCCTGTTTTTGTGAAGGGCTCATACAGGTGAGTAAAGACATTTCTAACAGCCTGGAAAGTTCTTGGAATATATATTTGTTTTTGACATGTCTGTGGGTGAGGGAGAAAAACTTACTTACAGAGAGGTATTTCATTTCAATCATTACAAGTTCCTACAAAATAGAAAAAAAGACAAACTATCATTCGAGATAGAGGTAATCTTAATTATTTTAATAAAAAACAGAAAGAGTTGCTGATCAAACTTTATTCAACTTTACTTCATTTACTCGAAATGGGGTTACATTTATATATACGTAATGGAAAATTCTTATAAGAGGATGTAATTACTTTCGTTTTCGTTGGTAATAAAGGAAGATTATTCTGATTGCTTTATTACTAAACGTTTCAGATATAGTCTATCATTCTAACTAATGAAAAGAAACAACAAAAACAAAATAAAAGCAAAAAAACAAAACAAAACAACAAGAAAACGAACAAATAGAATGAATTCAAAATGCACTTAGTGTAGTTCTTTGGTAAGAAATATTGCTTAAAAATCGATGACATTATAAAAATAGTTTGAAAAATAGCAAAAAGTGGTGAAGCAAAATGGTAATTTTTTTCAATAAAAGAAATGTTGAAACCTGCTTTAAAATTTTACTTATGAGAACGAGCAAACATTTGGAGCCTCACCATCCTTTTAGAAATTGATTTATTTTTTAAAGTTTGAAATTGATATCGTGCAACGTAACTATTTGGGTGTCAAGCGAATTTATCTTCAACCATTTATCTACGATTACAATTTATCTATAATAATTTATTTCAATATTCAATTTCAACACAATAATCTATCTATAGATAGAATTCATTAACAACAGTATATAAACATAATTGAACGTATACACCGAATTTTATTTCATAAGAAAAAAATGAAAATATGTAATTTGAAGAACATCTAAAATATTCAAAACGAAAAGTTGAACTCTACGCAACAAATATATTCTTTCATATCCTTAAAACTGAAATTTTCATCTGTTAACACAATAGAGCTTAGCTCCATTTTCTATATTTTTATATTAGTTTTTAAGATCTTTTTAAAATTAAATACTTGGCATATACTTTTTATTTGACATATTTTATTTCGCTAGTGCCTCTATTTTAATTATGCGAATGTTGTTTCATAACTGAAAGAAAATAATTATGTAAAATTTAACAAACAATGATGATTTTGAATTCCTTGCTTTACTTTTTCTATTCATCTACATAGAATGAATATCGTTCAAGGTAAAGTGGACATTGTAAAGAGAGTAGGTTCTGTTAAGGAATACATTAAATTTGTCGTCTCTAACATCATACAACAATGAATCTATGGGATGTTAGTTTTTGTTCTGCCTGACACTGATAATAATACGGTTGAAAAAAAGATATATTTTAAAATTTGATAACATTTTTTAAAAATTAGACTAATATTTGAAAAAGTAGAGGAATTTACATACCCGAGAGAAAGATTTGACTCAAGTGATCGAAATAAAACTTATAGTACAGAAATGATCATGTGGTCCTTACAATTTGGGAGTTCTAATTAGGATAGTAGAAACAAGAATTTTTTGTGGAAGACAGGAACTCTCTTGAATTACCATCGTTGGTGGTCTTGGTTTGGTTTGATTGGATAGGGTTTATTTGTTTAATGGTATATCAATTCGATATGGATTATTTACTGCCAAAATATTAATTTCTAAATGTTTGGATAAAAACATAACTACATTTTAAATGTCCCATTGATTCTTTTTAATTTTCCGTTTTTATTTGTCTTATCAATCATTTGTTTGCAGAGTTATATATTTTTTAAAATATTCTTAATAAAAATAATTTGTTGGATGTTTCAAGCATTATCTTTTTCAGTTCTATGGTATCAATTATTCCTATCTAATATCAATAATTTTAAACAGATCTATTTTACCTATTGATGGGACCCAGACAGATACTACCACTCCAGGCCTTAGTGGATCTGAGAGTAATGAAGGAGTACTCTACTCTCATCTGGGCTCACCATCAGGCGCAATTTAGTGTCCCACTCAGGACATGGAGATATTGATAGGATGAGAATCCCTATCTCAGGTTTGGTTTGTTTAAGGTGGTTTACAAAGCGTCGTACCTGTGATGCACGCATATGATCTCAATGAAGAATGAAAAAATTCAAAAGTAAAAAGTGAATCAAGCTACCAGTGAGTGATCTGTTTCATCTGTTCAGAAGTGTGTGCTGCCGTTGGGTTGTTTTGAGCGAGTGGATATCATTTTCTTTAACCTTAACGATATCCGTAATCACAAGAACCTGCTGATATTGCTCATGAGAACGTTGAATTTTTTTAGTCAAAGGCGGCAGATAATCTCGTATTTTACACGGAACAACTGAAACATTTTTAATAAACCGGAATTCATAAAATATAAAAAATGAATGAGAGGGATTCATTTCAACACTGGGATAAAATTAACACAAAATAACTTATATATTATTCTACGCTAATGAACTAGGTGAACTGGCAGCGGCGGTGGCGGCTTTGTGATTGTTCCATAGGAACTTATCCAGTTATCAACTAATCCTAACAAAAAAAATATCGGTGGTGTGACGGCCTTTAAACACGAAAAAAATGCTCAATCCTGCTTGACCGTGGGATTTGCACAAAATACAACCGGTTCAAAAATTTTAAAAGATTACTGGAATTAACAACTGAAGAACACGGTAAGGCCTAATGGTCGTAATGTAGTGACTATGATAACAACAAGGAGTTCGAGTTATGGCATTCGCCAGTCTCGCAAAACACCAAAGATCAGCACCTGGATCTCGGCATAGATCTGGGCAAGGTTTTACAAAAGAGCGGATCTTATCCATGTAGAATGTCCCCCATATTCAAAGACGTTTGGTCCGAAGGAAGAGCATAATGCTATGCAAATTGGCATTGATGATACTGCTGGAGTTTCCAGAATGGGATTGATCAACACTTCGGGCTGTCTAAGGAATGCCAGTTCCCTTTTTCCACTCTACCAATGAAATTATACGCTGCCACAATACTAGGAAGGTTTGAATTCCAATTTTTCTTTCTCTTACACCAAAGCGGGGAAATCTAATCTATACTACCATTTAGCCATAGCTGAGGAGGCGAGAAGGATAAGATATGACTTCATATTCTTCCCAATGGCATCTTCTCCATTAAACAAGTCGTGCCCGCGTTAGTCCGTGTAAATCACTGTGCTGTATAGCCACCAAATCGATATAGTCATTGCACTTCATTGATATTTATGGCCTGTAATCTTTGTGAGCACGGAATGGATTCAAAGTTACTTAGGTCGCATGGCTTTATACTACTCGAAACATTTGACGTACCGGCTCGTGGTGGGGGAGGAGCAGAGACAGAAAATACATCCGCCTGAATGGGCACTTAGCCTCAACTAAACTACTTTAATTAACCCTTGCCCCTCTTGCTTAACGAGATACCTACCTCCAAATTTCGGATTGCATTCAGGACCACACGTAACTTCCAAGTGGTCGCGAATCCTTCCGACAGAAAGCCTACGCCTACATAACCACGCCTTCTTCCGGTCAGAGTGCCTACCCATTTTTCGGTCAGTAACCCGTATTGTTCTACTACCTTCTTCCGGATCCTTTGTTTGCTTAAAAATCTTTAGATTTTATCTAACACAGCCGTCTTCCTCAATTTCAATGTAACAATGGATGACTGCCAAATTGTCTGCAGTTTCTTTTTTACTCTTTGGCCCTATCGGTGTGTAGAATCTATTTATTTATTTATTTGTTGATCCGTATTTTATGCTGACCGGTCATTTCTTTTAAAATTCTTTATTCCACACCTACCATAATGTAACAAGTGTATAATAATGATAATTTCTTACATCAGAAATTTGGAAAATTATTTATTACAGTCAGAAAATATCGGAAACATCTCCAATTGGCACGACAGTGATACAAGTAAGCGCAGCAGATGCAGACGGTCCTTCGAATGGAAATATTACTTATTCAATAAGTGGTATGTAATACGTCTATACTTATATTCCGAATATGATTATAAGCGTATATTTTATTTTCATCATGATGTCATCATTTTTCTGTGAAAAAATTTAAAAATCTTGTTGAGAAAATAGTATTGCTTTTCTCTACATAAAGAATCCCAATAAAGAGATGAACACAAATCATATTCATTTATTCGAAACATATGTATACAGGATTTAAAGGATATAAACATAAAGAGTAGAATTTTTATGCTCACGTAAATTTTATGATACAATATTAGTCACGTGACAACACTGTAGTTTCATGCAAGCATACATTTCTTTGTGTTGTATCGGTTGTGTCATCTTTCAGGAAGGAAAATATTTCGAGCCTGAGAGATAAATGTGATAAAAAATGTCAACAATCTATATTTTCAACAAAAACATAATATTGTCGACTTGTGAGAAAATGTAGACTGTGGGAATTTTACATCATATACATCCCTCACACTTAAATCCAAAATATTGGCTTACAAAACAAAACAAAATACAATATTGGCTTAGACCCAAAATATTTTTGCTCTTTTAAAATAACACAGCGTATTGGAACGATTGTACTGGATTGGACATCTTTGTAACTGCCAAAATTCTCGATTATGTATTCGACAGTTTAATTCGTGAAGCCATGATTTTTTTTAGAAAGCTATGCTGGCTACTTTGTTTAGGGCTACAAGGAAGTTCAAATATTTCATATACAAGCTGTCAAAAATAAGGTTGCTTGTCCTAAATAGAAACATCCTCTACATGAAATGCAATGTAACTATATATAATTAAAATATACCTCTAAAAAAAGGTCTAAATATATGCGCATGAATTCAATATATTTCAACAATAAAAAAGTTAAAAGCACCAACGACTCTGATTTTCGCGTACCCGATCTTCAAGTGACCTGAAGTATGTTCTTTATACAGTCTGTTACAGTTTGTAACAAACTTTATACGTGTGGATGCAAGCTCACCTGTACATCGGGTACATGAAACACTGGGTCGTGAATGCTTGTTTGATATTATAGTTCAAATATCGTAGATATATATATATATATATATATATATATATAGAGAGAGAGAGAGAGAGAGAGAGAGAGAGAGAGAGACAGAGAGACAGAGAGACAGAGAGACAGACAAACAGACAGACAGACAGACAGAGACAGAGACAGAGAGTGTGTGTTCGGGAGAAAGTTGATTGTCTCATAAGGAAAAATAAAAAATTCTTGGTAACTTCAACATATAATGGATTGTAAAGAAATTCAACAGACACGGATATTACACTTACACTTACACAACAAGTTTCCCTCAAAATAACCACCATTAGCGTCGATCACAGCCTCAATCTTGTCCCGGAACCTGGAGCAAGCTGATGTTACAGTTTCCCTGAAAAGTTTCTCAAAAGCTACCTTAATTCTGTCAATTAACTGGACTTTTGTAGTACTGGCACGGCAATTGGTGTCTTTCTCAACTGTGCCACGTACATAATAATCCATGGGGTTAAGGTCTGGGGAGTCCGGAGGTCAAACATTGGGACTAGTGTAGTCGTAAAAATTCGCCGACAACAATATTTTACTTTTCCCAGAGGTGTGGCAGGGGGCCGAATCCTGCTGCCATACATATGGCCTACTATTGGCTACCCTTGTTATCCAGAGCTTGACTACAGTATTTAGCAACTCCACGTAGGCATGTGAGAGTCCTCCAACACTTTTTCTGCAGATTTTTTTAGGAATGTTGCTGTACGAACGCAATCAGATCGTCTGTTATGTTGCTTTCTTCTAGCCACAGCCTCGTAGTCTCCATTGTAATTCTTCAGTTCATGCCGAATTGTTTTTACAGTGTTCAGGGAGCATTGGGCAGCAATCATAATCTCCTTATATTCGTAGCAGCGGACAATTCGAGAAAACTCCGAATTGAGCCCAAAGAAATCTAACAAGGAGATGAGTAAATGTAAAAAAAAAGAATCTACAGAAATTGAGAAGAAAATTAATACAAAGGCGAAAACCAAATAAACTAAAGTTATTTAAACTAAACTAAGGTGAACAACAGAGAGAGAGAGAGAGAGAGAGAGAGAGAGAGAGAGAGAGAGAGAGAGAGAGAGAGAGAGATGTCGCCCACAATGAACCCTTAGTTACTTTTAAGGAAACTAAAGACAAATTTAATAAGAAAACTTGCATATAGGCCAACCAAAAGCAATAGTTCGGCAAATCAGGAAAATATACGACGCAGCGTATGCGGAAAACTCTACAAGTTCAATGGAAATATACTAATACCATTATTAATTGGTTTTAAAGGACATGCATTTTTATACAATTTGGTATAAAAGATATCGCCTTGATTACGAAAGAAATATCAAACAGTAATAAACACACCTAAACTATGCCCTAATTAAAAATGTGGGTTTATTACTACAGAAAATCAATCATATCCCATAAAGGGACAGCATAGACCAAACGAAGTATAAGGAGTAATTTTGACATTTCAGTGAGGTCATATAATGGTATGTTGGTCGGTGGAAATTTATCTATTCCCTAAAATAGGCAAAATAGCTAATAATTATCTAATCAGCTTATGCAAAAAAGATGGAATTGTAGTTTTGAAGGAAACTAATGGTAGAAAAATAGACAGCACTAAAAAGAAAAAAAAACAGAAAATTATTTATGGACGAGGAGTTAGATATTGAAATTGGGACAATAGTAATTTTCAGATGTTACATACAATCTTTTAAGTCCCGTCGTGGTGTAAGGGCTAGCAAGCCAGTCTCACAGATCCATTACTATTGAATAACGAGTTCGATCTTCGCTGGATTCCACATCCTTGTGACCTTGTGTCACATTCTATCCACGGTTAAGCGGTTGGGAAAGTAACTATACCTTCAATATTTAGAATAAAAAATTTAGAAAACTTCTCAGTTTAAATAAATAAATCATCTTATCTTCGCACCACTGTTTTTTTTTAAAACAAGTGCTAATATCGATATGTCACACATTGTCTATAATTTTAGTTTTTTTCAGGCAAAAGCAAAATATGAAACGGTCGTATTTCACTTCACTTTCATAAAATATAATATGTGTTCCCTTTTGATAAGGCTGTTATGACGAAAGTGGTAAAACTTAATATAATTGAATACAGAAACACTTTCTTAAATATAATATGTGTTCCCTTTTGATAAGGCTGTTAAGACGAAAGTGGCAAAACTTAATCTAATTGAATAAAGAAACACTTTCATGAAATATAATATGTGTTCCCTTTTGATAAGGCTGTATGACAAAAGTGGTAAAACTTAATCTAATTGAATAAAGAAACACTTTCATAAAATATAATATGTGTTCCCTTTTGATAAGGCTGTTAAGACGAAAGTGGCAAAACTTAATCTAATTGAATAAAGAAACACTTTCATGAAATATAATATGTGTTCCCTTTTGATAAGGCTGTTATGAGGAAAGTGGTACAACTTAATCTAATTGAATAAAGAAACACTTTCATGAAATATAATATGTGTTCCCTTTTGATAAGGCTGTTATGACGAAAGTGGTAAAACTTAATCTAATTGAATAAAGAAACACTTTCATAAAATATAATATTGTTCCCTTTTGATAAGGCTGTTAAGACGAAAGTGGCAAAACTTAATCTAATTGAATAAAGAAACACTTTCATGAAATATAATATGTGTTCCCTTTTGATAAGGCTGTTATGAAAAGTGGTACAACTTAATCTAATTGAATAAAGAAACACTTTCATAAATATGATATGTGTTCCCTTTTGATAAGGCTGTTATGACGAAAGTGGTAAAACTTAATCTAATTGAATAAAGAAACACTTTCATGAAATATAATATGTGTTCCCTTTTGATAAGGCTGTTATGGCGAAAGTGGTACAACTTAATCTAATTGAATAAAAAAACACTTTCATAAATATAATATGTGTTCCCTTTTGATAAGGCTGTTATGCGAAAGTGGTAAAACTTAATCTGAATAAAGAAACACTTTCTTAAATATAATATGTGTTCCCTTTTGATAAGGCTGTTATGACGAAAGTGGTAAAACTTAATCTTATTGAATAAAGAAACACTTTCATGAAATATAATATGTGTTCCCTTTTGATAAGGCTGTTATGACGAAAGTGGTAAAACATAATCTAATTGAATAAAGAAACACTTTCATAAAAATAATATGTGTTCCTTTTTGATAAGGCTGTTATGACGAAAGTGGTAAAAATAAAGAAACACTTTCCTAAAATATAATTTGTGTTCCCTTTTGATAAGGCTGTTATGACGAAAGTGGTAAAACTTAATCTTATTGAATAAAGAAACACTTTCATAAAATATAATATGTGTTCCCTTTTGATAAGGCTGTTATGACGAAAGTGGTAAAACTTAATCTAATTTAATAAAGAAACACTTTCATGAAATATAATATGTGTTCCCTTTTGATAAGGCTGTTATGGCGAAAGTGGTACAACTTAATCTAATTGAATAAAGAAACACTTTCATAAAATATAATATGTGTTCCCTTTTGATAAGGCTGTTATGCCGAAAGTGGTAAAACTTAATCTAATTGAATAAAGAAACACTTTCTTAAATATAATATGTGTTCCCTTTTGATAAGGCTGTTATGACGAAAGTGGTAAAACTTAATCTAATTTAATAAAGAAACACTTTCATAAAATATAATATGTGTTCCCTTTTGATAAGGCTGTTAAGACGAAAGTGGCAAAACTTAATCTAATTGAATAAAGAAACACTTTCATGAAATATAATATGTGTTCCCTTTTGATAAGGCTGTTATGACGAAAGTGGTAAAACTTAATCTATTGAATAAAGAAACACTTTCATAAAATATAATATGTGTTCCCTTTTGATAAGGCTTTATGACGAAAGTGGTACAACTTAATCTTATTGAATAAAGAAACACTTTCATGAAATATAATATGTGTTCCCTTTTGATAAGGCTGTTATGACGAAAGTGGTAAAACTTAATCTAATTGAATAAAGAAACACTTTCATAAAATATAATATGTGTTCCCTTTTGATAAGGCTGTTAAGACGAAAGTGGTGAACTCGAACTTAATCTTATTGAATAAAGAAACACTTTCATAAATATAATATGTGTTCCCTTTTGATAAGGCTGTTATGACGAAAGTGGTAAAACTTAATCTTATTGAATAAAGAAACACTTTCATGAAATATAATATGTGTTCCCTTTTGATAAGGCTGTTATGACGAAAGTGGTAAAACTTAATCTTATTGAATAAAGAAACACTTTCATGAAATATAATATGTGTTCCTTTTTGATAAGGCTGTTATGACGAAAGTGGTAAAACTTAATCTTATTGAATAAAGAAACACTTTCATAAAATATAATATGTGTTCCCTTTTGATAAGGCTGTTAAGACGAAAGTGGCAAAACTTAATCTTATTGAATAAAGAAACACTTTCATGAAATATAATATGTGTTCCCTTTTGATAAGGCTGTTATGACGAAAGTGGTAAAAACTTAATCTATTGAATAAAGAAACTTTCATGAAATATAATATGTGTTCCCTTTTGATAAGGCTGTTATGACGAAAGTGGTAAAACTTAATCTTATTGAATAAAGAAACACTTTCATGAAATATAATATGTGTTCCCTTTTGATAAGGCTGTTATGACGAAAGTGGCAAAACTTAATCTATTGAATAAAGAAACACTTTCATAAAATAATATGTGTTCCCTTTTGATAAGGCTGTTATGACGAAACAAAACTTAATCTAATTGAATAAAGAAACACTTTCATGAAATATAATATGTGTTCCCTTTTGATAAGGCTGTTATGACGAAAGTGGTAAAACTTAATCTAATTGAATAAAGAAACACTTTCATAAAATAAAAACTGTAAAAAATGTTCAACAAAATACAATAAACTTTGCTGTTTAGATAAATATGGAAATAAAGGTATATGAGTAAAATAGAACCCAAAATAGAATGAAAATCATAAAAGAAGCGCATATATGCAATGAGGGATCAAAATCATGTAGATTGCATTTCGCACTAATATTGTGTATTAACAAAATAAGTTGCTGAATAAACGATCAGATACGAAACCAGATTTCTCCTTTCAACTTTACCACCAGACTACTTTAAATTTGGTGATAAATATTTTGAATAATTTACATCTAAAAATTTGAAGAAAATGTGTTTATCGCGTTACTAGTTTAGATAATGTTACGCGACAAATGTTGTAAATTACATGTGCCCTATGACTGTTTACGTTACGTGACAAACAGTAAAATATGCTAGCAGAAATATTTAGACGGGAAAATAATTACTTCTTTAGTTATTCTATTTTTCTGTCGATATTCAGATTCATGATACCTGGGTAGTAGAAAAACTTGGTAAAAGTTGTATTTGATATTTATTGTATATTGCTCTACTAATAAATGATTGAACATGGTTTTGGTTTTTACTTCTTTCTCTTATTATTATTTTAACACATACATACACACATACACATAAAATTTCAACGTCTTTGTAACCAAAATATGTATAAGGAATTTTGTACTGCTACATATTTATATTTTTTGGTTTGAGAGTTTTCAGGATTTATGGTTTGGTAATAGATAATGCCAAATTATATTCATTTTGACTGTATAATATTCCATTAGAAACATTAGAATCCCGGTATATTCTATGTGGAAGAAAAGGATCTTTTATACAAAATTGGTAGATATCTATTTAGTTAGATACTGTTTATAACGAGTGAATTATTAGTTTCCAGATGTGGCTTTAATTTCTTTTTTAATCTTCATATAAGTGTGAGTTTTAATCCCTGAATATATTCATATTCTATTAATTTTGTAGATGGAAACAGCGGATGCGAATTCGACATCATACGAGAGACTGGTCACATTAGAACATTAAAAATGTTGGATTATGATACAATTAGTGTCAACAGTTTCACACTCCGAGTAGTGGCGGCCGATCAGAATGGTGCACCAGGCTCCCTTTCCGGAACAACATTAGTTACTTTTTTAGTGTCTAGTGCCAACGAATATCCACCACTTTTCTCTCAAGTCAATTATCTTGTAAGTGCTAAAGAATCAGAACCAATCGGTTTTCAAATACTTCAAGTATCAGCTTCGGACAAAGATAAAGGTCCAGATGGTGAGGTATATTACTCATTTACCAGCGTCTCAAGTGGAGATTTCTTTTCCCTGGACAGTTCTACTGGTCAGTTGTTCCTTCGACGTCCTCTTGACTTTGAAACATGTAACAGGCATGAGATAAATATCACGGCCACTGACCTGGGCAGTACACCTAAGTCAGACAGAGTAACTGTAATTGTAACCGTACAAAATGTAAATGATGAAATACCGGAGTGCCTGATGTCTTTTATGCCTAAAGATGTCCAAGAAGATTTCCCCGTGCAAAATACGATTCTACAATTAAGCTGCAGCGACAAGGACGCTGGACTGTTCGGCAAGTTGAACTTTTTTATTGAAAACGTAAATGGATTGACTGGACAGGGGCCATTTAAGATTGATAACAGTGGCAAGTTGTCACTTATATCCTCACTTGATTATGAAATAAATAAGGTTCTTCTTTTGAAAATCAGTGTTAGTGATGGAGGGAAGCCACCACAAAGCACTAAGGTTCTGGTTAAAATCACTGTAATCGATGTTAATGAAGCCAAACCTGTATTCAACAATTTTCAACATTCGATCCACGTTTTAGAATCAGCTCCGATTGGTCATCTGGTAGTCACAGTATCTGCTCGGGATAACGACACAAATGACGTGTTGACATATTTTTTCACATCTCCCAGCAATGAGTTTGAGATCGACCCTGTATATGGTAATATTAAGGTGAAATCATCTCTTGATTTTGAAAGCAAGCAGTCGTACACATTAGACATTACAGTTGCAGACAGCGGGACTGTTCCCCAAAGTTACTCAACCAAGACAATGTTGATTGTAACGCTTATTGATGTAAATGACTCACCGCCAGTTTTCTCAAGCAGCATCTATCAGGGGAATGTCATGGAGAATCAGCCAGGTGGCACACCAGTGGCAACCCTAACAGTAACAGACGCCGATTCAGGACCAAATGCTCAGGCCACATTCCAGATTGTAAACGGAGACACGACTAACACATTTCTAGTAGCAATAGACAGGGCTGGAAATTGTGATGTATCGCTTACCATTCCTTCATTACTTGATTACGAACAGAAATCACAATATACTTTAGTAATTCGGGCTACAGACAGTGGAGGACTATCTGCAGAAACAACTTTGGCCATACATGTAAGTTTTCATTATTTTAAATGTATGTGTAGTTATTTACTAAGCCTTGCTTAATTGTGACACAAAGCCAGAAGTATGGGGCACCGAGGGAGAATCAAATTCACAAACAATGGTCAGAAAACAATCTAGCCTGCTAACCATTACACATACCTGAGGTGCCCAAATCTGTGATTGTTAAAGCAGACAAAGGAAAGGCAATATTATTCTACAAAATTTTAAATATCGTTTATCCTTTGACATTATATTTTCATCACTGAAATTGAACAAAATGTCTGCAAACTGGAGTTTATGATGTAGAGATTTTGCTCAAATTCACATTGACGCGCTGCTAAATTTTTAAGTTGACAATGTTTACAGCAGCCTAGAATAACATCATCTTCAAACGATACAAAACAGAAAATATGAAGACGCAAACAGATTAAAAGTTTCAGCATTTATTTATGCTTGGTAATAGATAATGCCGACTAATATTTTTTTGACTGTATAATGTTCCGCTAGAAATAATTAATAAAATACAAACCCTTTATTGATGAAAAGATTAATCATGTGGTCCGTGTTTATACGTCGTGATTTGACTTACATAAGTTCAGTCCCGCTGGAGACCTATTTTTCTTTTGAAATAATACATTAGAATTATCTGCGGTATTCGGACTATTGTCCTCATCTTCATTGTTATCTGTACAACCCTTTCGGTCGATATGCCCTCCAGCCTTCTTCAGGTATTTCTTGTCGGACTCAGGAACCTTCTCGAACTCGGGAACCTTCTATTCGGACTCGGGAACCTTCTTTTCGGACTAACTTTCTTGTCGTAATCGGGAACCTTCAAACATTCAGAGAAATAATACATTAGACTTTGCAAATTTGATCTATTTAGACATCGATACTCTACTTCATGTTTACCGATAACCACTTATATATATATATATATATATATATATATTATATATATATATATTAAAAATGGATACAATAGAAACCTACTCGAGTTTCACCATAAGGATCTTCAGGGTTAATCCACTGAATTAATTGAGGTACCGATTAATTGCAGCCGTGTGTTCACTGTATCTTATACACGTGTATAAGATACACGTGTATAAAATACACGTGTGTTCACTGTATCTTATACAGTGAACACACGTGTGATCGGATGCAATTAATCGGTACCTCGATCAATTCAGTGGATTTAACCCTGAAGATCCTTATGGTGAAACTCGAGTAGGTTTCTATTGTATCCATTTTTTAATAAATTTGCTCTACTTCGTATTGAGCACTTTGTATAACAAATACAAAGTGCTCAATATTGCTGACTTAGCCCCTGAATTTTGCACCTCCAACGATCGTGCCCATTCTCACCGGTAAGCCACCTTTTATCTTTATATATATATATATATATATATATATATATATATATATATATATATACTAGACAAAACGTGACCCGTTGGGTCACCCATTAAGCTCACGCTACATGATTGGGAAAAGAGTAGGATCTGCCAAAATATAATCTGCTTTTCCTTTTAAAAACGAATTGAAATTTATTAAACCGATTATTTAAGGTCAAATTTTTGTCTAAGTCAAAAAGTAGTAACATCAGTAAAAAAGCAAAATAATATTACACATGTAATTTATTTGATATATTTAAAACGATTTTTTCGGTCAATTTCGATCAAGATGCCTGCCAAGAGGCTACTTAAAACCCGTTTTTACAAAATAAATTGTAACTTTTGCAATTGAAAAAAATTCACAACGGATTGTCCAATTGAACACATATCCTAGTTATTAAAGGAGTTAGGTTAAGACAGTTCTAAATGCCAGTTATCTCTAGACTGCAGGTTCAATCCTGGTCAGGGGCAGCAGTAACATAGAATACTAATCAACACAGCTTAACACCTGTACCCTAGCTATGGTCAGTGGAATGAGTACAGGATACCCGCGTGGACTGAATAAAGGGTTGGTTTCAAAGTTCCATGATGGCTCCCAATTACAAGAAGGTTCACGAGTCCGACAAGAAATACCTGAAGAAGGCCGGAGAGCACATCGGACGAAACGTTGTACAGATAACAATGAAGACGAGGACAATAGTCTGAATAATACAAATAATGGTAATCTTTGCGGCTTCCTGTCCCCAAAACTGCTAGCTGCTAGCTGCTGGCTGGTGGAAAAACAACACCAGCTATGATTGAAGTCTGTAGCGGAAGCAGTATCACTTGGAAAAAAAAAAGAACCAACTTAGGGCATTTTCCACTGAAAACCCAACCCTAACCCTAAGCCCCCTGGGTCACCCTGTATACAGGGTGACCCAGAAAAAACAGATCCAAAATTATTTATTTATTTTCCATTAAACTAAACCTAAACTTTCCATTTTAATTTTCCGACCTAAATCAGAATTCAGCCTAGTTAAAAGCCTGAAGAAAACTTTCACTTAAACAGTGGGGGGAGGGGGTGTCAATGTTTGCTCATTTGGATTCCATAATGTTTAAATATGTAACTACTTTTTTTTTACCCAATATGAAATATTTTTTAAGTAAGTTTGATATTCATGTTAAATCAGACATGTATTCCGAATTTGACTCTATAAATTAATAATTAAAGTAATTTAAAAATCTATTTTAAAGCATGATTTCAATTTTAGTTGAGCGTAAAAAGAACTTTTGTTATATATATATATATATATATATATATATATATATATATATATATATATATATGAATGAAAATATTTTCGACAGTTTATCGACGCCCAAAATCCCCATATTTTATCATGATGGAAACAATTATGTCAGATCATTGACAACATATTTGATTGATTGATTTTAACAGTTTGTCAACCCATATTTTATGCATAGTAGTTATGGACTCGCGTTCTTTGCACAGTTATATATCATGTATTTATATATAATAATTATAATTTATACACATTTATAAGATTTTATGTAAGTATTTGTATTCAATAAGAATCATTTGTTTGCATACCGTTATATGGTTTCGAGCAACTAATAATAATAACCCTTATTATACAATTATTGTTTCAATGAACTATTTTTGTGCAAATAATTTATGCACAGTAATATTAAATCAAGTATTCAAATATACATAATTTTCAAACAGATATATTTGACCCATAGATGGAATCCTAACAGGTACTACCACTCCAGGACAGAGTCGAACTGGGAGCAAGTATATATACTCCTCACTACTCAGACCTTCTGACCGGAGCCTCACGAAAGAGTCAGTTTAGTCTCATACCCAATAGCCTCGTCATTAGTGGATACACTTGGCGTTCTCTTGGCAAAAGTTTGTAGATTCTTATTGGAATTATATTCTGGGTCGAGTTATGATATTTAAAAACATTAGCTTAAAAACTGTTATTTATTTTTTCAAATTGTTCATTGGAGTAGTAAGGTCGAAAAAAAATCAGAAATCAAACAAAATAAAAAGACAAGCACCCCCACCCTAAAAAATAAGACAAAATACCCAACATAATCTACATCTTAACAATTGTTGAAAGTCAAGAAATATGTACTTATATTGATGAAATTCTTTGTTTCTTCAGGTGCAGCCCTACAATGAATATCAACCCAGTTTTCAAAACATCAGCCCAAACCTGACAGTTAAAGAAAATGTTCGTATCGGGACGACGATCACTAAAATTACGGCAACCGACAAAGATGTCGGCCAAGACGGTAAAATATTCTATGAAATTTCTGGTGATTTTGGAAAATTCATAATTGATCATCAAAGTGGAGCAATCATCATTCACGGCCAATTGGACAGGGAAAAGGTCACCTCCTATCAATTATTAGTAATCGCAAAAGACTGTGGAGTTACCCCTTCGGCTCTGAGCTCAACCCTTACTCTGACCATTACAGTAGAGGACATTAACGATAATAACCCGACTTGCGAAGGTCGTCAACAACATAATGCAATCGTGTCTGAAAACAAGCCCATAGGCACTTCTGTTTATCAGTTGGTTTGCACGGACAGAGATCGCGATCCTGCATCCAAGAACAATGTTCTACACTATACAATCACCAAGGGCAATACTGATTCTGTGTTTGCTATCAATGATACTTCTGGACTTTTAAGCACAAAAAAGGCAATGGACCGAGAGGTGAAAGGCCTTTACGAATTGACTATAAAAGTTTCTGACCACGGATCACCATCAAGATCAGTGGATCAAATTGTTTACGTACAGATCACAGGTAAGTTCTCTGGAATATTGTTATTTACTAAGCTTTGCTTAGTTTGGTACGCAGACTGGCGCTTAGCCTACTTGCTGTTACTAACCGGTCCCACACTTTAATACCGAACAGGTTCAGTGATCTAGCAAGAAATTGTGCAATATATGACTTGACCGTATGTTAAGTTTTCTAGTCTCTTTAATTCAGAATATTTCATGTTTTGTTTATTCTAAATTCAGTTGATCAGTATCTGTTTTATTATACTATATGAGATGTGTCTAAAATTTTTACAGAGACTTTTCTAATGTTGCAACGAGGCTGTGGGAAGATATATTGAGCTGTAGGCAATGTCACTAGTTTCTATCAATATCGACCAAAGATGATCTCAAATTTGGATGACCTTTTTACCTAATCGGGTCATTTCTTTATCCATCGGGTATGCTATATAATATTTGGGTTGGGCGTCGTCTCTTCTCTGAATAGGGTCAGACTCCAAATTTCACGGGGATGTGCAGGCCACCAATGCCTTCTGAAAACTATCGTCTAACCAATTTCCATAGCCGGCTTCGCAAAATCCGAATTTTTCTCGGAACAGTGGAATTTTCTCAGTTCACTTCTCTTAACAGTCTTCTTTATTAAAAAAAAAACGCGCAAAAATTCCAAATGCATGGACCCAAATATATGGCCAAAGACCGAATAACAAAAACATAAGGTGAACTTAAAATTAGGAAAATAAATTCCATTCCCTACTATGAATGGGGACTTTGAATTTCTGTGAGTGTTACTTCATCTCACCTGCAATTCGCTTCTCTGAATCCGACGACATCGAAATCATTTGCAAGTTGTCACACCACATAACTGCTGCACTTGATGGCAACCGGGCAACCACTATATTGCTACATTAGCGTAGCTTAAATTTTGGCACGAGGCTACGTATGGAAAGGAACATAAAGTAGCTGATCTGTGAGACAGGCTTGTTAACCAATACATCAACCTTCATTTAGTTGCAGGCAATATACGACACATGGTCTCTTTTTAGCGGAGTCCAGATTTTTCCTAGACTGGTTATCATATCAAAGCTAAACAGTTTACTGTCTTACTATTTGCCTATAGGGATGGGGAGAAATGATGGATTGATTACTTTCCCAAGGATATTAGCGCAAAGTGAAATGCAAACAGCATCGTTCAATATTTGAACTCGGTTCATTGATTCTATTTCTTATGACAATAGCCGTTACGCAGCGAGCACCTCGTTTAGTTGTATGTCGATTTATTTTAGCTGGGACTTATTAGGAAGGTATATTTCGGGGTAGAAAGTTGATATATTTTACTTTTAGGATCACTGATTTGCGAAATAGATTCTATAGGATTTTATGAATTGTTCCTGTTAAAGCTTTTTTCTTACTACGATAGGGGTGCTCTGGAAGTAATGCCTCGAATTTATTTAAACATAAATAAAATAGATACAGGAAACATAAAAAACACGGTTAGATAGAGAGAGTTTTTAGCTAAAAATGTTATTTTTCCATATAGTCACCACAAATGGCTTAGCCATTTCTCCAACAATGAAGAAGAGCTTGAATTCCGTACTCATAACAGTCGCTCTGAAATAAACGCCTCCTATTTCATATCTTCCTTCAACGTGGAATGTTGGTGAGATAGCAGTAGAGATGGAACCTTCTCGCCAACAACCCATAGTCTTTTTTGGATGGAGGTTCTTAGTTACAGAATTTACTTCCTCCAGATAGAAAATTATACCTATTAGATTCATCGACGCTCGACGCTAACTGAGACCAAACTGAGTATGCGATCACATTTAGGTTGTCAATAAGCAAAAGGAAGAGCGACTTGATCAGTTTATCTGCGTTAATTGGGCTGCTGAAAGATGGACTACGTGAACAAGATTTTTGCTGGCAACGATGCTGTCATCGCTGCTGGGAACAGTGGATCATCAATGCCGGTAAAAGTAAGCAGGATATTTATTCGTCGCTGCTCAAAATACATACCGAATGGTGGTAATTATATAGAAAAGTGATCCATGTATCTGTTTTAGTTTCTGTTGAAATTAATTTGAAGGTTTACTTTCGGAACTTCCTCTTACTTGAATTCATTATTTTTATTTGTAAACAATTGCAAACAATGTTCCTCTTCTTGTGACAGATGTCAACGATAATACTCCAATATTTACACTTAAGAACTACACAGTATCAGTGTCCGAAAATCTGCGAATAGCCAGTGTTGTACTCAAAGTAATAGCCACTGACAGAGACGAGGGAGATGCAGGTAAGAATTAGTGCAAAATTTATGTCTTCAAATTTTGTAAATAAAGTTTCACATTGCTTTGATATGCGCATATTTTTGCAGTTTTGTATCAAAACTTTTTAATAATAATAATAATAATAATAATAATAATAATAATAATAATAATAATAATAATCAAGAGCAAGAAACGAAACATTCGGGAGATTGCTCATGAAAAAACCTGGACATGGTTAAGAAGAGGAAATCTCGAGAGAGAAACTGAGTCACTAATAATTGCAGCACAAAACAATTCCAAAAGAAGAAATGATATAAAAGCAAAAATTGATAAGACACAATAGAATATCAAATATAGTATGTGTTGCGTCAGAGATGAGACAATAAACCATTTATTAAGCAAATGCAGCAAACTAGCACAACGAGAATACAAAGCTAGGCCCGACTGGGTAGGAAAGATGATCCACTGGGAATTATGAAAAAAACTAAATTCTGACCATTTAAAAAATGGTATATACATAAGGCAAATGGGGACTTTGGAATAGACCGATCGCCTTATCCCAGGCAGATGACCAGACATAGTATTGTTTAACAAGAAAAAGGGAACTTGTCAACTAGTAGATTTTGCAGTTTCAGCAGAACACAGGGTGAAGAAAGAAAACAAAAGATAGACAAATACCTGGACCTTGCTCGAGAATTGAAAAAGCTGTGGAATACGAGGGTGAAAGTGATGCCAGTTGGTGCATTTTGAACGGTCCCCAACAGCTTAGAAAACAGACTGGAGGTATTTGAAATCAGAGTAAGAATTGACACCATCCAGAAAATAGCATTGATCAAATCGGTTAGAATACTCAGGAGAGTCCTGGAAACATGAGGAGACTTGTTGTCACCCAGACTCCAATGAAAAACCATCAGCTAATGCTGGTGTTAAAAAACTCACTCATTATTATTTCACCCGTTTTATTTTTTCACACCTTTTCAAAAGGTTCCAGGAATTTGTTACGGGGGGGGGCTGAGATTTCAGGTTAAAATATTATTTTCATGGCCAGGTGGTAAATCCGAAGAGTTGAGGTAAAAATAAGTCTTCGATCGCAATCTCCAAATGAAACACGATCTTATCAATCAGAGATAAGGTGAATCGAGTGAAGGATAAGGAATATTTTTTCTGGCGTAAAACGTAATACCAGTAAAAAGCAACGCGGTAGAAAAAGTTTTTTCCAAATAGAAAAATTGTGTGTGCGCGCGCGTGTGTGTGTACGTGTGTACGCGCGCGTGTGTGTGTGTACGTGTGTGTATGTGTGTGTAAATGTGTATATGAACTTGACAAATCACAAAAACCGTGTGCGAATGTTGGTCAAGAGAAGTTTAGGAAAAAACTATAAAAAGTCTAAGACTTTTATGGTTAAAAAATAAACACATTTCTAAAAAGTTTACAAAAGCCATTAAATGTAAGACCAGCTTGAATGAAAGATATGGTTTGGACAGTTATTCGTGACCACTTAAAGATAAATATCTTTAATGACCAAATTAATAGCTAGAAAAGTGGCGACAATCTGACAGGGAAACAATGTTTGCATTTTTAAAAAGAAATTGGAGTCATAAATCTAGTAGGCAAATGTTATGGACTATTTATGGGACGTCCAACCAGAGGACAGGGGTAGTGGTCGATTTTGCATATATACGAGCCGACTCGGAACCCAAAGCAGAGATACTTAGAGCTGTTTCAGTGGGCAGTTGATTCCAAGCCGGGTAGATAGAAAATAAAGCAAAGCCCCACATCATATGAAGCCATTCAGACTTAATCCTACCAGCCGAACTTGTATTTAAGAGTACTTCCTTTTGCCAGCTAAAATATTCGTATTTTCTTTTTCTTGTGGACCTGTCTCCAGCGCAGAGTACTACAACGTGGGAGCAAGATCATTATGCAGCAAAGGCACACGAGATGCAGAGGCTGATATTCTCTCATAGCCATGTGATCACTAGTACATATCACGATCGTCTTTTTAAATCTGCCTTGCATTAATTAAACTGCTGTTCGTAGGATATATCGTACATTTGTGTGTTAGATCTAATATTTTTGTGAGTTCTATTCTATATTAGACCACTCTATTGATATTAATATATCATAAATATATATTAATAAATCATAAACTCAGAGTAAAACAAAATAAGTATTTTGTTTAAAGATGGCGGTAACGGAAACTGAAAAGGAAAAGTTCAACGAGAGACTTCTTTTAATATAATGGCGATAACTCTATTTTGACAGTGGGACAAACGAATAATAGCTGACTACTGCTGGAGTATCAAAAGGGACTTAAATAACATTGAACATTACAGCAATCAATAAAGGGGTAATTTTTATCATGGTTCTTATATTCACAAAGGTTTTATTTTTGCTGTTAGTTTATTAAATTATGTGATGAAAGTGTTGCTCTTGTTAAACAAAATCACGTTATTCTTAACGATCTAATGCCTTTTTTCTTAATGCCTTTTTCTAAAAATGCTTTTTTTTCCAAAAATGCTTTTTCCCCAAGTGATTTTTCCCAAAAAGTGAGGCGTTTCTGTATTAAAAAAAGTTTGCTGCACTTATAAAATCCCGTGTTTCACGCAAAACTGCTGATATACGTTTAATCTAAAAATATGACATTTTAAACTTACCATCATGCGATTCCTATTTTAAATGAATTATAAATATTAATTTATAGCAGAAATACCTAATTAAATCAGAAATTCTTGAAATAAAACAATTGATACATTATAAAATTCATTTACTGATAAATCAACACTGAAAATCTCATTTAAATTGGATAATTCCCTGATTTTTATTTTTTTCATTCGATCGGGTTAGATTTATTTTGTAAAATACAGATTTTACGTTATCTTTAGACAGTGTTTCCGGCCATATTTGAGAAAAATTGACTAAGAAAATATTAAAGATAAATTACATGTGTAATATTATTTTCCTTTTTTACTGATGCTCATTATGTTTCTACTTTTCGACTTAGACAAAAAATTTAACCATAAATAATTGATTTAATTAATTTTAATTCGTTTTTAAAATGAAAAGCAGACAACTAATTGGCAGTCCCTAACACACACACACACACACACACAACCAAACACAGACACAGACACAGACACACACACACACACACATATATATATATATATATATATATATATATATATATATATATATATATACTGTATAAGGGAATTTTTTTAGTATTTTTCAACAAAAGTGATTAGTGGAAGTAGAATCTTAAAATTAGTTTTGGGATTACCAGTTTCAATTAATTACGAATATTGCGAACATTCTAAGTACCCATTCTGCTTTGAAACAACCCTTCAAAAGAAATTTTTACTTTAAATGAAACATTATTTACAATTCTACTTAACTCATAAAAAAATCTTTAATGATAATTTTTTATCTGCTATCGATTTTGATAATAAACACAGTTCAGTTTTATGATGAAATCCGATACACGTGGGGACTGTGGCAAAAATTGCCTAGTATAGCTTCAATTATGCAGTGTCCCAGCCGAAAACGTAACACGACTGATTATAAACCAACGGGAATTTATTAAATGGAACATTTATGTTAGTGATTTTTTTACTTGTTTATCTTTCATTTAATTTTTGTTGCATTTTTATCGCAATTTTATTTATCTATTAACCATTAAGTAAGAAACATATATCAGAAATAAATAGATTTAAACTCACAACCATGCTGTTTACTTAACAAACAAAAGAATATAAAACAAGATGGACACTTTAATAAAGAGCAAAAGAATTCAGATGAATGATAAACTAAAGGTTTTCCTTCTGCCTTACCAAATCTAAATAATCCCATTCTTTTTTATCAAGCAGTAGTCTAATCAGTACAGTCAAGTCTGACTCAAGGCTCCAATCGACAGTCCAACTTCTCCCAACTGTATCTCGCTCCAAAATCCAATTTCCAAACTGTTTCTTTGTCTCGCTCGTTTCGACAACAAAATCCTACTGCAATTCGTTCTGCCTGGTCTCTGAGAATCAGTCCTTTAAGTACACCCCAATTTCACCACATTCGGGCTTCTCACTCATAATTGTCCGTTCAGCTCGTGCGACATTCGCCAGCACGGCGCGACCACCCACATCCGGGCCACTATGCCATTTCCTACTTCACCGATCGTCCACAGCTCTCACATTCTGAGGGAAGCGGGTTCGACTCTAGGTCAGTCTTATACGCTAGGCAAAGCCTAGCCCGCTTCCTTCGAGCATACGGCAAGTCTTCACCCCCGCCACCCTCTCCGTCACACCGTGTTGCACGAGGCGGGTCTCCTCTCTCACTACAAGTAGTGCAAAGCAAAATACTAATTTCATCATCTAGGATTTATAACGATAATAACCGTTAAACAACTGCGCTTCAACGTGCAAAACAAGTACTTAGCAAGTTAATTCCACAGATCATTAGTGGGTTCGATTCTTACTGAGTGTTTTTTTAATTTGATCATGTACCTGGTTTGCTGAAACTTCTTAGATACGCTTCTGATTATTTCAGGATGAATTGAACTAAGTAAATTATGCTTAACATGTCGGAATTATCAGATAGCTAGCAGGAACTATGGATATACCCACACTATGATAATTTAATTATTACAACGTCTGATATGTTTGTAATTACTAAATAATTCAATATGTAAAAAAGTATAATAATCTTGATTTAACTCTCTCTCTCTCTCTCTCTCTCTCTCTCTCTCTCTCTCCTCTCTCTCTCTCTCTCTCTCTCTCTCTCTCTCTCTCTCTAATTTTTTTCTTTCTTTCCTTCTTTTTATCATGCTCGATTGAAACATTAGCACTATCACCCCCTCTCTCTATCTTTCTCCTAGTTTTTTTCTTTCCTTCTTTCTTATATTTTTTCTGTATCACATGTTCTTTTTTTCACCCTTTCTTTCATTATAATAAAAACAAAATGGTCCATTATTTAGTCCAAAATGGTCCATTATTTTTACACAAAAATAAAATAAAAATAATTCTGCGGATAGGCAACACCAGATGCTCAGGATTTACATTTTTGCATTTCCCCTTGGGCGATTTGGACGGTCTGATTTTTCCAGAGGGTGTTACAAGATGACAACAAGCGTATCAAATATAAGTCCGTAATTTTAAAATTTCTAGTGTGGTGGTGTGGATGTATTTTTCAATTTAGTCGGTTTTTTAGTTTAGGTTAATTGGTTGATTTAGCGATATTCATTTTACAATTTGTTTTCAGTTTATTATTTTTTTGTTTTTGTTTTTATCATATGCAGATAAATTAGTATACTCCTAATTAATATATATATATATATATATAATATATATATATATATATTATATATATATATATATATATATATATATATATATATTAGTATGCCCAATATATAAAAAACATAGAGCCAATGATATTAGTATTAGTAAAAAAGGAAAAGAGTTCAGGGTCTACTATGTTTCGATCTCAATAATCTCATCAGGACCCTACCTTATACATAACTAAGCGATGTCATTCCTTAGTTAAACTGAGATAAAGGGGAAATAAGTCTATCTCAGTTTAACTAAGGAATGACATCGACTTAATGGAGTATAAGGATGAGATCATTGAGATCAAACCATGGTAGACACATAACTATTTCCCTCTATTACTAATACTCTTGTTATGCTCAATATTTTATATATTTAGCACTTTCGAATAATTTACTAATGCCACTGCAACGGAAAAGTTAAAGCCGCAATTGGATACTATCTAGTATTATACTAAAGCTGTGAGATTATCTTTGTGTCCTAAAGACTTTTAACTGTTTAATGACACGAAAGTTATACTAAATTATTTACTAGTTCTAGGATTGACTTATGTTGGAAAAAAAACAACGTTTTAGTTTTTTTCTAATTAATCGCAATTTGAAATTAAGTCAAAATGTACCCATCTCTCACTTTAACATTCTGCTTATCACTTTCTCCCTCTCTATGTGTATTCTTGATTACCTCCTCGTTATATATGTTTCTCATTAAGCGTAGAGAGTGAGAAGAGATTGGAGTATTAAGATTAGCACTGGGCCCTTTTACATTTCATCTCGATGTTTAAACAGCAATCGAGACGTTTACATCACTTAATTATATAAATGATATCATCACTTAATTATATAAGTTGCTCAGTCGTCACACATCTTCATTTAAGTTTTAAAATAAAATAAAGAATGTAACTTTTTAGGCACTTTGTTATTACCTAAATACATGGAAATCAGGGTTCCCACTCATTTTTCATGGATCCCCTACAAAGACAAAAAAACAGTGAGCTATTGAAGAAGGGCGCATATAGGAAGTGTTTTCTTTCGAGATACTCATTACATTGCATTTTGTTTTTCATCTGAAGTTGTTTAAAAAATGAAACTGAGTTAAAAGCAAGAGCATGCAGATCTATTAGTGATTCGTTATAAACTAAAAATGAAATTGAGTTAAAAGCAAGAGCATACAGATCTATTAGTGATTCTTTCAAAACTAAAAATAAAATTGAGTTAAAATCAAGAGCATGCAGATCTATTAGTGATTCTTTCAAAACTAAAAATAAAATTGAGTTAAATCAAGAGCATGCAGATCTATTAGTGGATTCTTTCAAAACTAAAAAATGAAACTGAGTTAAAAGCAAGAGCATGCAGATCTATTAGTGATTCGTTATAAACTAAAAATGAAAAAAACTGAGTTAAAATCAAGAGCACATGCAGATCTATTAGTGATTTCTTTCAAAACAAAAATAAAATTGAGTTAAAATCAAGAGCATGCAGATCTATTAGTGATTCTTTCAAAACTAAAAATGAAAATTGAGTTAAAAGCAAGAGCATACAGATCTATTAGTGATTCTTTCAAACTAAAAATGAAATTGAGTTAAAAGCAAGAGCATGCAGATCTATTAGTGATTCTTTCAAAACTAAAAATAAAATTGAGTTAAAATCAAGAGCATGCAGATCTATTAGTGATTCTTTCAAATAAAAATGAAATTGAGTAAAAGCAAGAGCATACAGATCTATTAGTGATTCTTCACTAAAAATAAAATTGAGTTAAAATCAAGAGCATGCAGATCTATTAGTGATTCTTCAAAAACTAAAAATAAAATTGAGTTAAAATCAAGAGCATGCAGATCTTTAGTGATTCTTCAAAACTAAAATGAAATTGAGTTAAAAGCAAAGAGCATACAGATCTATTAGTGATTCTTTCAAAACTAAAATAAAATTGAGTTAAAAATCAAGAGCATGCAGATCTATTAGTGAATTCTTTCAACTAAAAATAAAATTGAGTTAAATAAAGAGCATGCAGATCTATTAGTGATTCTTTCAAAACAAAAATAAAATTGAGTTAAAATCAAGAGCATGCAGATCTATTAGTGATTCTTTCAAAACTAAAAAATGAAATTGAGTTTAAAGCAAAGAGCATACAGATCTATTAGTGATTCTTTCAAAACTAAAAATAAAATTGAGTTAAAATCAAGAGCATGCAGATCTATTAGTGATCTTTCAAAACAAAAATAAAATTTGAGTTTAAAATCAAAGAGCATGCAGATCTATTAGTGATTCTTTCAAAACTAAAAATAAAATTGAGTTAAAATCAAGAGATGCAGATCTATTAGTGATTCTTTCAAACTAAAAATGAAATTGAGTTAAAAGCAAGAGCATGCAGATCTATTAGTGATTCTTTCAAAACTAAAAATAAAATTGAGTTAAAATCAAGAGCATGCAGATCTATTAGTGATTCTTTCAAAACTAAAAAATGAAATTGAGTTAAGCAAGGCATACAGTCTATTAGTGATTCTTTTCAAAACTAAAAATAAAATTGAGTTAAACAAGAGCTATGCAGTCTATTAGTGATCTTTCAAACTAAAATAAAATTGAGTTAAAATCACGAGCATGCAGATCATATTAGTGACTTCTTGTCAAACTAAAATGAAATTGAGTTAAGAGCAGAGCATACAGATCTATTAGTGATTCTTTCAAAACTAAAATATATAATATTGGAGTTAAATCAATGAGCATTGCTTTGATTTTAACCTCATATTTTAATTTTTAGTTTGAAAGAATCATAAAGATCTGCATGCTCTTGATTTTAACTCAATTTTTATTTTTAGTTTTGAAAGTAATCACTAATAGATCTGTATGCTCTTGCTTTTATACTCAATTCATTTTTTAGTTTTGAAAGAATCACTATATAGATTCTGCATGCTCTGATTTTAACTATTTATTTTTAGTTTTGAAAGAATTCACTAATGATCTGCATGCTCTTGATTTTACTCATTTTTATTTTTAGTTTTGAAAGATCACTATAATATCTGTTGCTCTGCTTTTACTCAATTTCATTTTAGTTTTTGAAGAATCACTAATAGATCTGCATGCCTCTTGATTTTAACTCCAATTTTATTTTAGTTTTGAAAGATCATAATAGATCTGCATGCTGCTTGTGTCTTTTAACTCAATTTCATTTTAAGTTTTGAAGAATCACTAATAGATCTGGCTGCTCTTGATTTTAACTCCAATTTTATTTTAGTTTTGAAAGAAATCACAATAGATCTGCTATGCTTCTTGAATTTTAACTCAATTTTATTTTTGTTTTGAAAGAATCACTAATAGATCTGCATGCTCTTGATTTTAACTCAATTTTAATTTTTAGTTTTGAAAGAACAGCTAATAGATCTGTATGCTCTGCTTTTAACTCTTTCATTTTTAGTTTTGAAATAGAATCATTAATAGATCTGCATGCTCTTTGATTTTAACTCATTTTATTTTTGTTTTGAAAAGTAATCACTAATAGATTGCAATGCTCTTGATTTTAACTCAATTTATTTTTAGTTTTGAAAGACTCACTAATAGATCTGTCATGTTTGATTTTAACTCAATTTATTTTAGTTTTTGAAGAATCACTAAGATCTGTATGCTCTTGCTTTTAACTGCATTTCATTTTTAGTTGCAAGAATCCTAATAGATCTGCATTGCCTTGATTAACTCAATTTTTTATTTTTATTTTGAAGAATGCACTAATAGATCTGCATGTCTTGATTTAACTCAATTGTTTATTTTTTAGTTTTGAAGAATCACTAATAGATCTGTTGCTCATGCTTTTTAACTCAATTTTCATTTTTAGTTTTGAAAGAATCACTAATAGATTGCATGCTCTGTGATTAACTCAATTTTATTTTAGTTTGAAAGAATCAACTAATAGATCTGCATGCTCTTGCTTTTAACTCAATTTCATTTTTTAAGTTTTGCAGAATCACTATAATCTGTATGCTCTTGCTTTAACTATTTATTTTTAGTTTTGAAAGAATCACTAATAATCTGCATGTCTTGGATTTTAAACTCAGTTTTATTTTAGTTTGAAAGAATCACTAATGAGATCTGCATGCTCTTGATATTCAAGCTAGTTCATTTTTTAGTTTATAACGATCTAATAGATCTGCAAGTGCTCTTGCTTTTAAGCTCAGTTTTCATTTTTAAGTTTTGAAAAGAAATCACTAATGATCTGCATGCTCTTGTTTTAACTTCAATTTTATTTTTAGTTTTGAAAGAATCATATAGATCTTGCTGTCTTGAATTTTAACTCAATTTTATTTTTTAGTTTTGGAAAGAATCACTAATAGATCTGTATGCTCTTGCTTTAACTCAAATTTCATTTTTTAGTTTTATAACGAATCACTAATAGATCTGCATGCTCTTGCTTTTAACTCAGTTTCATTTTTTAAATCAACTTCAGATGAAAAACAAAATGCAATGTAATCGAGTACTCGAAAGAAAACACTTCCTATATGCTGCCCTTCTTCAATAGCTCACTGTTTTTTTGCTCTTTTTGTAGGGGATTCCATGAAAATAGGTGGGAACCCTGATTTCCATGTATTAGGTGGAAATATACAAAAGTGCTAAAGTTTCATTCCTTTATTTAATTTTTAAACTTAAATTGAAGATGTGTGCACGACTGAGGCAACGTTTATATTAAGTGATGATTTCATTTTATATAATTAAGTGATGTAAACGTCTCGAATTGCTGTTTAAACATCGAATGAAATGTAAAATGGGCCAGTGCTAATTCTTAATACTCCAATCTCCTCACTCTCTTTACGCTTAATGAGAAACATATATACGAGGAGGTATCAAGATACACATAGAGAGGGAGAAAGTGATAAGCAGAATGTAAAGTGAGAGATGGGTACATTTTGACTTTAATTTAAAAGTTGCGATTAATTAGAAAAAAACTAAAACGTTGTTTTTTTTCCAACATAAGTCAATCTAGAACTATGAATAATTTAGTATAACTTTCGTGTCTATTATAACAGTTAAAAGTCTTTAGGAGACAAAGATTAATTTCTCACAGCTTATGTATAGTAATAGATAGTAATCCAATTGCGGCTTGTAACTTTTCGTTTGCAGTGGCATTTTAGTAATTATCGAAATGTCTAATATTAAAATATTGAGTCATAACAAGAGTATTTGTAATAGGAGGAAATAGTTATGTGTTCTACATGGTTTTGATCTCAATGATCTCATCCTTAACTCCATTAAGTCGATGTCATTCTTATGTTAAACTGAATAGACTATTCCCCTTTATCTCAGCTTAACTAAGGAATGACATCGGTTAGTTATGTATAAGGTAGGGTCCTGATGAGATTATTGAGATCGAAACATAGTAGACCTGGAACTCTTTTCCTTTTTTACTAATACTAATATCATTGGCTCTATGTTTTTTTATATTGGGCAATACTAATTATATTATATATATATTTATATATAATATTAAATATATATATATGATATATATATATATATATTATTATTAATTTAGGAGTATACTATTGTTCTGCATAATGATAAAAACAAAAACTAAAAAAATAACTAAACTAACAAATTGTAAATGATAATATCGCTAATTAACCAATAACTAAACTAAAACCGACTAATTGAAAAATACATTCCAACACCAACACACTAGAAATTTTAAAATTTACGGACCTTATATGTTGATACGCTTGTTGTCATCTTGTAACACCCTCTGGTTAAAATAGAGCCGCCAAATCGCCCAAGGGAATGCAAAAATGTAAATCTGAGCATCTGGTGTTGCCTATCCGCAGAATTATTTATTTATTTTTGTGTAAAATAATGGACGCATTTTGGACTAAATAATGGACCATTTTTGTTTTATTATAATGAAAAGAAAGGTGTAAAAAAGAACATGTGATACAGAAAGAAAATATAAGAAAGAAGGAAAGAAAAATAGGAGAACAAGATAGAGAGAGGGGTGTGATAGTGCTAATGTTTCAATCGAGCATCGATAAAGAAGGAAAGAAAGAAAAAATTATGAGAGAGAGAGAGGAGAGAGAGAGAGAGGGAGAGAGAGAGAGAGAGGAGAGAGAGAGAGAGAGAGTGAGAGAGAGAGTTAAATCAAGATTATTATACTTTTTTTACATATTGAATTATTTAGTAATTAAAACATATAGACGTTGGTAATAATTAAATTATCATAGTGTGGGTATATCCATGAGTTCCTGCTAGCTATCTGATATTCCGACATTTAAAGCATACTTTACTTAGTTCATTATCTGAAATAATCAGAAGCGTATCTAGAAGTTCAGCAAACCAGGTAGCATGATCAAATTAAAAAAACACTCAGTTAAGTATCGAACGCCACTAATGATCTGTGGAATTAATCTTGCTAAGACTTTTTGCACGTGAAGCGCAGTTGTTTAACGGTTTTATTTACGTTATATAATCTAGATTGATGAAATAGTATTTGTCCTTTGCACACTTGTAGTGAGAGGGAGACCCGCCTCGTGCAAACACGGTGTTGACGTGAGAGGTGTGGCGGGGGTGAAGACTGCCGTATCTGAAGGAGCGGGCCTAGGCTTTGCCTAGCGTATAAGGACTGACCTGGTCGAATCCGCGCTTCCCTCAGAATGTGAGAGCTGTGGACGATGGTGAGTAGGAAATGGGATAGTGGCCGGAGTGGGTGTCGCGCCGTGCTGGCGAAGTCGCATCGAGCTGACGACAATTATGAGTGAGAAGGCCGAATGTGGTGAAATTGGGTGTACTTTAAAGGACTGATTCTGCAGAGACCAGGCAGTAACGAATTGCAGTAGGATTTTGTTGTCGAAGTGCGAGACAAAGAACAGTTTTGGAAATTGGATTTTTGGTAGCGAGATACAGTGTGGAGAGTTTGGACTGTCGATGTGTCAGCTTGAGTCAGACTTGCGTGTACTGATTAGTTACTACTTGCATTTTTTTTTTTTTTTTGTTTTTTTTTTTTTTTTGATAAAAAAGAATTGGGATTATTTAGATTTGGTAAAGGTCAGAAGGAAACTTTTAGTTTATCATTCATCTGAATTCTTTTGCTCTTATTAAAGTGTCCATCTTGTTTTTATATTCTTTTGTTGTTAAGTACAGCATGGTTGTGAGTTTAAATTATTTATTTCTGATATATGTTTCTTACTTAATGGTAATAGAATAAATAAAATTGCGATAATGCAACAAAATTAAATGAAGATAAACAAGTAAAAAATTCACTACATAAATGTTCCTTTAATAAATTCCCGTTGGTTATTAATCAGTCGTGTTAACGTTTTCGCTGGCATGCATATTGAAGCTATCTAGGCAATTTTTGCCACAGTCCCACGTGGTATCGGATTTCATCATAAACTGAACTTGTGTTATTATAATAATGATAGCAGTAAATTATCATTAAAGATTGTTTTTATGAGTTAAGTTAGAATTGTAAATATGTTCATTTAATAGTAAAGAATTTCTTTTGAAGGGTTGTTTCAAGCAGAATGGTACTTAGAATGTCGCATATTCGTTATTAATTGAAACGGTATCCCAGAACTATTTTAAGGATTCTTACTTCCACTAATAACTTTGTTGAATAATATCTAAAAAAAATTTCCCTTATACAGTATAATAATATATAGTATATATATATATTATATATATATATATTATATGTGTGTGTGTGTGTCTGTGTCTGTGTCTGTGTCTGTGTTTGGTTGTGTGTGTGTGTGTGTGTGTGTTAGGGACTGCAATTAGTTGTTCGCTTTGTCATTTTAAAAAAACGAATTAAATTAATTAAATCAATTATTTATGGTTAAATTTTTGTGTCTAAGTCAAAAGTAGAACATAATGGATCATCAGTAAAAAAGGAAATATATTACATCATGTAATTTATCTTTATATTTTAGTCATTTTTCTCAATATGGCCGGAAACACTGGTCTAAAGATAACGTAAAATTCTGTATTTTACAAAATATAATCTACCCGATCGAATGAAAAAAATAAAAATCTAGGGAATTATCCAATTTAAATTGACGATTTTTCGTGTTGATTTATCAGGTAATGAATTTTATATTGTATTCAATTGTTTTATTCAAGAATTTCTGTATTTAAATTAGGTTATTTCTGCTTTGAATTATATTTAATTAATCTTTAAATAGGAATCGGCATGATGGTAAGTTTAAAATGTCATATTTTTTAGATATTAAGTATATAAGCAGTTTTGTGCGTGACACGGGATTTTATAGTGGTCGCAAACTTTTTAATACAGAAGACGCTACTTTTGGGAAAAATCACTTGGGGAAAAAGGCATTTTTGGAAAAAAAATTATTGCATTTTTAGAAAAGGCTTAAGAAAAAAGGCATTAGATCGTTAAGAATAACGTGAATTTTGTTTTAACAAGAGCAACATTTCATGACTAATTTAATAA
>CM042147.1:99450689-99523296 GCA_023376005.1 Doryteuthis pealeii | reverse complement strand
TTTTGAAAGAATAACTAATAGATCTGTATGCTCTTGCTTTTAACTCAATTTCATTTTTAGTTTTGAAAGAATCCTAATAGATCTGCATGCTCTTGATTTTAAACTCAATTTTATTTTTAGTTTTGAAAGAATCACTAATAGATCTGCATGCTCTTTGCTTTTAACTCAATTTCATTTTTAGTTTTTGAAAAGAATCACTAATAGATCTGCATGCTCTTGATTTTAACTCAATTTATTTTTAGTTTGAAAGAATCACTAATAGATCTGGCATGCTCTTGCTTTTAACTCAATTTTATTTTTAGTTTTGAAAGAATCACTAATAGATCTGCATGCTCTTGATTTTAACTCAATTTTATTTTTAGTTTTGAAAGAATCACTAATAGATCTGCATGCTCTTGCTTTTAACTCAATTTCATTTTTAGTTTTGAAAGAATCACTAATAGATCTGTATGCTCTTGCTTTTAACTCAATTTCATTTTTAGTTTTGAAAGAATCACTAATAGATCTGCATGCTCTTGCTTTTAACTCAATTTTATTTTAGTTTGAAAGATAGATCTGCATGCTCATTTTAACTCAATTTATTTTAGTTTGAAAGAATCACTAAATAGATCTGTATGCTCTTGCTTTTAACTCAATTTTATTTTTAGTTTGAAAGAATCACTAATAGATCTGCATGCTCTTGATTTAACTCAATTTTATTTTTAGTTTTGAAAGAATCACTAATAGATCTGTATGCTCTTGCTTTTAACTCAATTTCATTTTAGTTTTGAAAGAATCACTAGCAGATCTGATGCTCTTGCTTTTTACTCAATTTTATTTTTAGTTTTGAAAGAATAACTAATAGATCTGCATGCTCTTGCTTTTACTCAGTTTCATTTTAGTTTTGAAAGAATCACTAATAGATCTGTATGCTCTTGCTTTTACCTCAGTTTTCATTTTTAGTTTTGAAAAAGAATAACTAATAGATCTGTAGCTCTTGCTTTTAACTCAGTTTCATTTTTAGTTTTGAAAGAATAACTAATAGATCTGCATGCTCTTGATTTTTAACTCAATTTTTTAGTTTTGAAAGAATCACTAATAGATCTGCATGCTCTTGCTTTAACTCAGTTTCATTTTTAGTTTTGAAAGAATCACTAATAGATCTGCATGCTCTTGATTTTAACTCAATTTTATTTTAGTTTGAAAGAAATCACTAATAGATCTGCATGCTCTTGATTTTAACTCAATTTTATTTTTAGTTTTGAAAGAATCACTAATAGATCTGCATGCTCTTGCTTTTAACTCAATTTTATTTTTAGTTTTGAAAGAATCACTAATAGATCTGCATGCTCTTGATTTTAACTCAATTTTAGTTTTAGTTTATAACGAATCACTAATAGATCTGTATGCTCTTGCTTTTAACTCAGTTTCATTTTTTAAACAACTTCAGATGAAAAACAAAATCCAATGTAATGAGTATCTCGAAAGAAAACACTTCCTATATGCGCCCTTCTTCAATAGCTCACTGTTTTTTTGTCTTTTTGTAGGGGATCCATGAAAAATGAGTGGGAACCCTGATTTCCATGTATTAGGTGGAATAACAAAGTGCTAAAAGTTTACATTCTTTATTTTATTTTAAAAAACTTAAATGAAGATGTGTGCACGACTGAGCAACTTATATAATTAAGTGATGATATCATTTTATATAATTAAGTGATGTAAACGTCTCGATTGCTGTTTAAAACATCGAGATGAAATGTAAAAGGCCAGTGCTAATTCTTAATACTCCAATCTCTCTCACTCTACGCTTAATGAGAAACATATATAACGAGGAGGTAATCAAATACACATAGAGAGGGAGAAAGTGATAAGCAGAAATGTAAAGTGAGAGATGGGTACATTTTTGACTTAATTTCAAATTGCGATTAATTAGAAAAAAACTAAAATGTTGTTTTTTTTCCAAACATAAGTCAATCCTAGAACTAGTAAATAATTTAGTATAACTTTCGTGTCATTAACAGTTAAAAAGTCTTTAGGACACAAAGATTAATTCTCACAGCTTTAGTATACTAGATAGTATCCAATTGCGCTTTAACTTTTCCGTTGCAGTGGCATTAGTAAATTATTCGAAAGTGCTAAAATATATAAAATATTGAGCAATAACAAGAGTATTAGTAATAGAGGGAAATAGTTATGTGTCTACCATGGTTTTGATCTCAATGATCTCATCCTTATACTCCATTAAGTCGATGTCATTCCTTAGTTAAACTGAGATAGACTTATTTCCCCTTTATCTCAGTTTTAACTAAGGAATGACATCGGCTTAGTTATGTATAAGGTAGGGTCCTGATGAGATTATTGAGATCGAAAACATAGTAGACCCTGAACTCTTTTCCTTTTTTACTAATACTAATATCATTGGCTCTATGTTTTTTATATATTGGGCAATACTATTATATATATATATATATATATATATATATATATATATATATATATATATATATATTAATTAGGAGTATACTAATTTTCTGCATAATGATAAAAACAAAAACAAAAAATAATAAACTGAAACAAATTGTAAAATGAATAATCGCTAAATCAACCATAACCTAAACTAAAAACCGACTAAATGAAAAAATACATCCACACCCACACACTAAGAAATTTAAAATTACGGACCTATATGTTGATACGCTTGTTGTCATCTTTGTAACACCCTCTGGTTAAAAAATCAGACCGTCCAAATCGCCAAGGGGAAATGCAAAAATGTAATCCTGAGCATCTGGTGTTGCCTATCCGCAGAAATTTTATTTTATTTTTGTGAAAATAATGGACCATTTTGGACTAAATAATGGACCATTTTGTTTATTATAATGAAAGAAAGGGTGAAAAAAGAACATGTGATACAGAAAAAAATATAAGAAAGAAGGAAAGAAAAAACTAGGAGAAAGATAGAGAGAGGGGGTGATAGTGCTAATGTTCAATCGAGCATGATAAAAAGAAGGAAAGAAAGAAAAATTATGAGAGAGAGAGAGAGAGAGAGAGAGAGAGAGAGGAGAGAGACAGAGAAGTTAAATCAAGATTATTATACTTTTTTTACATATTGAATTATTTAGTAATTACAAACATATCAGACGTTGTTAATAATTAAATTATCATAGTGTGGGTATATCCATAGTTCCTGCTAGCTATCTGAAATTCGACATGTTCAGCATAATTTTCTTAGTTCAATTCATCCTGAAATAATCAGAAGCGTATCTAAGAAGTTTCAGCAAACCAGGTACATGATCAAATTAAAAAAACACTCAGTAAGAATCGAACCCACTAATGATCTGTGGATTACTTGCTAAGTACTTGTTTTGCACGTTGAAGCGCAGTTGTTTTAACGGTTATTATCGTAAATCCTAGATGATGAAATAGTATTTTGCTTTGCACTACTTGTAGTGAGAGAGGAGACCCGCCTCGTGCAACACGGTGTGACGAGAGGGTGGCGGGGTGAAGAACTTGCGTATGCTCGAAGGAAGCGGGCTAGGCTTTGCCTAGCGTATAAGACTGACCTAGAGTCGAACCCGCCTTCCCTCAGAATGTGAGAGCTGTGGACGATCGGTGAAGTTAGAAATGGCATAGTGGCCGGATGTGGGTGGTCGTGCCGTGCTGGCGAATGTCGCACGAGTGAAACGGACAATTAAGAGTGAGAAGCCCGAATGTGTGAATCGGGGTGTACTTAAAGGACTGATTCTCAGAGACCAGCAGAACGAATTGCAGTAGGATTTTGTTGTCGAAACGAGCGAGACAAAAGAAACAGTTTTGGAAATTGGGATTGGGAGCGAAGATACAGTTGGAGAAGTTGGACTGTCGATTGGAGCCTTGAGTCAGGACTTGACTGTACTGATTAGACTACTGCTTGAATAAAAAGAATGGGATTATTTAGATTTGGTAAGGCAGAAGGAAACCTTTTAGTTTATTCATTCATCTGAATTCTTTTGCTCTTTATTAAAGTGTCCATCTTGTTTTATATTTCTTTTGTTGTTAAGTAAACAGCATGTTGTGAGTTTAAATCTATTTATTTCTGATATATGTTTCTTACTTAATGGTTAATAGATAATAAAACTGCGATAAAAATGCAACAAAAATTAAAATGAAGATAAACAAGTAAAAAATCACTAACATAAATTCCATTTAATAAATTCCCGTTGGTTATAATCAGTCGTGTGACGTTTTGGCTGAGACACTGCCATAATTGAAGCTATACTAGGCAATTTTTTGCCACAAGTCCCACGTGTATCGATTTCATCATAAAAACTGAACTTGTGTTATTATCAAAATCGATAGCAGATAAAAAATTATCATTAAAGATTTTTTTTGAGTTAAGTAGAATTGTAAATAATGTTTCATTTAAAGTAAAATTTATTTTGAAGGGTTGTTTCAAAGCAGAATGGGTACTTAGAATGTTCGCAATATTCGTAATTAATTGAAAACTGGTAATCCCAAAACTAATTTTAAGATTCTACTTCCACTAATCACTTTTGTTGAAAATACTAAAAAAAATTCCCTACATACAATATAATATATATATATATATATATATATATATAATATATATATATATATATAATATATATATATGTGTGTGTGTGTGTGTGTGTGTGTGTCTGTGTCTGTGTCTGTGTCTGTGTCTGTGTCTGTGTTTGGTTGTGTGTGTGTGTGTGTTGTGTTAGGGACTGCCAATTAGTTGTCTGCTTTTCATTTTAAAAACGAATTAAAATTATTAAATCAATTATTTTAGGTTTAAATTTTTGTCTAAGTCGAAAAGTAGAAACATAAGAGCATCAGTAAAAAAGGAAAATAATATTACACATGTAATTTATCTTTAATATTTTCTTAGTCAATTTTTCTCAAATATGGCCGGAAACACTGTCTAAAGATAACGTAAAATCTGTTATTTTAAAAATAAATCTAACCCGATCGAATGAAAAAAATAAAATCAAGGGAATTAATCAATTTAAAATGAGATTTTCAGTGTTGATTTTATCAATAAATGAATTTTATAATGTATCAATTGTTTTATTTCAAGAATTTCTGAATTTAATTAGGTATTTCTGCTATAAATTAATATTTATAATTCATTTAAAATAGGAATCGCATGATGGTAAGTTTAAAATGTCATTATTTTTTAGATTAAATATATAAATAAATAAATAAATCAGCAGTTTTGCGTGAAACACGGGATTTTATAAGTGCAGCAAACTTTTTTTAATACAGAAACGCTCACTTTTTGGGAAAAATCACTTGGGGGAAAAAGCATTTTTGGAAAAAAAAAAAGCATTTTAGAAAAAGCATTCAAAAAAGGCATTAGATCGTTAAGAAAACATTTTGTTTAACAAGAGCAACACTTCATCACATAATTTAATAACTAACAGCAAATAAAACCTTTGTGAATATAGAACCATGATAAAATTACCCCTTTATTGGATTGTCTGTAATTGTTCAATGTTATTTAGTCCTTTTGATACTCTCAGCAAGCGTAGTCAGCTATTATTCGTTTGTCCCACTGTCAAAATAGAGTTATCGCCATTATATTAAAAGAAGTCTCTCGTTGAACGTTTTCCTTTTCAGTTTCCGTTTACGCCATCTTTAAAACAAAATACTATTTTTGTTTACTCTGAGTTTATGATATTAATTATCTATTTTGTGAGTGTTGGTATCATTGAGTGTCAATATAGAATAACTCACAAAAATTATTAGATCTACCACACAATGTCGATATATCCTACGAACAGCAGTTTAATTTAATGCAAGGCAGATTTAAAAAGACGATCGTGATATGTACTAGTGATGCACATGGCTATGAGAGAATATCAGCCTCTGCATCCATAATGTGCCTTTGTGCCATATATGATCTTGATCCCACTGTGTACTCTGCGCTGAGACAGAGTCCAAAAAGAAATACGCTGATAATGTTTTAGCTGGCAAAAGAAGACTTATAATCAAGTTCGGCTGGTAGGTCGTCTGAATGGCTTCATATGATGTGGGCTTTGCTTATTTATCTATCTCGGCCGGAGCTGTACAGACTCTAAGTATTTTGGTTTCCGATCGGCTCTATTTATACTCGCCACGACCTGTCCTCTGGTTGGACGTCCCTAAATACTGTCCTTCTGCCTACTAGATTTTATGACTCCAATTTCTTTTAAAAATGCAAACATTGTTTCCCTTCAGATTGTCGGCCACTTTTTCTAGCTATTAATTTGGTTCATTAATAGATATATTATCTTTAAGTTGGGTCACGACAAACTGTCCAACATATCTTTATTCAGCTGGTTTAATTTATGGCTTTTGTAAATTTTTGAAATGTGTTTATTTTTTAATACAGTCTTAGGACTTTTTATAGTTTTTCTCTCTCTTGGACCAACATTCGCACCGAGCGTGATTTGTCAAGTTCATATACACATTACACACACACACACCACATACACACACCACGCACGTACACACGTACACACCACACAGCAGCGCGCGCACCCAATTTTTCTATTTAAACTTTCTATAGCGTTGCTTACTGGTAACGTTTTACGCCATGAAAAAATATTCCTATCTTCACTCGATTCACCTCTCATCCTGATTGATAGAGATCTGGTGTATTTCATAGAAGCGATCGAAGAGTCATATTTTTACCTCTCTCTCGATTACCACTGGGCCATGAAAATTAATATTTTAACTGAATCTCAGCCCCCCCCCCGTAACAATTCCTGGAACCTTTTAAAAGGTTGTATAAATATATAAAAACGGGTTGAAATAATAATGAGTGAGTTTTTACACCAGCATTGAGCTGATGTTTTCATTGGAGTCTGGGTGACAAGTCTACTCCTCATGTCCTCCCTTATTCTAACGATGATAATGCTATTCTGGATGGTGTCAATTCTTACTCTGATTTCAACATACCTCCAGTCTGTTTTCTAACCCTGTTGGGACCCGCTTCAAAATGCACCAACTGGCATCACTTTCACCCTCGTATTCCACAGCTTTTCAATTCTCGAGCAAGGTCTTGTCTATCTTTTGTTCTTTCTTCACCCTGTGTTCTTGCTGAAACTGCAAAAAGACTAGTTGCAAGTTCCCTTTTTCTTGGTTAAACATACTATGGTCTGGTCATCTGCTGGGATAAGGCGATCGGTCTATTTCAAAGTCCCCATTTGCCTTATGTAGTATTACCATTTTTTAATTGTCAGATTTAGGTATAACCCAGGATACACCCAGTTGTATTTCGTGCTAGTTTGCTGCATTTGCTTAATAAATGGTTTAATTGTCTCATCTCTGCGCAACACATACTATATTTGATATTCTATTGTGTCTTATCAATTTTTTTGCTTTATATCATTTCTTTTTGGAATGTTTTTGTGCTGCATTATTAGTGACTCAGTTCTCTCTCGGATTCCTCTTTTAACCATGTCAGGTTTTGTTCATGACAATCTCCCGAATGTTTTTCGTTTCTTGCTTCTTGATTATTATTATTATTATTATTTATTATTATTATTATTATTAAAAAAGTTTTTACAAAACTGCAAAAATATGCGCATATCAAAGCAATGTGAAACTTTATTATACAAAATTGAAGACATAAATTTTGCACTAATTCTTACCTGCATCTCCCTCGTCTCTGTCAGTGGCTATTATTTGAGTTACCAACACTGCTATCGCAGATTTTTCGGACACTGATACTGTGTAGTTCTTAAGTGTAAATATTGGAGTATTATTTCGTTGACATCTGTCACAAGAAGAGGAACATTGTTTGCAATTGTTTACAAATAAAAATAATGAATTCAGTAAGAGGAAGTTCCGAAGTAAACCTTCAAATTAATTTCAACAAAACTAAAACAGATACATGGATCACTTTTCTATATAATTACCACCATTCGGTATGTATTTTGAGCAGCGACGAATAAATATCCTGCATTACCTTTACCGGCATTGATGATCCACTGTTCCCAGCAGCTGATGACGGCATCGTGCCAGCAAACTCTTGTTCACGTAGTCCATCTCTTCAGCAGCCAATTACGCAGATAAACTGATCAAGTCGCTCTTCCTTTGCTTATTGACAACCTAAATGTGATCGCATACTCAGTTTGGTCTCAGTTAGCGTCGAGCGTCGATGAATCTAATAGGTATAATTTTCTATCTGGAGGAAGTTAAATTCTGTAACTAAGAAACCTCCATCCAAAAAAAGAATATGGGTTGTTGGCGAGAAGGTTCCATCTCTACTGCTATCTCACCAACATTCCACGTTGAAGGAAGATATGAAATAGGAGTGGCGTTTATTCAGAAGCGACTGTTATGAGTACGGAATTCAAGGCTCTTCTTCATGTTGGAGAAATGGCTAAGCCATTTGTTTGGTGACTATATTGGAAAAATAACATTAGCTCAAAAACTCTCTCTAGTTAACCGTGTTTTTTATTTTTCCTGTATCTATTTTATTTTATGTTTTTTAGCACCCCTATCGTAGTAAGAAAAAGCTTTAACAGGAACAATTCATCATAAATCCTATAGAAATCTATTTTCGCAAATCAGTGATCCTAAAAAGTAAAATATATTCAACTTTCTACCCCGAAATTACTTCCTAATAAAGTCCAGCTAAATCAAATCGACATACAACTAAACGAGGTGCTCGCTGCGTAACGGCTATTGTCATAGAAATAGAATCAATGAACCGGTTCAATATTGAACGATGCTGTTTGCATTTCACTTTGCGCTAATATCCTTGGGAAGTAATAATCCATCACTTCTCCATCCCTATAGGCAAATAGTAAGACAGTAACTGTTTAGCTTTGATATGATACCAGTCTAGGAAAAATCTGGACTCCGCAAAAGAGACCATGTGTCGTATATTGCCTGCAACTAAATGAAGGTTGATGTATGGTTAACAAGCCTGTCTCACAGATCAGCTACTTTTATGTCCTCCATACGTAGCCTCGTGCCAAATTTAAGCTACGCTAATGTAGCAATATAGTGGTTGCCGGTTGCCATCAGTGCAGCAGTTATGTGGTGTGACAACTTGCAAAGATTCGATGTCGTCGGATTCAGAGAAGCGAATTGCAGGTGAGATGAAGTAACACTCACAGAAATTCAAAGTCCCCATTCATAGTAGGGAATGGAATTTATTTTCCTAATTTAAGTTCACCTTATGTTTTTGTTATTCGGTCTTTGGCATATATTTGGGTCCATGCATTTAATTTTTTGCGCGTTTTTTTTTAATAAAGAAGACTGTTAGAGAAGTGAACTGAGAAAATTCCACTGTTCCGAGAAAATTCGGTTTTGCGAAGCCGGCTATGGAAATTGGTTAGACGATAGTTTTCAGAAGGCATTGGTGGCCTGCACATCCCCGTGAAATTTGGAGTCTGTGACCAGATATATAGAGAAATGTCATAGTAAATTGACCCTATTCAGAGAAGAGAGACGACGCCCAACCCAATATTATATAGCATACCGATGGATAAAGAAATGACCCGATTAGGTAAAAAGGTCATCCAAATTTGAGATCATCTTTGGTCGATATTGATAGAAACTAGTGACATTGCCTACAGCTCATAATCTTCCCACAGCTCGTTGCAACATTAGAAAAGTCTCTGTAAAATTTAGACCACATCTCATATAGTATAATAAAACAGATACTGATCAACTGAATTTAGAATAAACAAAACATGAAATATTCTGAATTAAAGAGACTAGAAAACTTAACATACGGTCAAGTCATATATTGCACAATTCTTTGCTAGATCACTGAACCTGTTCGTATTAAAGTGTGGGACCGGTTAGTAACAGCAAGTAGGCTAAGCGCTCAGTCTGCGTACCAAAATAAGCAAAGCTTAGTAAAATAACAATATTCCAGAGAACTTACCTGTGATCTGTACGTTAACAATTTGATCCACTGATCTTGATGGTGACCGTGGTCAGAAATTTTATAGTCAATTCGTAAAGGCCTTTCACCTCTCGGTCCATTGCCTTTTTTTGTGCTTAAAAGTCCAGAAGTATCATTGATAGCAAACACAGAATCAGTATTGCCCTTGGTGATTGTATAGTGTAGAACATTGTTCTTGGATGCAGGATCGCGATCTCTGTCCGTGCAAACCAACTGATAAACAGAAGTGCCTATGGGCTTGTTTTCAGACACGATTGCATTATGTTGTTGACGACCTTCGCAAGTCGGGTTATTATCGTTAATGTCCTCTACTGTAATGGTCAGAGTAAGGGTTGAGCTCAGAGCCGAAGGGGTAACTCCACAGTCTTTTGCGATTACTAATAATTGATAGGAGGTGACCTTTTCCCTGTCCAATTGGCCGTGAATGATGATTGCTCCACTTTGATGATCAATTATGAATTTTTCCAAAATCACCAGAAATTTCATAGAAATTTTACCGTCTTGGCCGACATCTTTGTCGGTGCCGTAATTTTAGTGATCGTCGTCCCGATACGAACATTTTCTTTAACTGTCAGGTTTGGGCTGATGTTTTTGAAAACTGGCGTTGATATTCATTGTAGGGCTGCACCTGAAGAAACAAAGAATTTCATCAATATAAGTACATATTTCTTGACTTTCAACAATTGTTAAGATGTAGATTATGTTGGGTATTTTGTCTTATTTTTTAGGGTGGGGTGCTTGTCTTTTATTTTGTTTGATTTCTGATTTTTTTTCGACCTACTACTCCAATGAACAATTTGAAAAAATAAATAACAGTTTTAAGCTAATGTTTTTAAATATCATAACTCGACCCAGAATATAATTCCAATAAGAATCTACAAACTTTTGCCAAGAGAACGCCAAGTGTATCCACTAATGACGAGGCTATTGGGTATGAGACTAAACTGACTCTTTCGTGAGGCTCCGGTCAGAAGGTCTGAGTAGTGAGGAGTATATATACTTGCTCCCAGTTCGACTCTGTCCTGGAGTGGTAGTACCTGTTAGGATTCCATCTATGGGTCAAATATATCTGTTTGAAAATTATGTATATTTGAATACTTGATTTAATATTACTGTGCATAAATTATTTGCACAAAAATAGTTCATTGAAACAATAATTGTATAATAAGGGTTATTATTATTAGTTGCTCGAAACCATATAACGGTATGCAAACAAATGATTCTTATTGAATACAAATACTTACATAAATCTTATAAATGTGTATAAATTATAATTATTATATATAAATACATGATATATAACTGTGCAAAGAACGCGAGTCCATAACTACTATGCATAAAATATGGGTTGACAAACTGTTAAAATCAATCAATCAAAATGTTGTCAATGATCTGACATAATTGTTTCCATCATGATAAAATATGGGGATTTTGGGCGTCGATAAACTGTCGAAAATATTTTTCATTATATATTATATATATATATATATATATATATATATATATATATATATATATATTATATATAACAAAAGTTCTTTTTACGCTCAACTAAAATTGAAATCATGCTTTAAAATAGATTTTTAAATTACTTTAATTATTAATTTATAGAGTCAAATTCGGAATACATGTCTGATTTAACATGAATTATCAAACTTACTTAAAAAATATTTCATATTGGGTAAAAAAAAAGTAGTTACATATTTAAACATTATGGAATCCAAATGAGCAAACATGACACCCCCTCCCCCACTGTTTAAGTGAAAGTTTCTTCAGGCTTTTAACTAGGCTGAATCTGATTTAGGTCGGAAAATTAAAATGGAAAGTTTAGGTTTAGTTTAATGGAAAATAAATAAATAATTTTGGATCTGTTTTTTCTGGGTCACCCTGTATACAGGGTGACCCAGGGGGCTTAGGGTAGGGTTGGGTTTTCAGTGGGAAAATGCCCTAAGTTGGTTCTTTTTTTTTTCCAAGTGATACTGCTTCCGCTACAGACTTCAATCATAGCTGGTGTTTGTTTTCCACCAGCCAGCAGCTAGCAGCTAGCAGTTGGGGGACAGGAAGCCGCAAAGATTACCATTATTTGTATTATTCAGACTATTGTCCTCGTCTTCATTGTTATCTGTACAACGTTTCGTCCGATGTGCTCTCCGGCCTTCTTCAGGTATTTCTTGTCGGACTCGTGAACCTTCTTGTAATTGGGAGCCATCATGGACTTTGAAAACACCCTTTATTCAGTCCACGCGGTATCTGTACTCATTCCACTGACCATAGCTAGGGTACAGGTGTTAAGCTGTGTTGATTAGTATTCTATGTTACTGCTGCCCCTGACCAGGATTGAACCTGCAGTCTAGAGATAACTGGCATTTAGAACTGTCTTAACCTAACTCCTTTAATAACTAGGATTATTGTGTTTCAATTGACAATCCGTTGTGAATTTTTTTTCAATTGCAAAAGTTACAATTTATTTTGTAAAAAACGGGTTTTAAGTAGCCTCTTGGCAGGCATCTGATCGAAATTGACCGAAAAAATCGTTTTAAATATATCAAATAAATTACATGTGTAATATTATTTTGCTTTTTTACTGATGTTACTACTTTTTGACTTAGACAAAATTTGACCCTTAATAATCGGTTTAATAAATTTCAATTCGTTTTTAAAAGGAAAAGCAGATTATATTTGGCAGATCCTACTCTTTTCCCAATCATGTAGCGTGAGCTTTAATGGGTGACCCAACGGGTCACGTTTTTGTCTAGTATATATTATTATATATATATATATATATATATAATATATAATATATAAGAAAAGGTGGCTTACCGGTGAGAATGGGCACGATCGTTGGAGGTGCAAAATTCAGGGCTTAAGTCAGCAATATTGAGCACTTTGTATTTGTTATACAAGTGCTCAATACGAAGTAGAGCAAATTTATTAAAAAATGGATACAATTAGAAACCTACTCGAGTTTACCATAAGGATCTTCGGGTTAATCCACTGAATGATCGAGGTACGCGATTAATTGCATCCGATCCACACGTGTGTCACTGTATAAGATACAGTGAACACACGTGTATTTTTTACACGTGTATCTTATACACGTGTATAAGATACAGTGAACACACGGCTTTTGATTAATCGGTACCTCAATTAATTCAGTGGATTAACCCTGAAGATCCTTATGGTGAAACTCGAGTAGGTTTCTATTTATCCATTTTTAATAAATATTATATATATATATTATATTATATATATATAAGTTGGGTTATCGGTAAACATGAAGTAGAGTATCGATGTCAAATAGATCAAATTTGCAAAGTCTATGTATTATTTCTCTGAATGTTTGAAGGTTCCCGATTACGACAAGGAAGTTACGAGTCACGAAAAGAAGGTTCCCGAGTCCGAATAGAGGTTCCCGAGTTCGAGAAGGTTCCTGAGTCCGACAAGAAATACACCTGAAGAAGCTGGAGGGATATCGACCGAAAAGGTTTGTACAGATAACAATTGAAGATGGACAATAGTCCGAATACCGCAGATAATTCTAATGTATTATTTCAAAAAGGAAAATAGGTCTCCAGCGGGACTGAACTATGTAAGTCAAATCACGACGTATAAACACGGACCACATGATTAATCTTTTCATCAATAAAGGGTTTGTATTTTAATTAATTATTTTCTAGCGGAACATATACAGTCAAAACCAAATATTAGTCGGCATTATCTATTACCAAGCATAAAATAAATGCTGAAACTTTTAATCTGTTTGCGTCTTCATATTTTCTGTTTTGTATCGTTTGAAGATGATGTTATTCTAGGCTGCTGTAACACATTGTCAACTTAAAATTAGCAGCGCGTCAATGTGAATTTTGAGCAAAAATCTCTACATCATAAACTCCAGTTTGCGACATTTTGTTCAATTTCAGTGATGAAAATATAATGTCAAAGGGATAAACTTTATTTAAACTTTTGTAGATAATATTTGCCTTTCCTTTGTCTGCTTTTAACAATCACAGATTTGGGCACCTCAGGTATGTTAATGGTTAGCAGGTAGTTGTTTTCTGACCATTGTTGTGAATTTTGATTCTCCCTCGGTGCCCCATACTTCTGGCTTTGTGTCACAATTAAGCAAGGCTTAGTAAATAACTACACATACATTTAAAAATAATGAAACTTACATGTATGGCCAAAGTTGTTTCTGCAGATAGTCCTCCACTGTCTGTAGCCCGAATTACTAAAGTATATTGTGATTTCTTTCGTAATCAAGTAATGAAGGAATGGTAAGCGATACATCACAATTTCCAGCCCTCGTCTATTGCTACTAGAAATGTGTTAGCGTGTCTCCGTTTACAATCTGGAATGTGGCTGAGCATTTGGTCCTGAATCGGCGTCTGTTTACTGTTAGGTTGCCACTGGTGTGCCACCTGGCTGATTCTCCATGACATTTCCCCTGATAGATGCTGCTTGAGAAAACTGGCGGTGAGTCATTACAACAATTTTCAACATTCGATCCACGTTTTAGAATCAGCTCCGATTGGTCATCTGGTAGTCACAGTATCTGCTCGGGATAACGACACAAATGACGTGTTGACATATTTTTCACATCTCCCAGCAATGAGTTTGAGATCGACCCTGTATATGGTAATATTAAGGTGAAATCATCTCTTGATTTTGAAAGCAAGCAGTCGTACACATTAGACATTACAGTTGCAGACAGCGGGACTGTTCCCCAAAGTTACTCAACCAGACAATGTTGATTGTAACGCTTATTGATGTAAATGACTCACCGCCAGTTTTCTCAAGCAGCATCTATCAGGGGAATGTCATGGAGAATCAGCCAGGTGGCACACCAGTGGCAACCCTAACAGTAACAGACGCCGATTCAGGACCAAATGCTCAGCCACATTCCAGATTGTAAACGGAGACACGACTAACACATTTCTAGTAGCAATAGACAGGGCTGGAAATTGTGATGTATCGCTTACCATTCCTTCATTACTTGATTACGAACAGAAATCACAATATACTTTAGTAATTCGGGCTACAGACAGTGGAGGACTATCTGCAGAAACAACTTTGGCCATACATGTAAGTTTTCATTATTTTAAATGTATGTGTAGTTATTTACTAAGCCTTGCTTAATTGTGACACAAAGCCAGAAGTATGGGGCACCGAGGGAGAATCAAATTCACAAACAATGGTCAGAAAACAATCTAGCCTGCTAACCATTACACATACCTGAGGTGCCCAAATCTGTGATTGTTAAAGCAGACAAAGGAAAGGCAATATTATTCTACAAAAGTTTAAATATCGTTTATCCTTTGACATTATATTTTCATCACTGAAATTGAACAAAATGTCTGCAAACTGGAGTTTATGATGTAGAGATTTTGCTCAAATTCACATTGACGCGCTGCTAAATTTTTAAGTTGACAATGTTTACAGCAGCCTAGAATAACATCATCTTCAACGATACAAAACAGAAAATATGAAGACGCAAACAGATTAAAAGTTTCAGCATTTATTTATGCTTGGTAATAGATAATGCCGACTAATATTTTTTTTGACTGTATAATGTTCCGCTAGAAATAATTAATAAAATACAAACCCTTTATTGATGAAAAGATTAATCATGTGGTCCGTGTTTATACGTCGTGATTTGACTTACATAAGTTCAGTCCCGCTGGAGACCTATTTTTTTTTGAAATAATACATTAGAATTATCTGCGGTATTCGGACTATTGTCCTCATCTTCATTGTTATCTGTACAACCCTTTCGGTCGATATGCCCTCCAGCCTTCTTCAGGTATTTCTTGTCGGACTCAGGAACCTTCTCGAACTCGGGAACCTTCTATTCGGACTTCGGACTCGGTAACTTTCTTGTCGTAATCGGGAACCTTCAAACATTCAGAGAAATAATACATTAGACTTTGCAAATTTGATCTATTTAGACATCGATACTCTACTTCATGTTTACCGATAACCACTTATATATATATATATATATATATATATATATATATATATATATTTAAAAATGGATACAATAGAAACCTACTCGAGTTTCACCATAAGGATCTTCAGGGTTAATCCACTGAATTAATTGAGGTACGATTAATTGCAGCCGTGTGTTCACTGATCTTATACACGTGTATAAGATACACGTGTATAAAATACACGTGTGTTCACTGTATCTTATACAGTGAACACACGTGTGATCGGATGCAATTAATCGGTACCTCGATCAATTCAGTGGATTTAACCCTGAAGATCCTTATGGTGAAACTCGAGTAGGTTTCTATTGTATCCATTTTTTAATAAATTTGCTCTACTTCGTATTGAGCACTTTGTATAACAAATACAAAGTGCTCAATATTGCTGACTTAGCCCCTGAATTTTGCACCTCCAACGATCGTGCCCATTCTCACCGGTAAGCCACCTTTTATCTTTATATATATATATATATATATATATATATATATATATATATACTAGACAAAACGTGACCCGTTGGGTCACCCATTAAGCTCACGCTACATGATTGGGAAAAGAGTAGGATCTGCCAAAATATAATCTGCTTTTCCTTTTAAAAACGAATTGAAATTTATTAAACCGATTATTTAAGGTCAAATTTTTGTCTAAGTCAAAAAGTAGTAACATCAGTAAAAAAGCAAAATAATATTACACATGTAATTTATTTGATATATTTAAAACGATTTTTTCGGTCAATTTCGATCAAGATGCCTGCCAAGAGGCTACTTAAAACCCGTTTTTACAAAATAAATTGTAACTTTTGCAATTGAAAAAAATTCACAACGGATTGTCCAATTGAACACATATCCTAGTTATTAAAGGAGTTAGGTTAAGACAGTTCTAAATGCCAGTTATCTCTAGACTGCAGGTTCAATCCTGGTCAGGGGCAGCAGTAACATAGAATACTAATCAACACAGCTTAACACCTGTACCCTAGCTATGGTCAGTGGAATGAGTACAGGATACCCGCGTGGACTGAATAAAGGGTTGGTTTCAAAGTTCCATGATGGCTCCCAATTACAAGAAGGTTCACGAGTCCGACAAGAAATACCTGAAGAAGGCCGGAGAGCACATCGGACGAAACGTTGTACAGATAACAATGAAGACGAGGACAATAGTCTGAATAATACAAATAATGGTAATCTTTGCGGCTTCCTGTCCCCCAAACTGCTAGCTGCTAGCTGCTGGCTGGTGGAAAACAACACCAGCTATGATTGAAGTCTGTAGCGGAAGCAGTATCACTTGGAAAAAAAAAAGAACCAACTTAGGGCATTTTCCACTGAAAACCCAACCCTAACCCTAAGCCCCCTGGGTCACCCTGTATACAGGGTGACCCAGAAAAAACAGATCCAAAATTATTTATTTATTTTCCATTAAACTAAACCTAAACTTTCCATTTTTAATTTTCCGACCTAAATCAGAATTCAGCCTAGTTAAAAGCCTGAAGAAAACTTTCACTTAAACAGTGGGGGAGGGGGTGTCAATGTTTGCTCATTTGGATTCCATAATGTTTAAATATGTAACTACTTTTTTTTTTACCCAATATGAAATATTTTTAAGTAAGTTTGATTCATGTTAAATCAGACATGTATTCCGAATTTGACTCTATAAATTAATAATTAAAGTAATTTAAAATCTATTTTAAAGCATGATTTCAATTTTAGTTGAGCGTAAAAAGAACTTTTGTATATATATATATATATATATATATATATATAATATATATATAATGAAAAATATTTTCGACAGTTTATCGACGCCCAAAATCCCCATATTTTATCATGATGGAAACAATTATGTCAGATCATTGACAACATATTTGATTGATTGATTTTAACAGTTTGTCAACCCATATTTTATGCATAGTAGTTATGGACTCGCGTTCTTTGCACAGTTATATATCATGTATTTATATATAATAATTATAATTTATACACATTTATAAGATTTTATGTAAGTATTTGTATTCAATAAGAATCATTTGTTTGCATACCGTTATATGGTTTCGAGCAACTAATAATAATAACCCTTATTATACAATTATTGTTTCAATGAACTATTTTTGTGCAAATAATTTATGCACAGTAATATTAAATCAAGTATTCAAATATACATAATTTTCAAACAGATATATTTGACCCATAGATGGAATCCTAACAGGTACTACCACTCCAGGACAGAGTCGAACTGGGAGCAAGTATATATACTCCTCACTACTCAGACCTTCTGACCGGAGCCTCACGAAAGAGTCAGTTTAGTCTCATACCCAATAGCCTCGTCATTAGTGGATACACTTGGCGTTCTCTTGGCAAAAGTTTGTAGATTCTTATTGGAATTATATTCTGGGTCGAGTTATGATATTTAAAAACATTAGCTTAAAAACTGTTATTTTATTTTTTCAAATTGTTCATTGGAGTAGTAAGGTCGAAAAAAAATCAGAAATCAAACAAAATAAAAGACAAGCACCCCCACCCTAAAAAATAAGACAAAATACCCAACATAATCTACATCTTAACAATTGTTGAAAGTCAAGAAATATGTACTTATATTGATGAAATTCTTTGTTTCTTCAGGTGCAGCCCTACAATGAATATCAACCCAGTTTTCAAAACATCAGCCCAAACCTGACAGTTAAAGAAAATGTTCGTATCGGGACGACGATCACTAAAATTACGGCAACCGACAAAGATGTCGGCCAAGACGGTAAAATATTCTATGAAATTTCTGGTGATTTTGGAAAATTCATAATTGATCATCAAAGTGGAGCAATCATCATTCACGGCCAATTGGACAGGGAAAAGGTCACCTCCTATCAATTATTAGTAATCGCAAAAGACTGTGGAGTTACCCCTTCGGCTCTGAGCTCAACCCTTACTCTGACCATTACAGTAGAGGACATTAACGATAATAACCCGACTTGCGAAGGTCGTCAACAACATAATGCAATCGTGTCTGAAAACAAGCCCATAGGCACTTCTGTTTATCAGTTGGTTTGCACGGACAGAGATCGCGATCCTGCATCCAAGAACAATGTTCTACACTATACAATCACCAAGGGCAATACTGATTCTGTGTTTGCTATCAATGATACTTCTGGACTTTTAAGCACAAAAAAGGCAATGGACCGAGAGGTGAAAGGCCTTTACGAATTGACTATAAAAGTTTCTGACCACGGATCACCATCAAGATCAGTGGATCAAATTGTTTACGTACAGATCACAGGTAAGTTCTCTGGAATATTGTTATTTACTAAGCTTTGCTTAGTTTGGTACGCAGACTGAGCGCTTAGCCTACTTGCTGTTACTAACCGGTCCCACACTTTAATACCGAACAGGTTCAGTGATCTAGCAAGAAATTGTGCAATATATGACTTGACCGTATGTTAAGTTTTCTAGTCTCTTTAATTCAGAATATTTCATGTTTTGTTTATTCTAAATTCAGTTGATCAGTATCTGTTTTATTATACTATATGAGATGTGTCTAAAATTTTTACAGAGACTTTTCTAATGTTGCAACGAGGCTGTGGGAAGATATATTGAGCTGTAGGCAATGTCACTAGTTTCTATCAATATCGACCAAAGATGATCTCAAATTTGGATGACCTTTTTACCTAATCGGGTCATTTCTTTATCCATCGGGTATGCTATATAATATTTGGGTTGGGCGTCGTCTCTTCTCTGAATAGGGTCATTTACTATGACATTTCTCTATATATCTGGTCACAGACTCCAAATTTCACGGGGATGTGCAGGCCACCAATGCCTTCTGAAAACTATCGTCTAACCAATTTCCATAGCCGGCTTCGCAAAATCCGAATTTTTCTCGGAACAGTGGAATTTTCTCAGTTCACTTCTCTTAACAGTCTTCTTTATTAAAAAAAAAACGCGCAAAAATTCCAAATGCATGGACCCAAATATATGGCCAAAGACCGAATAACAAAAACATAAGGTGAACTTAAAATTAGGAAAATAAATTCCATTCCCTACTATGAATGGGGACTTTGAATTTCTGTGAGTGTTACTTCATCTCACCTGCAATTCGCTTCTCTGAATCCGACGACATCGAAATCATTTGCAAGTTGTCACACCACATAACTGCTGCACTTGATGGCAACCGGGCAACCACTATATTGCTACATTAGCGTAGCTTAAATTTTGGCACGAGGCTACGTATGGAAAGGAACATAAAGTAGCTGATCTGTGAGACAGGCTTGTTAACCAATACATCAACCTTCATTTAGTTGCAGGCAATATACGACACATGGTCTCTTTTTAGCGGAGTCCAGATTTTTCCTAGACTGGTTATCATATCAAAGCTAAACAGTTTACTGTCTTACTATTTGCCTATAGGGATGGGGAGAAATGATGGATTGATTACTTTCCCAAGGATATTAGCGCAAAGTGAAATGCAAACAGCATCGTTCAATATTTGAACTCGGTTCATTGATTCTATTTCTTATGACAATAGCCGTTACGCAGCGAGCACCTCGTTTAGTTGTATGTCGATTTATTTTAGCTGGGACTTATTAGGAAGGTATATTTCGGGGTAGAAAGTTGATATATTTTACTTTTAGGATCACTGATTTGCGAAATAGATTCTATAGGATTTTATGAATTGTTCCTGTTAAAGCTTTTTTCTTACTACGATAGGGGTGCTCTGGAAGTAATGCCTCGAATTTATTTAAACATAAATAAAATAGATACAGGAAACATAAAAAACACGGTTAGATAGAGAGAGTTTTTAGCTAAAAATGTTATTTTTCCATATAGTCACCACAAATGGCTTAGCCATTTCTCCAACAATGAAGAAGAGCTTGAATTCCGTACTCATAACAGTCGCTCTGAAATAAACGCCTCCTATTTCATATCTTCCTTCAACGTGGAATGTTGGTGAGATAGCAGTAGAGATGGAACCTTCTCGCCAACAACCCATATTCTTTTTTGGATGGAGGTTCTTAGTTACAGAATTTACTTCCTCCAGATAGAAAATTATACCTATTAGATTCATCGACGCTCGACGCTAACTGAGACCAAACTGAGTATGCGATCACATTTAGGTTGTCAATAAGCAAAAGGAAGAGCGACTTGATCAGTTTATCTGCGTTAATTGGGCTGCTGAAAGATGGACTACGTGAACAAGATTTTTGCTGGCAACGATGCTGTCATCGCTGCTGGGAACAGTGGATCATCAATGCCGGTAAAGGTAAGCAGGATATTTATTCGTCGCTGCTCAAAATACATACCGAATGGTGGTAATTATATAGAAAAGTGATCCATGTATCTGTTTTAGTTTCTGTTGAAATTAATTTGAAGGTTTACTTTCGGAACTTCCTCTTACTTGAATTCATTATTTTATTTGTAAACAATTGCAAACAATGTTCCTCTTCTTGTGACAGATGTCAACGATAATACTCCAATATTTACACTTAAGAACTACACAGTATCAGTGTCCGAAAATCTGCGAATAGCCAGTGTTGTACTCAAAGTAATAGCCACTGACAGAGACGAGGGAGATGCAGGTAAGAATTAGTGCAAAATTTATGTCTTCAAATTTTGTAAATAAAGTTTCACATTGCTTTGATATGCGCATATTTTTGCAGTTTTGTATCAAAACTTTTTAATAATAATAATAATAATAATAATAATAATAATAATAATAATCAAGAGCAAGAAACGAAACATTCGGGAGATTGCTCATGAACAAACCTGGACATGGTTAAGAAGAGGAAATCTCGAGAGAGAAACTGAGTCACTAATAATTGCAGCACAAAACAATTCCAAAAGAAGAAATGATATAAAAGCAAAAATTGATAAGACACAATAGAATATCAAATATAGTATGTGTTGCGTCAGAGATGAGACAATAAACCATTTATTAAGCAAATGCAGCAAACTAGCACAACGAGAATACAAAGCTAGGCCCGACTGGGTAGGAAAGATGATCCACTGGGAATTATGAAAAAAACTAAATTCTGACCATTTAAAAAATGGTATATACATAAGGCAAATGGGGACTTTGGAATAGACCGATCGCCTTATCCCAGGCAGATGACCAGACATAGTATTGTTTAACAAGAAAAAGGGAACTTGTCAACTAGTAGATTTTGCAGTTTCAGCAGAACACAGGGTGAAGAAAGAAAACAAAAAGATAGACAAATACCTGGACCTTGCTCGAGAATTGAAAAAGCTGTGGAATACGAGGGTGAAAGTGATGCCAGTTGGTGCATTTTGAACGGTCCCCAACAGCTTAGAAAACAGACTGGAGGTATTTGAAATCAGAGTAAGAATTGACACCATCCAGAAAATAGCATTGATCAAATCGGTTAGAATACTCAGGAGAGTCCTGGAAACATGAGGAGACTTGTTGTCACCCAGACTCCAATGAAAAACCATCAGCTAATGCTGGTGTTAAAAACTCACTCATTATTATTTCACCCGTTTTTATTTTTTCACACCTTTTCAAAAGGTTCCAGGAATTTGTTACGGGGGGGGGGCTGAGATTTCAGGTTAAAATATTATTTTCATGGCCAGGTGGTAAATCCGAAGAGTTGAGGTAAAAATAAGTCTTCGATCGCAATCTCCAAATGAAATACACGATCTTATCAATCAGAGATAAGGTGAATCGAGTGAAGGATAAGGAATATTTTTTCTGGCGTAAAACGTAATACCAGTAAAAAGCAACGCGGTAGAAAAAGTTTTTCCAAATAGAAAAATTGTGTGTGCGCGCGCGTGTGTGTGTACGTGTGTACGCGCGCGTGTGTGTGTACGTGTGTGTATGTGTGTGTAAATGTGTATATGAACTTGACAAATCACAAAAACCGTGTGCGAATGTTGGTCAAGAGAAGTTTAGGAAAAAACTATAAAAAGTCTAAGACTTTTATGGTTAAAAAATAAACACATTTCTAAAAAGTTTACAAAAGCCATTAAATGTAAGACCAGCTTGAATGAAAGATATGGTTGGACAGTTATTCGTGACCACTTAAAGATAAATATCTTTAATGACCAAATTAATAGCTAGAAAAGTGGCGACAATCTGACAGGGAAACAATGTTTGCATTTTTAAAAGAAATTGGAGTCATAAATCTAGTAGGCAAATGTTATGGACTATTTATGGGACGTCCAACCAGAGGACAGGGGTAGTGGTCGATTTTGCATATATACGAGCCGACTCGGAACCCAAAGCAGAGATACTTAGAGCTGTTTCAGTGGGCAGTTGATTCCAAGCCGGGTAGATAGAAAATAAGCAAAGCCCCACATCATATGAAGCCATTCAGACTTAATCCTACCAGCCGAACTTGTATTTAAGAGTACTTCCTTTTGCCAGCTAAAATATATTCGTATTTTCTTTTTCTTGTGGACCTGTCTCCAGCGCAGAGTACTACAACGTGGGAGCAAGATCATTATGCAGCAAAGGCACACGAGATGCAGAGGCTGATATTCTCTCATAGCCATGTGATCACTAGTACATATCACGATCGTCTTTTTAAATCTGCCTTGCATTAATTAAACTGCTGTTCGTAGGATATATCGTACATTTGTGTGTTAGATCTAATATTTTTGTGAGTTCTATTCTATATTAGACCACTCTATTGATATTAATATATCATAAATATATATTAATAAATCATAAACTCAGAGTAAAACAAAATAAGTATTTTGTTTAAAGATGGCGGTAACGGAAACTGAAAAGGAAAAGTTCAACGAGAGACTTCTTTTAATATAATGGCGATAACTCTATTTTGACAGTGGGACAAACGAATAATAGCTGACTACTGCTGGAGTATCAAAAGGGACTTAAATAACATTGAACATTACAGACAATCAATAAAGGGGTAATTTTTATCATGGTTCTTATATTCACAAAGGTTTTATTTTTGCTGTTAGTTTATTAAATTATGTGATGAAAGTGTTGCTCTTGTTAAACAAAATCACGTTATTCTTAACGATCTAATGCCTTTTTTCTTAATGCCTTTTTCTAAAAATGCTTTTTTTTCCAAAAATGCTTTTTCCCCCAAGTGATTTTTCCCAAAAAGTGAGGCGTTTCTGTATTAAAAAAAGTTTGCTGCACTTATAAAATCCCGTGTTTCACGCAAAACTGCTGATTTATTTATTTATTTATATATTTAATCTAAAAATATGACATTTTAAACTTACCATCATGCGATTCCTATTTTAAATGAATTATAAATATTAATTTATAGCAGAAATACCTAATTAAATCAGAAATTCTTGAAATAAAACAATTGATACATTATAAAATTCATTTACTGATAAATCAACACTGAAAATCTCATTTAAATTGGATAATTCCCTGATTTTTATTTTTTTCATTCGATCGGGTTAGATTTATTTTGTAAAATACAGATTTTACGTTATCTTTAGACAGTGTTTCCGGCCATATTTGAGAAAAATTGACTAAGAAAATATTAAAGATAAATTACATGTGTAATATTATTTTCCTTTTTTACTGATGCTCATTATGTTTCTACTTTTCGACTTAGACAAAAAATTTAACCATAAATAATTGATTTAATTAATTTTAATTCGTTTTTAAAATGAAAAGCAGACAACTAATTGGCAGTCCCTAACACACACACACACACACACACAACCAAACACAGACACAGACACAGACACAGACACAGACACAGACACACACACACACACACACACACACACATATATATATATATATATATATATATATATATATATATATATATATAATATATATATTGTATAAGGGAATTTTTTTAGTATTTTTCAACAAAAGTGATTAGTGGAAGTAGAATCTTAAAATTAGTTTTGGGATTACCAGTTTCAATTAATTACGAATATTGCGAACATTCTAAGTACCCATTCTGCTTTGAAACAACCCTTCAAAATAAATTTTTACTTTAAATGAAACATTATTTACAATTCTACTTAACTCATAAAAAAATCTTTAATGATAATTTTTTATCTGCTATCGATTTTGATAATAACACAAGTTCAGTTTTATGATGAAATCCGATACACGTGGGGACTGTGGCAAAAATTGCCTAGTATAGCTTCAATTATGCAGTGTCCTCAGCCGAAAACGTAACACGACTGATTATAACCAACGGGAATTTATTAAATGGAACATTTATGTTAGTGATTTTTTACTTGTTTATCTTTCATTTAATTTTTGTTGCATTTTTATCGCATTTTATTTATCTATTAACCATTAAGTAAGAAACATATATCAGAAATAAATAGATTTAAACTCACAACCATGCTGTTTACTTAACAACAAAAGAATATAAAACAAGATGGACACTTTAATAAAGAGCAAAAGAATTCAGATGAATGATAAACTAAAAGGTTTTCCTTCTGCCTTACCAAATCTAAATAATCCCATTCTTTTTTATCAAGCAGTAGTCTAATCAGTACAGTCAAGTCTGACTCAAGGCTCCAATCGACAGTCCAACTTCTCCCAACTGTATCTCGCTCCAAAATCCAATTTCCAAAACTGTTTCTTTGTCTCGCTCGTTTCGACAACAAAATCCTACTGCAATTCGTTCTGCCTGGTCTCTGAGAATCAGTCCTTTAAGTACACCCCGATTTCACCACATTCGGGCTTCTCACTCTTAATTGTCCGTTCAGCTCGTGCGACATTCGCCAGCACGGCACGACCACCCACATCCGGGCCACTATGCCATTTCCTACTTCACCGATCGTCCACAGCTCTCACATTCTGAGGGAAGCGGGTTCGACTCTAGGTCAGTCTTATACGCTAGGCAAAGCCTAGCCCGCTTCCTTCGAGCATACGGCAAGTCTTCACCCCCGCCACCCTCTCCGTCACACCGTGTTGCACGAGGCGGGTCTCCTCTCTCACTACAAGTAGTGCAAAGCAAAATACTAATTTCATCATCTAGGATTTATAACGATAATAACCGTTAAAACAACTGCGCTTCAACGTGCAAAACAAGTACTTAGCAAGTTAATTCCACAGATCATTAGTGGGTTCGATTCTTACTGAGTGTTTTTTAATTTGATCATGTACCTGGTTTGCTGAAACTTCTTAGATACGCTTCTGATTATTTCAGGATGAATTGAACTAAGTAAATTATGCTGAACATGTCGGAATTATCAGATAGCTAGCAGGAACTATGGATATACCCACACTATGATAATTTAATTATTACAACGTCTGATATGTTTGTAATTACTAAATAATTCAATATGTAAAAAAAAGTATAATAATCTTGATTTAACTCTCTCTCTCTCTCTCTCTCTCTCTCTCTCTCTCTCTCTCTCTCTCTCTCTCTCTCATAATTTTTTCTTTCTTTCCTTCTTTTTATCATGCTCGATTGAAACATTAGCACTATCACCCCCTCTCTCTATCTTTCTCCTAGTTTTTTCTTTCCTTCTTTCTTATATTTTTTCTGTATCACATGTTCTTTTTTCACCCTTTCTTTCATTATAATAAAAACAAAATGGTCCATTATTTAGTCCAAAATGGTCCATTATTTTTACACAAAAATAAAATAAAAATAATTCTGCGGATAGGCAACACCAGATGCTCAGGATTTACATTTTTGCATTTCCCCTTGGGCGATTTGGACGGTCTGATTTTTTAACCAGAGGGTGTTACAAGATGACAACAAGCGTATCAACATATAGGTCCGTAATTTTAAATTTCTAGTGTGTGGGTGTGGATGTATTTTTCAATTTAGTCGGTTTTTAGTTTAGGTTAATTGGTTGATTTAGCGATATTCATTTTACAATTTGTTTCAGTTTATTATTTTTTGTTTTTGTTTTTATCATTATGCAGATAAATTAGTATACTCCTAATTAATATATATATATATATATATATATATATATATATATATATATATATATATATATATAATAGTATTGCCCAATATATAAAAAACATAGAGCCAATGATATTAGTATTAGTAAAAAAGGAAAAGAGTTCAGGGTCTACTATGTTTTCGATCTCAATAATCTCATCAGGACCCTACCTTATACATAACTAAGCCGATGTCATTCCTTAGTTAAACTGAGATAAAGGGGAAATAAGTCTATCTCAGTTTAACTAAGGAATGACATCGACTTAATGGAGTATAAGGATGAGATCATTGAGATCAAAACCATGGTAGACACATAACTATTTCCCTCTATTACTAATACTCTTGTTATTGCTCAATATTTTATATATTTAGCACTTTCGAATAATTTACTAATGCCACTGCAACGGAAAAGTTAAAGCCGCAATTGGATACTATCTAGTATTATACTAAAGCTGTGAGAATTAATCTTTGTGTCCTAAAGACTTTTAACTGTTTAATGACACGAAAGTTATACTAAATTATTTACTAGTTCTAGGATTGACTTATGTTGGAAAAAAAACAACATTTTAGTTTTTTTCTAATTAATCGCAATTTGAAATTAAGTCAAAAATGTACCCATCTCTCACTTTACATTCTGCTTATCACTTTCTCCCTCTCTATGTGTATCTTGATTACCTCCTCGTTATATATGTTTCTCATTAAGCGTAGAGAGTGAGAGAGATTGGAGTATTAAGAATTAGCACTGGCCCTTTTACATTTCATCTCGATGTTTAAACAGCAATCGAGACGTTTACATCACTTAATTATATAAATGATATCATCACTTAATTATATAAGTTGCTCAGTCGTGCACACATCTTCATTTAAGTTTTAAAATAAAATAAAGAATGTAAACTTTTAGCACTTTGTTATTCCACCTAATACATGGAAATCAGGGTTCCCACTCATTTTTCATGGATCCCCTACAAAAAGACAAAAAAACAGTGAGCTATTGAAGAAGGGCGCATATAGGAAGTGTTTTCTTTCGAGATACTCATTACATTGGATTTTGTTTTTCATCTGAAGTTGTTTAAAAAATGAAACTGAGTTAAAAGCAAGAGCAGATCAGAAATTGAGTTGCAGATCTATTAGTGATTCTTTCAAAACATCAAGAGCATGCAGATTATCTGAGAAGTTGATCTATTAGTTAAAAATGAAACTAAAAGCAAGAGCATGCAGATCTATTAGTTATTCTTTCAAACTAAAAATAAAATTGAGTTAAAAGCAAGAGCATACAGAGCATGATCTATTAGTGATTCTTTCAAACTAAAAATAAAATTGAGTTAAAAGCAAGAGCATACAGATCTATTAGTGATTCTTTCAAAACTAAAAATAAAATTGAGTTAAAAAGCAAGAGCATGCAGATCTATTAGTGATTCTTTCAAAACTAAAAATAAAATTGAGTTAAAATCAAGAGCATGCAGATCTATTAGTGATTCTTCAAAACTAAAAATGAAATTGAGTTAAAAGCAAGAGCATACAGATCTATTAGTGATTCTTTCAAACTAAAATGAAATTGAGTTAAAAGCAAGAGCATGCAGATCTATTAGTGATTCTTTCAAAACTAAAAATAAAATTGAGTTAAAATCAAGAGCATGCAGATCTATTAGTGATTCTTTCAAACTAAAAATAAAATTGAGTTAAAAGCAAGAGCATGCAGATCTATTAGTGATTCTTTCAAAACTAAAAATAAAATTGAGTTAAAATCAAGAGCATGCAGATCTATTAGTGATTCTTTCAAAACTAAAAATGAAATTGAGTTAAAAGCAAGAGCATGCAGATCTATTAGTGATTCTTTCAAAACTAAAAATAAAATTGAGTTAAAATCAAGAGCATGCAGATCTATTAGTGATTCTTTCAAAACTAAAAATGAAATTGAGTTAAAAGCAAGAGCATACAGATCTATTAGTTTCTTTCAAAACTAAAAATAAAATTGAGTTAAAATCAAGAGCATGCAGATCTATTAGTGATTCTTTCAAAACTAAAAATGAAATGAGTTAAAAGCAAGAGCATGCAGATCTATTAGTGATTCTTTCAAAACTAAAAATAAAATTGAGTTAAAATCAAGAGCATGCAGATCTATTAGTGATTCTTTCAAAACTAAAAATGAAATTGAGTTAAAAGCAAGAGCATACAGATCTATTAGTGATTCTTTCAAAACTAAAAATAAAATTGAGTTAAAATCAAGAGCATGCAGATCTATTAGTGATTCTTTCAAACTAAAATGAAATTGAGTTAAAAGCAAGAGCATTCAGATCTATTAGTGATTCTTTCAAAACTAAAAATAAAATTGAGTTAAAATCAAGAGCATGCAGATCTATTAGTGATTCTTTCAAAACTAAAAATGAAATTGAGTTAAAAGCAAGAGCATACAGATCTATTAGTGATTCTTTCAAAACTAAAAATAAAATTGAGTTAAAATCAAGAGCATGCAGATCTATTAGTGATTCTTTCAAAACTAAAAATGAAACTGAGGTAAAAGCAAGAGCATGCAGATCTATTAGTGATTCTTTCAAAACTAAAAATGAAACTGAGGTAAAAGCAAGAGCATGCAGATCTATTAGTGATTCTTTCAAAACTAAAAATGAAATTGAGTTAAAATCAAGAGCATGCAGATCTATTAGTTATTCTTTCAAAACTAAAAATGAAACTGAGTTAAAAGCAAGAGCATACAGATCTATTACAGATCTATTAGTGATTCTTTCAAAACTAAAAATGAAACTGAGGTAAAAAGCAAGAGCATGCAGATCTATTAGTGAGTGATTCTTTCAAAACTAAAAATAAAATTGAGTTAAAATCAAGAGCATGCAGATCTATTAGTGATTCTTTCAAAACTAAAAATGAAATTGAGTTAAAAGCAAGAGCATACAGATCTATTAGTGATTCTTTCAAAACTAAAAATAAAATTGAGTTAAAATCAAGAGCATGCAGATCTATTAGTGATTCTTTCAAAACTAAAAATAAATTGAGTTAAAAGCAAGAGCATGCAGATCTATTAGTGATTCTTTCAAAACTAAAAATGAAACTGAGTAAAAGCAAGAGCATGCAGATCTATTAGTTATTCTTTCAAAACTAAAAATGAAACTGAGTTAAAAGCAGAGGCAGATCTATTAGTTATTCTTTCAAAACTAAAAATGAAACTGAGTAAAAGCAAGAGCATACAGATCTATTAGTGATTCTTTCAAAACTAAAAATGAAACTGAGGTAAAAGCAAGAGCATGCAGATCTATTAGTTATCTTTCAAAACTAAAAATGAAACTGAGTTAAAAGCAAGAGCATACAGATCTATTAGTGATTCTTTCAAAACTAAAAATGAAACTGAGGTAAAAGCAAGAGCATGAAGATCTCTTAGTGATTCTTTCAAAACTAAAAATGAAATTGAGTTAAAAGCAAGAGCATACAGATCTCTTAGTGATTCTTTCAAAACTAAAAATTCATGCAGCCTATTATCATTATTAAATATTATTATTAAAAATTCATGCAGCTTATTATTATTATTAAAATTCATGCAGCCTATTATTATTATTAAAATTATTCTGCGTACTATAATTTTTCATGTGCACTGTGAGCAGCCTTAAAAGATTACTTATTTTAATCGAAGGTAAATTAATCGAAGGTGAATTACTGCATACAAATTAACCTTGAATCGTCTCTGAATAGACGGTATAAAATATGTTTCTTAAAAATATAATTTGTATTTTAAATGATATTCATAGTGAATAAATTTTGATCAATTTAAATTTCAGGTGCTGTATGGTACAGTATTCTGTCTGGTAATGCAAATAAACAATTTGCTTTGGATTCTCTAACTGGAGACTTGAAACTAATCAACAATCTTGATCGTGAAGCAGTTAACTTTTATTCTATTTGGATTCAGGCTATGGATGGCGGTTCTCCACCTCTCTCAGCCAAGGCTCTCATCATGGTATCAGTGAATGACGAAAATGATAACAGTCCGTCGTGTAGTTTTTCGTATTATTCAGCAACACTCACAGAAAAGGCCAAACCCAGCACTCCAGTCATATCATTACAATGTACAGATTTAGACGTTGGACCCAATGCCATTCTTTCATATTTCATTGTATCAGGTAACACCGACAATTCGTTTTATATTAACCAAAAAACAGGCAACATTACGGTTTTCATGGGTCTTGATGCCGAACAGAAAATGAAGTATTTGTTGAATATCGATGTTACGGATAACTTTTACAGCACAAAAGTTGAAGTAGAAATCATTTTGCTTGATATTAACGAGACACCACCAAAATTCACACCTCCAGGACCGTTCGAAACTCACGTTCTTGAAAATACAGCAATTGGTTCTTCTGTATTTAAAGTGATAGCCAGAGATGATGACGCTTCATCCACAACGATATTCTTTTCGTTTTCAGCTCCCAATAAATACTTTCGCATCAACAAATTGACCGGAGTGGTCAGTATTAGCGATCATCTGGATAGAGAGACCACCAGCAAGTATAATTTGTATATAAATATAACGGACAATGGTTCTCCGCATCCTTTAAGCAACAGTACAGTACTTACCATCATCGTCGATGATGTTAACGATAATAATCCCTCTTGTAATAAGACCCATTATGTTGTTTCTCTTCCTGAGGACATCTCCCCATCAAAATGGCTCACGAATATATCCTGTTTCGATGTGGATACTTCCACGCCTATGGTGAAATATACAATTGAATCAGGAGACAATTCAGGGCTCTTTGAAGTGATATCCGACTCTGGACAAATTTTCTTGAAGAAAAGCTTGGATTTCGAGACGGCTATTTTGCATACGTTGGATATTCGAGTAGCTGATTACGGCACCACTTTAACATTGTCAACCAGTGTTAAATTAATTGTCAAAGTCTTACCGATCAACGAGCATACTCCAATTTTTGGGAAGAGCAATATTATCACAGTTATGGAGAACTCTTCTCTTGGTGCTCTTATCACATTGGTCAATGCCACTGACAATGACAAAGGTGAGGATCATGGCCAGATTGCTTTTGGCATTGTGTCCGGTGATTCAAGTGGTCACTTTTTGATCGATTCAAAAACAGGAAAGATATCTCTGGTTAAACAACTGGATCGCGAATCCCAAGATCAATACACCCTGACTGTGATTGCCAAAGACGGTATACATGGGTTGCTGCTAAACAACTGACCGCCTCAACCTCAATTCATATTAATGTGGCCGATGTGAATGACAATTATCCGGAATTTGATCAAATATCATCTATAGTGTCTGTTTCCGAAAAAGTGAGAATCGGCACTAAATTACTGACGCTTGACGCTCATGATGACGATCTAGGAATAAACGGTGAAGTATTTTTCGTTATTGCGTGCGTGATGCGACTAATAGATTTATGATTAATCACACGGATCTTATTGTTAAGGACAAGTTTGACTTCCGGAAGACGAGATATTATTTGTTAAAAATCCAAGCGCACGACAAAGGTGTTCCCCCACTTTCATCTTATGCATATGTAACTGTCAACTTAGAACCCAGGAATGATATTCCACCAAAGTTTTCCAGCAGCAATGCTAGCATAGTTTTAAAAGAAAACCACACAATCGGATCAATTGTATATCGGGTTAATGTTACTAATAGAATTAGCGGAAATTCGGATGAACTGAACATTTCTATAAGTTCAGTTATTCCTTCAAATGCGCCGAGACACGCTTTTCTCATTGATGATCAAAGAGGAGATATTATTCTTGCCGCTCCATTGGATTATGACAGAATTCCTAACAAATTTGCCTTGATAATATCCGTGATTAACGATGGTTTTCCATTTACAAACCTTCTATCCAGCACAATGACCTTGTACATCACGATCGAAAATATTAACGATAATGCACCCGTCTTTGAAAAAAACACGTATAGTTTTTTTGTAAACGAGAACAAACCTCCAAATACATTGGTTGGGAGGGTCAAAGCTGTAGACAAAGATTTCCCTCCATTTGGTGACATTACATATCTTATAGTTGGCAGTGAGACAAATAATGAAGATTTTGAATTGAATCAAAAAGATGGTGCGTTCTACGTTAACAGGTCGCTGGATTTTGAAAGAAAATCAGCATACGTGTATACTGTTGAGGCGGTCGACAAGAGTAACCCGGCGAAGTCAGGCAGGTGTATTGTGCAGATATCTGTAAAAGATGTCAACGATATAGCCCCCAAATTTTCCCCCTCTGGACGTTCTTTGGAGATCCCTGAAGATGCAGCTGTTGACACGTCAGTGATCAAAATGAAAGCGATAGATTTTGATTCTACTGCAAATGGTAATTCAGACATTCATTTCAATCTTATAGAAAAAACATCCGCGACCAGCTATTTCAGGATTGATGCAGTAAATGGAATAATATATGTGCATCGGCGACTTGATCGCGAAATTATTTCCAAGTGAGTATTACTTACTAGTGTAAGCTAGATACAGATTTGAAAAATAGTAGAAAATGAAGAGAAACAAAATGTCCTTTTTTCTAGATAAATGGTTATATTGTTGTGATTTAAGCTCTTACCGCTCCTAAAAATATCGCATTTACGCCAATATTTTGTTTGTATTTACCTAACCACGCCATCATGGCGGGTGTGACACAAGTTCAATTTTTAGAAGGAAACTTCAGGGAAACGACTGCATCTCTACTCCCACTCTAGTAGTTACACCATTGCCTGTGAATTCGCGAATACAAGTGATGAAAATCACATATACTAGCTTAATTATGTTAGCCACTTTTATGTAAGGCTTCAACGTAAATTGAACGAAAAATATCAACTGGGCCATGTTTCCATGTGTGATTTATTACTTAAACCTAATGGAAAGTTTCGGGTTTTGAAAGAAACTTTACAATTATGTGAAAGGCAAAATATGGTGAAGACAGGCAAATGAGTTAGATACGTTATAAATATATGATAGATGCAAGACGCTCTTCTGACAAGTGTATGAAAATAAAATAGATACTTGATTCATTGATTGAATAGGTTAACATAGATGTAAGAAATGCATGAGAGATAAAGAAGATAATATGTTAAACCAACCATCCCCTACAAAAAGAATTAGACAAAAAATAATTTTTGAGCTGGTGCAGCTGGTTTAAATTCAGAGTTTTCCACCTAACCTGTTACCTTACCAAGGCTAAAGAGCCCAGTGTGCTTTACTATTTGCCTATAGAAGGAGATTGGAAGAAGAGATGAACTCATGCCTTTCCGACGTGAAGTCAAACGCAAACAGCCTTATCCAGTATTTAAACTCACCTTACTGATAAAAAATATATTCGTTTAATTTATTCTCTTTTTATCCCTAAGATATAACAATAAAAAGAAGCTAAGAAGTAAACATTTGTCCTCATTTAGAAAAATCCAGTATTTGTTCATTCTACATTTATTTATTCGAAAAAAGTTTCTGTGTAACACTGATTAAAATTAATTTTAATCATAAAAGAATCTAATTGTAATATTCGTTTATTTGAAAAATTGTTGTTTTTTGTTTGCATATAAAATATTATCCCAAAAATATAACGCTAAACTCGTTAGTTGTTTGAAACAGAATTTCATTTTTCTAAAGTTCTTAACTACCTGTTTACAACGATGAAAATGTATTCATCTAATTTGTTTTATCCCTATGAAAATATAGCAATAAAAGCCAAGATTTTATCCCTATGAAAATATTTATCCCTATGAAAATATTTTATCCCTATGAAAATATAGCAATAAAAGCCAAGATTTAAACATGTATAATTTTTTGTATTACAATTTCTTTTTTGGGCCTACATTAAATACTATTTTTTAGATCCCTTGGTTGGAAACATTTTTTTACAATAAATCAAATAAAGCAAAACAATAATTTATGAATGAAGCATTAAATGCAAATTTTGCCAATGGAATCTATGTGATATTTGAATATCAGGAGTCTTGAGAAGATTTTTCTTACTCATTTATAAAAAAATGTGAAGAGTTTAAAAAATCAATTGATTTTTAATTATTGAATTATACCATTTTACCTGTAAAAATCAATAGCTATTTTTTTTACTTTTCCTTATTTTACATCCTGCTATTGGGGAAGAAATGAATACTCACTGGATATCGAAAAAGGTTTAACGTAAAAAGAATTGTTCCTTACATGGAAATTAGTACTTTCCTTGAGTGAAGTTTTCTAACAACAATAAATACGTTACCAAGTTGTTGCAACATATAACTAATTGTACAAAAACTAAATTTGCAAACTTCAAAAGAAAGATTATCAAAGTTCGCAATTCGATAGATACGGTGGAATTAATTGACAAATGTTTCATTTTTTCAACAAAAAAATTTTTTCAGAAAAAATCAAAACGGGTTTTATGATCTTTCTTGTCAATTGGAAATGAACACCGAACAGAAATTATTCAATTATCAATTATGTTTTTATATCATTTTAAACGAAAAAATAGTTTTATTTAAAGTGAGTGACTCTAAAGAGATTTATTGATTTAAAGATTGTTAGTTTTGTACGGATTGTTCATTGCAACTAAGAAATAATGCTAATCATAAAAAGTAAAGTCGTCGGGGTGGCCTAATGTCGGTATAAGCCATACAGCGAGGGAGTCTATCCCCTTTTCACTAGCGCTAGACAAGGAGATTATTTTTAGCATCTGGGTGGAGCGCCACACCTACCATCAGCTCCTTACTTTACCGCACAGATCCCTGTGCTACTCATACGCTGAGTTGGCAAGGGCCGGTATCGAACTAGGAACCTTATGGCTTCTAGCCGAACGCTCTACCGACTGAGCTAACCCGGCCCTAGAATGATAGTTCGTTAAATTTCTTTTTAGGTTTGGAAATTTAAATTCTGAACGATCAGTTAGTGGGGATAATAAGTATTTCATACCCTGCTGATTTTCTGAGTTTTCCACCTGACAAAATAGGAACGGTCTGTTATTCTAAGGGTAGGTCCGTCTTGAGAGATTTTGGCCCATTCCTCTTTGCATACCCTCTCCAAATTTTTAAGGTTTGTATGTTGTCGTTCGGCAACTCGAAACTTCATCTCCCTCCACAGATTCTCTAAAGGATTAAGGTCCGTAGACTGACTAGACCCAGCCACTCCTTCGCTGCCTTAGCTGTATGCTTTAGATCATTGTCATGCTGAAACATCCAACCACCACTCAACTTCAGTGTCCTCGTTGAGGCAAGGAGGTTTTCACTCAAGATTTCCCTGTACTTGGCCCCATCTATATTTCCCTCGACACGGTGTTACCGTCCTGTCCCCTTAGTAGAGAAACACCCCCAAAGCTTAACGTTGGTTTGGATGGGGATCTTGGGGTTCAAGTCAACGTTTTTTTCCTCCACAGTCGGGTTGAAGCCAAAAAGCTCAATTTTAGCCTCATCTGACCACATCACTTTCTCTCAACTCTCCTCTGAATCATCTCGGTGCTCAATTGCAAACTACAGACGGGCCTGTACCTGTGCCTTCTTGGGTTGTGGGATCATGCGGGCACTACATGATTTCAGTCCACTACGACGTAGTGTGTTACTGATGGTCATCTTTATGACTGTAGTCCCAGCTGCCTTGAGATAATCAACAAGCTCTTGCCGTGTAGTTCCGGGTTGTTCCCTCACCTTTCTCACCATCAGATTCACTCCACGATGGGAGATCTTGAGTAGAGCTCCAGACCGAGGGATATTGATAGTCAATTGGTATTTCTTCCATTTTATTATCGCACCAACAGTTGACTCCTTCTCACCTAGCTGCTTGCCAATCATCTTGTAGACCATTCCAGTCTTGTGCAGGTATACAATCTTGTCCCGGGTGTTCTTAGACAATTCTTTCGTCTTGCCCATTGTGGAGAGATTTGATTCTGATTCATTGAAGGATTCTGTAAACTAGGTAATGAGTACTTGATTAGGAGTAATAATTGAGTAATAGGACTTCCTGTCACCTAACCGGTCTGTGGGTACTGAATCATTGCTTGTTGATAAGGGGGAAATATCTATTTTTTCAATAAAAAACAAGTAAATGTTCGAAAATAAATATAATGTGGTTTTCTTGATTTTTTTATATTGTATTTCTCACTTTTAAGACGGACCTACCCTGAAAATTATAGATCGTTCCTATTTTTGTAAGGTGGCAAACTTAGAAAACCAGCAGGAGTTAAATACTTATTTTTCCCACTGTGCACTATGGCTTCCTTTTAATTATTACTTATTGTTATTATTACTTGATGATTTGTTGTCGATTGAATATTTACTTTCTCTAATCTTTTACCTGACAGACACGATTTGATTGTCTATGCTACAGACAGTGGTACGCCACCCTTAACAGGCTCCACTAATATCACCATTTACGTGAAGGAATATAAACGACAATAGCCCCAATTTCATTGGTCGTATCAGGATACTATATCGGAAGAAACACATATAGGAACAGTGGTTTTTCAATTTTCCGCATATGACAGAGATACAGGAATAAACGGTGCCGTCACATTTAATATTCTGAGCGGAAATACCAATGAAGATTTCCGGTTAGATCCTACTTCCGGTTACTTACTTACAAACAGATCGTTAGATCGAGAAAGAACGGCTTCGTACAGGTAAATTTAACCGTTGTCTTCAATTGGACTGTTCAATTTCTTTCTATTTTTCTCAATCACTTTCTTTAAACCAAATTAGCTTCCTTTTTTTTTTCATTGGCATAAATTCCTCGCTTCTTTTCAACATATTCTATCTTTCTTCTTAAACCTTTTATTGCTTTCTATCCAGTTTATGCTTCTTTCTTTCTTTTTTTTCTCGTTTTCTCCCATTTTTTTCTTTCTTTCTTTTTTCCGTTATTTCTTGAATTTCTTATTTCTTTCCTTATTTTTTATTTTTATATTTTACATTTGTTTGTTTTCCTTTCCCTTTTACTTTCATGACTTTCTTTTCTCTTTCCCTTTCTTTCTCATTTACTCCTCATCCTCTCGGATTTCTTTCTTAATTTAATTATTCATTCTTTCATTCTTCATGTCAGAATGCAGGTTAAAGTATCAGACAGGGGCTCTCCTAGGCGTTGGTCAAGTACTGACGTAATCATTTTTATTAAAGATGAGAATGACAACAAACCACGTTTTCTCTCTTCAAACTACACATTCACAGTTGCAGAAAATCTCCCAGCTCCAACCAGAGTCGGTCAGTTGGTGGCCGATGATGTTGACATAGGTAGAAATGCCCTTCTTATGTACAGGATTCTCTTCATGCTGAGAGGACCAAACGATTTCAACATTGATGGTGGAACTGGTGTGATAAAATCGAGGTTCAAGTTGGATCGAGAATCTGTGTCTGTTTACAAATTGTGGTGTAAAGTGACTGACAACGGGGAGCCATCTTTGACAGGTATGGTGCCTTCTACGTTTATTAACTTATTATATCGAGTTTACATACAAGCACTCAGGTCAGCTAAGGCCACATACTCTTAGAGGAATAAAAATTCAAAATTTACCATAAACTTTGTTTCATTTGTTGATTACTTAAGGTAAAATATATCAACCACTTTATGGATTAGTTTATGCTGAAATTTGATACAAATTATTTGTAAACAGTTATATAGTTTCACGTATTTGTGTTTAATACTAATAATTTTCAAATACATATATTTGATCCATATATTGTACCCTAAGAACACTACCAGTCCTGCACCAATTGACTAACTACACAGATTATATGCTTATAGCGATAAAGGCCCGTGTTAAACTATCCATTCTTTTTGGATGAGCTGATAATTGAAGAATGGTACACAGACTTTCCTGAACAACATTCATCAGGTTTGAATTCAGAGTTTTTCTTATACACTGGCTAGCCTACGAAGTCTAGAGAGCCCAGACTCTTCTATTATTTTAAACATAGCTAAGGGGAGAAGAGATGGATTCATGCCGATCTCAAGGGAATTAGCACAAAGAAAAATGAAAGCAGCATCGTCTTGGATCTTAACTGTTTGCCGACCTATTTCTTTACAACGATAACCGTTACGACATGCACGCGTACTACTACTACTACTACTACTACTACTCTACTATATAATAATAATAATGAATTAATGTATATTATATAATATATATCATAATAGGGTTATTCGTTAATATAAAGACTGATATTTTTAATTACTGAATTTCATTACGATAATTTAATAGACTAGTTATTCATATATAAAAAATACTGCAAATTTGATGGGATCTATGTTTGTATATTATAATTCAGCAAATGAATTTTCCGTGGTTCTAGTCTGTTATTATATAACCCATAGACAGATAAAGCTATGCCCTACGAATTTAAATATTCAGGATTGAAAAATGCTAACATTTTGAAGTTTTATCCAAGATCTAAAATTTGCATTGTGTATATAGTTGTAAACTTGATAGTTACTTTACAATTGCCAATTAAACTAAACCGAATCTTTATCTTTTCGTTTAACCGCATAAAGTAGGTATCAAACTGAAGACGACCGAGCCAAAAACCAATGTTATGAACTGTTTTCCATGTTTTTTTCTCTGACATTATTTTCAGTCTCTGGTATTGTGATTTTAACGTTTCGACGATTTTTTGTAAGAAATAGTTCAGTGTTATACCGGGGTTATTGCTTCAGAAATGGGTTAATTTTATAAGATCATGTAACTAAAACATGTCTGTAGAGCCAGTTTACAACTAGTAACGACAAAACTGAATATCTTATACCACTGATGTTAGCATCTGCAAAACGTTCGTAGTTAGAATGTAAATAAATTTTATTAACCCACAACTTTAATACAAATATATTGTTTACAGTTATTTTAAAAATTGTAATTTCGTATAATATTTGTTTACAGCTTATACAGCGGTCAACATATTTGTAATTGACCAAAATGACCACATCCCCACTTTTAGACACGACTCTTTCTCCGCGAGCATATCTGAACAAGATCCTGTGGGAAAACAGTCATTTTCTTTAACATTACTGATGAAGACACGGGCAATTTTGGTTTCATCACCTTGTCAATTCTACCCAATATTGGAGATGCCATCTTAGCTTCGCGCTATTTCAATGTTCTAAGTGCCAATCAAAGCCTCGTTTTAAAAAGCGCCAGGTCGACCCGCGAATTAGTCAGTAGCTTCCATTTCACGATATTAGCACAAGATTGGAGGGATTCCTCGGCTCTCCTCAAAGGCGACAGTAGACATTTTGTGGGTGATTTCAATGACCACGATCCTGTCTTCACGAAAACCTTTCATAATTTGGAGATTGCCTACGACGGGTCATGTAGAAGTTTTTTCTGACACAAGTGAAAGCGATTGATCGAGACAAAGAAGAAAACGGTCGGATCGCCTATTACTTTGTTCAGAGCAGATACAATTATCTGTTTGCTATTAACGACATGACAAGGTTTGTAATATTTTTTATAATTCAAAAATGTATCTGCATAATGTATGTAGTCTATTTTCTAAAAGATTCACTTCATAAAATTTCGAATATAACCACGAGATTTCATGGGTAATACTAGTTATAATAATACACTTTATGAATAGAATGTGACTTGATATTCAGGTTGAAGGCACCCTTAAGAGATTTTTTTAAATAATGTATTAATTTTATCAAACCATTTATGAATTATATCGGAATTTCTGCATTGCTTTTATGCTAACATTGCTATCATTGATGATTCGATAATCCTATTGTAAAGCAGAACGAACCCCTTTCTTTATTATGAAAAAAGAATATGAAGTGTAATAAACTATAAAAAGGAATTATATGAAGTATAATGAACTATAAAAAATAATTATATCAAGTGTAATGATATATAAAATATATATTTATATAAAGAAGATTCAATCTCTTGTTCCTTGTTTGTTTAAAACAAAAATAAACTGCTTCAGTTATTTAAGCAATTACATTCCCACCAAACCACACAATCTTGATATGGGATTTTCCTTTAAACATTAAAGCATTCTATTTAGACAAGATGAATTTCAAGTAAAGTATACCTTTATCCGCTTCAAGCAGAGTAACAACCTTCTGTGCAGGTCTTTGCAGTAACACATTTTTGTCACTAATGATCAATTTTAGATTTCTCATTCCACGATCTGACACATGAGAGACATCAGTGATTGTGGCAAACGTTCACGACCGCTATATAGTGCCATATCATCATGAAAAAAGAGCGGATGTCGTTGAAACTTATATAGCGGGTGAACGTTTGCCACAATCACTGATGTCTCTCATGTGTCAGATCGTGGAATGAGAAATCTAAAATTGATCATTATGAAAAATGGTGTTACTGCAAAGACCTGCACAGAAGGTTGTACTCTGCTTGAAGCGGATAAAGGTATTACTTTACTTGAAATTTCATGTTAATAGAAATGCTTTAATAGTAATGTTGACATGTTTAAAGGAAAATCCATATCAATAAAAAGATTGTGTGGTTCTGGTGGGGAATGTAAATTGCTTAAATACTGAAGCAGTTTATTTTTGTTTAAACAAACAAGGAACAAGAGATTGAATCTTCTTTATATAAATATATATTTTATATATCATTACACTTGATATAATTATTTTTTAATAGTTCATTATACTTCATATAATTCCTTTTTATAGTTTATTACACTTCATATTCTTTTTTCATAATAAAGAAAGGGGTTCGTTCTGCTTTACAATAGGATTATCGAAATCATCAATGATAGCAATGTTAGCATAAAAGCCAATGCAGAAATTCCGATATAATTCATAAATGGTTTGATAAGAATTAATACATTATTTAAAAAATTCTTAAGGGGTGCTTAACTGAATATCAAGTCACATTCTATTCATAAGTGTATATTATAACTAGTTATTACCCATGAAGATCTCGTGGTTATATTCGAAATTTTATGAAGTGAATCTTTTAGAAAATAGACTACATAACATTATGCAGATACATTTTTGGAATTCTTAAAAAATATTACAAACCTGTCATGTCGTTAATAGCAAACAGATAATTGTATCTGCTCTGAACAAAGTAATAGGCGATCGACCGTTTTCTTCTTTGTCTCGATCAATCGCTTTCCACTGTGTCAGAAAACTTCTACATGACCCGTCGTAGGCAATCTCCAAATTATGAAAGGTTTCGTGAAGACAGGATCGTGGTCATTGAAATCCCCACCAAAATGTCTACTGTCGCCTTTGAGGAGAGCCGAGGAATCCCTCCATCTTGTGCTAATTCGGTGAATGGAAGCTACTGACTAATTCGCGTCGACCTGGCGCTTTAAAACGAGGCTTTGATTGGCACTTAGAACATTGAAATAGCGCGAAGCTAAGATGGCATCTCCAATATTGGGTAGAATTGACAAGGTGATGAAACCAAAATTGCCCGTGTCTTCATCAGTAATGTTAAAGATGACTGTTGTTCCACAGGATCTTGTTCAGATATGCTCGCGGAGAAAGAGTCGTGTCTAAAAGTGGGATGTGGTCAATTTTGGTCAATTACAAATATGTTGACCGCTGTATAAGCTTAAACAATATTATACGAAATTACAATTTTTAAAATAACTGTAAACAATATATTTGTATTAAAGTTGTGGGGTTAATAAAATTATTTACATTCTAATACGAACGTTTTTGCAGATGCTAACATCAGTGGTATAAGATATTCAGTTTTGTCGTTACTAGTTGTAAACTGGCTCTACAGACATGTTTTAAGTTACATGATCTTATAAAATTAACCCAATTTCTGAAGCAATAAACCCCGGTATAACACTGAAACTATTTCTTACAAAAACGTCGAAACGGTAAAATCACAATTACCAGAGACTGAAAATAATGTCAGAGAAAAAACATGGAAAACAGTTTCATAACATTGGTTTTTGCTCGGTCGTCTTCAGTTTGATACTACTTTATGCGGTTAAACGAAAAGATAAAGATTCGGTTTAGTTTAATTGGAATTTGTAAAGTAACTATCAAGTTTACAACTATATACACAATGCAAATTTTAGATTCTTGAAAAACTTCAAAATGTTAGCATTTTTCAATCCTGAATATTTAAAATTCGTAGGGCATAGCTTTATCTGTCTATGGGTTATATAATAACAGACTAGAACCACGGAAAAATTCATTTGCTGAATTATAATATACAAACATAGATCCCATCAAATTTGCAGTATTTTTTAATATATGAATAACTAGTCTATTAAATTATGTAATGAAATTCAGTAATTAAAAATATCAGTCTTTATTATTAACGAATAACCCTATTATTGATATATTATTATATTTAATATAACATTATGTATTATTATTAGTAGTATAGTAGTAGTAAAGTAGTAGTAAGTAGTAGTTTAGTACGCGTGCATGTCGTAACGGTTATCGTTGTAAAGAAATAGGGTCGGCAAACAGTTAAGATCCAAGACGATGCTGCTTTCATTTTCTTTGTGCTAATTCCTTGAGATCGGCATGAATCCATCTCTTCTCCCTTAGCTATGTTTAAATAATAGAAGAGTCTGGGCTCTCTAGACTTCGTAGGCTAGCCAGTGTATAAAAAAAACTCTGAATTCAAAAACCTGATGAATGTGTTCAGGAAAGTCTTGTGGTACCATTCTTCAATTATCAGCTCATCCAAAAAGAATGGATAGTTTACACACGGGCCTTTATCGCTATAAGCATATAATCTGTGTAGTTAGTCAATTGGTGCAGGACTGGTAGTGTTCTTAGGGTACAAATATATGGATCAAATATATGTATTTGAAAATTATTAGTATAAACACAAATACGTGAAACTATATAACTGTTTACAAATAATTTGCTATCAAATTTCAGCATAAACTAATCCATAAGTGGTTTGATATATTTTACCTTAAGTAATCAACAAATGAACAAAGTTTATGGTAAATTTTGAATTTTATTCCTCTAAGAGTATTGGCCTTGCTGACCTGAGTGCTTGTATGTAACTCGATATAAAAGTTAATAAACGTAGAAGGCACCATACTGTCAAAGATGGCTCCCGTTGTCAGTCACTTACACCACAATTTGTAAACAGACACAGATTCTCGATCCAACTTGAACCTCGATTTTATCAACCCAGTTCCACCATCAATGTTGAAAATCGTTTTGGTCCTCTCAGCATGAAGAGAATCCTGTACATAAGAAGGGATTTCTACTATTCAACATCATCGGCCACCAACTGAACCGACTCTGGTTGGAGCTGGGAGATTTTTCTGCAACTGTGAATGTGTAGTTTGAAGAGAGAAACGTGGTTTTGTTGTCATTCTCATCTTTAATAAAAATGATTACGTCAGTACTTGACCACGCCTAGGAGAGCCCCTGTCTGATACTTTAAACCTGCATTCTGACATGAAGGAATGAAAAATGAATAATTAAATTAAGAAAGAAATCCGAGAGGATGAGGAGTAAATGAGAAAGAAAGGGAAAGAGAAAAAGAAAGTCATGAAGTAAAAGGGAAAAGGGAAAACAAAAAATGTAAAATATAAAAAATAAAATAAGGAAAGAAATAAAGAAATTCAAGAAATAACGGAAAAAAGAAAGAAAGAAATTAATGGGAGAAAAGAGAAAAAAAAAGAAAGAAGAAGCATAAACTGGATAGAAAGCATAAAAGGTTTAAGAAGAAAGATAGAATATGTTGAAAAGAAGCGAGGAATTTATGCAATGAAAAAAAAAGGAAGCTAATTTGGTTTAAAGAAAGTGATTGAGAAAAATAGAAAGAAATTTGAACAGTCCAATTGAAGACAACGGTAAATTTACCTGTACGAGCGTTCTTCTCGATCTAACGATCTGTTTGTAAGTAAGTAACCGGAAGTAGGATCTAACCGGAAATCTTCATTGGTATTTCCGCTCAGAAATTAAATGTGACGGCACCGTTTAATTCCTGTATCTCTGTCATATGCGGAAAATTGAAAACCACTGTTCCTATATTGTGTTTCTTCCGATATAGTATCCTGATAGCGACCAATGAAATTGGGGCTATTGTCGTTTATATCCTTCACGTAAATGGTGATATTAGTGGAGCCTGTAAGGGTGGCGTACCACTGTCTGTAGCATAGACAATCAAATCGTGTCTGTCAGGTAAAAGATTAGAGAAAGTAAATATTCAATCGACAACAAATCATCAAGTAATAATAACAATAAGTAATAATTAAAAGGAAGCCATAGTGCACAGTGGGAAAAATAAGTATTTAACTCCTGCTGGTTTTCTAAGTTTGCCACCTTACAAAATAGGAACGATCTATAATTTTCAGGTAGGTCGTCTTAAAGTGAAAATACAATATAAAAAAATCAAGAAAACCACATTATATTTAATTTTCGACATTTACTTGTTTTTTATTGAAAAAATAGATATTTCCCCCCTTATCAACAACAATGATTCAGTACCCACAGACGTTAGGTGACAGGAAGTCCTATTACTCAATTATACTCCTAATCAAGTACTCATTACCTAGTTTACAGAATCCTTCAATGAATCAGAATCAAATCTCTCACAATGGGCAAGAACGAAAGAATTGTCTAGACACCCGGGACCAGATTGTATACCTGCAAAGACTGGAATGGTCTACCAAGATGATTGGCAAGCAGCTAGGTGAGAAGGAGTCAACTGTTGGTGCGATAAAATGGAAAGAATCAATTGACTATCAATATCCCTCGGTCTGGAGCTCTACTCAAGATCTCCCATCGTGGAGTGAATCTGATGGTGAGAAAGGTGAGGGAACAACCGAAATACACGGCAAGAGCTTGTTGATTATCTCAAGGCAGCTGGGACACAGTCATAAAAGATGACATCAGTAACACACTACGTCGTAGTGGACTGAAATCATGTAGTGCCCGCATGATCCCACAACCCAAGAAGGCACAGGTACAGGCCCGTCTGTAGTTTGCAATTGAGCACCGAGATGATTCAGAGGAGAGTTGAGAGAAAGTGATGTGGTCAGATGAGGCCTAAAATTGAGCTTTTTGGCTTCAACCCGACTGTGGAGGAAAAAACGTTGACTTGAACCCGATCCCCATCAAACAACGTTAAGCTTTGGGGGTGTTTCTCTGCTAAGGGGACAGGACGGTAACACCGTGTCGAGGGAAATATAGATGGGGCCAGTACAGGGAAATCTTGAGTGAAAACCTCCTTGCCTCAAGAGGACACTGAAGTTGAGTGGTGGTTGGATGTTTCAGCATGACAATGATCTAAAGCATACAGCTAAGGCAGCGAAGGAGTGGCTGGGTCTAGTCAGTCTACGGACCTTAATCCTTTAGAGAATCTGTGGAGGAGATGAAGTTTTCGAGTTGCCGAACGACAAAATAAACCTTAAAATTTGAGAGGGTAGCAAAGAGGAATGGGCCAAAAATCTCTCAAGACGGACCTACCCTTAGAATAACAGACCGGTTCCTATTTTGTCAGGTGGAAAACTCAGAAATCAGCAGGGTATGAAATACTTATTATCCCCACTAACTGATCGTTCAGATTTAAATTTCCAAACCTAAAAAGAAATTTAACGAACTATCATTCTAGGGCCGGTTAGCTCAGTCGGTAGAGCGTTCGGCTAGAAGCCATAAGGTCCTAGTTCGATACCGGCCCTTGCCAACTCAGCGTATGAGTAGCACAGGGATCTGTGCGGTAAAGTAAGGAGCTGATGGTAGGTGTGGCGCTCCACCCAGATGCTAAAAATAATCTCCTTGTCTAGCGCTAGTGAAAAGGGGATAGACTCCCTCGCTGTATGGCTTATACCGACATTAGGCCACCCCGACGACTTTACTTTTTATGATTAGCATTATTTCTTAGTTGCAATGAACAATCCGTACAAAACTAACAATCTTTAAATCAATAAATCTCTTTAGAGTCACTCACTTTAAATAAAACTATTTTTTCGTTTAAAATGATATAAAAACATAATTGATAATTGAATAATTTCTGTTCGGTGTTCATTTCCAATTGACAAGAAAGATCATAAAACCCGTTTGATTTTTTCTGAAAAAAAATTTTTTTGTTGAAAAAATGAAACATTTGTCAATTAATTCCACCGTATCTATCGAATTTGCGAACTTTGATAATCTTTCTTTTGAAGTTTGCAAATTTAGTTTTTGTACAATTAGTTATATGTTGCAACAACTTGGTAACGTATTTATTGTTGTTAGAAAACTTCACTCAAGGAAAGTACTAATTTCCATGTAAGGACAATTCTTTTTACGTTAAACCTTTTTCGATATCCAGTGAGTATTCATTTCTTCCCCAATAGCAGGATGTAAAATAAGGAAAAGTAAAAAAATAGCTATTGATTTTTACAGGTAAAATGGTATAATTCAATAATTAAAAATCAATTGATTTTTTAAACTCTTCACATTTTTTTATAAAATGAGTAAGAAAAGATCTTCTCAAGACTCCTGATATTCAAATATCACATAGATTCCATTGGCAAAATTTGCATTTAATGCTTCATTCATAAATTATTGTTTTGCTTTATTTGATTTATTGTAAAAAAAATGTTTCCAACCAAGGGATCTAAAAAATAGTATTTAGATGTAGGCCCAAAAAAGAAATTGTAATACAAAAAATTATACATGTTTAAATCTTGGCTTTTATTGCTATATTTTCATAGGGATAAATATTTTATAGGATTATTTTCATAGGGATAAAATCTTGGCTTTTTATTGCTTATTTTCATAGGGATAAAACAAATTAGATGAAACATTTTCATCGTTGTAAACAGGTAGTTAAGAACTTTAGAAAAATGAAATTCTGTTTCAAACAACTAACGAGTTTAGCGTTATATTTTGGGATAATATTTTATATGCAAACAAAAAACAACAATTTTTTCAATAAACGAATATACAATTAGATTCTTTTATGATTAAAATTAATTTTAATCAGTGTTACACAGAAACTTTTTTCGAATAAATAAATGTAGAATGAACAAATACTGGATTTTTCTAAATGAGGACAAATGTTTACTTCTTAGCTTCTTTTTTATTGTTATATCTTAGGGAATAAAAAGAGAATAATTAAACGAATATATTTTTTATCAGTAAGGTGAGTTTAAATACTGGATAAGGCTGTTTGCGTTTGACTTCACGTCGGAAAGGCATGAGTTCATCTCTTCTTCCAATCTCCTCTATAGGCAAATGTAAAGCACACTGGGCTCTTTAGCTTGGTAAGGTAACAGGTCTAGGTGAAAACTCTGATTTAACCAGCTGCACAGCTCAAAAATTATTTTTTGTCTAATTCTTTTTGTAGGGATGGTTGGTTTTAAAACATATTATCTTCTTTATCTCTCATGCATTTCTTACATCTATGTTAACCTATTCAATCAATGAATCAAGTATCTATTTTATTTTTCATACACTTGTCAGAAGAGCGTCTTGCATCTATCATATATTTATAACGTATCTATCATTTGCTGTCTTCACCATATTTTTTGCCTTTCACATAATTGTAAAGTTTCTTTCAAACCCCGAACTTTCCATTAGGTTTAAGTAATAAATCACACATGGAAACATGGCCCAGTTGATATTTTTCGTTCAATTTACGTTGAACCTTACATAAAAGTGGCTAACATAATTAAGCTAGTATATTGATTTTCATTCACTTGTATTCGCGAATTCACAGCAATGGTGTAACTACTAGAGTGGGAGTAGAGATGCAGTCGTTTCCCTGAAGTCGTAACGCCTTCTAAAAATTGAACTTGTGTCACACCCGCCATGATGGGCGTGGTTAGGTAAATACAAACAAAATATTGGCGTAAATGCGATTTTTTAGGAGCGTAAGAGCTAAATCCAAACAATATAACCATTTATTAGAAAAAGGACATTTTTGTTTCTTCTTCATTTTCTACTATTTTTCAAATCTGTATCTAGCTTACACTAGTAAGTAATACTCACTGGAAATAATTTCGCGATCAAGTCGCCGATGCACATTATTATTCCATTTACTGCATCAATCCTGAAATAGCTGGTCGCGGATGTTTTTTTCTATAAGATTGAATGAATGTCTGAAATTACCATTTGCAGTAGAATCAAAATCTATCGCTTTCATTTTGATCACTGAGTGTCAACAGCTGCATCTTCAGGGATCTCAAGAAACGTCCAGAGGGGAAAATTTGGGGGCTATATCGTTGACATCTTTTACAGATATCTGCACAATACACTGCCTGACTTCGCCGGGTTACTCTTGTCGACCGCCTCAAACAGTATACACGTATGCTGATTTTCTTTCAAAATCCAGCGACCTGTTAACGTAGAACGCACCATCTTTTGATTCAATTCAAAATCTTCATTATTTGTCTCACTGCCAACTATAAGATATGTAATGTCACCAATGGAGGGAAATCTTTGTCTACAGCTTTGACCCTCCAACCAATGTATTTGGAGGTTTGTTCTCGTTTACAAAAAAATATACTGTTTTTTTCAAAGACGGGTGCATTATCGTTAATAAGGTTGTGGTCATGCGTTAATCACGGATATTATCAAGGCAAATTTGTTAGGAATTCTGTCATAATCCAATGGAGCGGCAAGAATAAATACTCTCTTTGATCATCAATGAGAAAAAGCGTGTCTCGGCGCATTTGAAGGAATAACTGAACTTATAGAAATGTTCAGTTCATCCGAATTTCCGCTAATTCTATTAGTAACATTAACCGATATACAATTGATCCGATTGTGTGGTTTTCTTTAAAACTGCTAGCATTGCTGCTGGGAAACTTTGGTGGAATATCATTCCTGGTTCTAAGTTGACAGTTACATATGCATAAGATGAAAGTGGGGGAAACCCTTTGTCGTGCGCTTGGATTTTAAAAATAATATCGTCGTCTTCCGGAAGTCAAACTTGTCCTTAACAATAAGATCCGTGTGATTAATTATAAACATATTAGTCGCGATCACTCACGCACGCAATAACGAAAAATACTTCACCGTTTATTCCTAGATCGTCATCATGAGCGTCAAGCGTCAGTAATTTAGTGCCGATTCTCACTTTTTCGGAAACAGACACTATAGATGATATTTGATCAAATTCCGGATAATGTCATTCACATCGCAATTAATATGAATGAGGTTGAGGCGTCATTTGTTTAGCAGCAACCCATGTATACCGTCTTTGGCAATCACAGTCAGGGTGTATTGATCTTGGGATTCGCGATCCAGTTGTTTAACCAGAGATATCTTTCCTGTTTTTGAATCGATCAAAAAGTGACCACTTGAATCACCGGACACAATGCCAAAAGCAATCTGGCCATGATCCTCACCTTTGTCATTGTCAGTTGCATTGACCAATGTGATAAGAGCACCAAGAGAAGAGTTCTCCATAACTGTGATAATATTGCTCTTCCCCAAAAATTGGAGTATGCTCGTTGATCGGTAAGACTTTGACAATAATTTAAACTGGTTGACAATGTTAAAGTGTGCCGTAATCAGCTACTCGAATACCAACGTATGCAAAATAGCCGTCTCGAATCCAAGCTTTTCAAGAAAATTTGTCCAGAGTCGGATATCACTTCAAAGAGCCCTGAATTGTCTCCTGATCAATTGTATATTTCACCATAGGCGTGGAATATCCACATCGAAACAGGATTATTCGTGACCATTTTGATGGGGAGATGTCCTCAGGAAGAGAAACAACTAATGGGTATTACAAGAGGATTATTATCGTTAACATCATCGACGATGATGGTAAGTACTGTACTGTTGCTTAAAGGATGCGGAAACCATTGTCGTTATATTTATAATACAAATTATACTGCTTGTTCTCTCTCCAGATGATCGCTAATACTGACCACTCCGGTCAATTTGTTGATGCAAGTATTTATTGGGAGCTGAAAACGAAAAGAATATCGTTGTGGATGAAGGCGTCATCATCTCTGGCTATCACTTTAAATACAGAAGAACCAATGCTGTATTTTCAAGAACGTGAGTTTCGAACGGTCCTGGAGGTGTGAATTTTGTGGTGTCTCGTTAATATTCAAGCAAAATGATTCTACTTCAAACTTTGTGCTGTAAATATCCTAACATCGATATTCAACAAAAACTTCATTTTTCTGTCGCATCAAGACCGAAAACGAATGTTGCCTGTTTTCTTGTTAATATAAAACGAATTGTCGGCTTCTGATACAATGAAGATATAAAGATGCATTGGGTCCAACGTCTAAATCTGTACATTGTAAATATGATGGATCTGGTTGCCTTTCTGTGAGTGTTGTGAATAAACGAAAAAACTCACGACGGACTGTTCATTTTTGTCATTCACTATACCATGATGAGAGCTTGCGAGAGAAGTGAAGAACCGCCATCCATGCCTGAATCCAAATGAATAAAGTAACTGCTTCACGATCAAGATTGTGATTTCAGTTTCAAGTCTCCAGTTGAGAATCCAAAGCAAAATTGTTATTTGCATTACCAGACAGATACTTACCATACACCTGAAATGTTAATGATCCAATTTATTTCACTATGAATATCATTTAAAATACAAATTATATTTTAAAAACATATTTGTATTACGCGTCTATTCAGAGCGATTCAAGGTTAATTGTAGCAATAATTCACCTTCGATTAATTTACAAAATAATATCTTTTAGGCGCTCACAGGCACATGAAAAATTATAGTCGCAGAATAATTTTAATTATATAATTAGGCTGCATGGAATCTAATTAAATTTTTAAAATATATTAATAATAAGCGCATGAATTATTAGTGATCACTAAGAGAATGCTTTAAATTTCATGAAAGGAATTCTTGCTCTTACCTGTTTCATTTAGTTTGGAAAAGAATCACTAATATATCTGTATGCTCTTGCTTTTAACTCAGTTTGCTTTTTAGTTTTGAAAGAATCCTAACAGATCTGTTGCCTTGCTTGTAACTCAATTTTATTTTTGAGTTTTGAAAGAATAAACTAATAAGATTCTATGCTCTTTGTTTACTCAGTTTCTTTTAGTTTTGAAGAATCACTAAAGATCTGTAATGCTCTTGCTTTTACCTCAGTTTCATTTTAGTTTGAAAGAATAACAATAGATCTGCCATGGCTCTATGCTATACTCCAGTATCATTTTTAGATAATTGAAAGATTAACTAAAGATCTGGGTGCTTCTTTGCTTTACCTCAGTTTCATTTTTAGATTTGAAAGAATCCACTAATAGATCGAATCTTTGCTTTTAACTCAAATTTATTTTAGTTTGAAGAATCACTAAATATGAATGCTGCATGGCTTCTTGATTAACTCAATTTGTATTGTGACGCTCCAATGCATCCGACAATCACCCTGCTTATCGCTCCTTGCTGTGATCCATAACCCTAACCGCCGAAGCCACGGCTCTCTGAACAACGACCCACACGACCTGTAAAAAATAAAATTGATGTTATAAATCTAGCCAAGAGCATGCAAGATCTCTAGTGTGTAATACAGGTGCATTTCTTATCAAAAGCATAAAAATTTGAAATGATGACGTGTGGGCAAAAGCTGGTGAGGCAAGAGCAACTAATGGCAACGATCTATTAAGTGCGATAACGCTCTTCACTAAGGCGGATTGCTAAACTACCCACACAAAGTGAACCAATGTGTGAGTAAGGTGTGGGAGAAGCATGATCCTATACTGAATCCGTGCAAAGCCGAAAAGTGTGCAATTGCGAGAGTGCTAATGGTATAAGTGTTCGTGTCCTGTTCACCTTAGCTAAGTCTTAAACCCCCGCAAGAATTTTTGATATAAGTGGTTGATTTTTTTAAAAGGAAAGCGAAACAAGCTAAAGGCAAATATCATGAGGTATTGCTCTCTTATGTCTAGTTTTTTATCCTTTCCAAATCAAGACTTAAAATCAAATAATAAATTGAGTTAAAATCAATGAGCATGTCTAGATTGAAAAGAATAATCTAACGTTATTTCTAGTTGATAGTTCTCTTTGCCATTATATAAAATCTAAAGTTATTACATATTTTATGATTTTTTGTATTGAAGAAAAAGCAAATAAAAGAGCATTAGCTAAGGTAATTCTATTTGAGTCGATTCTTATCTAAGACTCATATAGCATTTTATAAAAATAAATTCGATCGTATAAATATATTCCATAAGAGCATGCATTGATCTTATTAGTGATTTTCTTTCAAAAGTACTAAAAATATAAGTTGAGATTAAAAGCAAAAAGAGAGACATACGAGATCTTATCTAAAACCGTGATTTCATGTAATCAAAACAAAAAAATAACATTATTGCAGGCTAATGCTTCTTGCTTATTTTAACTCAAGACGCATATGCACGGATCTTTTTACCTAGAGTGATTTCTTTGCAGAATACTTATAAAGAATTATGTAGAAAGAAATATCTCTGAAATAGTAAATAAGCTCGGCATGCTCTTGCGTTTTACCACGTTTACGCAATTTTCTAAGATTTTTACATAATTACGAAGACTGTTCCTCTCTCAAAAACACTTTAAATATTCCACACTAATGTAACATTTAGATGCATTACATTGAATATCTAAGAGCATGCAAAGAGTCTATTATGTGTATAAATCTAGCATGAATAAGACAAAATTTTTGGAAAATTTAGAGAGTGCACTAAAAGACACGTGTTAAAGCTTAAGAGGGGCATTGACAGACTCCTTTCATGTTGCAGGGCTTCTTTCAAAACTAAAAATAAAATTTGAGTTAAAAATCTAAGAGCATGCAGATCTATTAGCTGGATTCTTTCAAAACTAAAAATGAAATTTTTAGAGTTAAAAAGCAAGACACAAGTTCGGCATCTTAACCATCTAAATACACGGAGCAAGACCAAGAACATTCTCTCAAACAACAAATTAGATACAGATTTCTCTATTTCCTACGCTGGATATCCTTAGTTTTTGATCAAAAAAATCCCCACTTTTAATAAAATAGTGAACCAATTGAGTTTCTGATTTAACAATATTCAAAGAGCGGATTGCAGTCCAGATCATTATGGTGAATTCTTTTCAACAACTAGAAAACAGAAACTGCAGGTTAAAGCACGTTAACCCCATGTCATTATTTTTAAGTGCAAGAGCATGCAGAATCTATATAGTGATTCTTTTTCAAAACTAAAAATGAAAACTGAGGTAAAAAGCGAAGAGCATGCAGAATCTATAGTGATTCTTTCAAAACTAAAAATGAAATTGAGTTAAAATCAAAAAGAGCATGCAGATCTATTGAGTATGTCTTTCAAAACTAAAAATGAAATTGAGTTTTTAAAAGCAAAGAGCATACAGAATCTATTAGTTATTCTTTCAAACTAAAAATGAAACTGAGTTAAAAGCAAGAGCATACAGATCTTATTAGTGATTCTTTCAAAAAAAAATGAAATTGAGAGTAAAAGCAAGAGCATAGATCTATTAGTGATTCTTTCAAACTAAAAATAAAATTGAGTTAAAAGCAAGCAGCATACAGATCTGTTAGTGATTCTTTCAAAAACTAAAATGAAATTGAGTTAAAAGCAAGAGCATACAGATCTATTAGTGATTCTTTCAAAACTAAAAATAAAATGAGTTAAAATCAAGAGCATGCAGATCTATAGTGATTCTTTCAAACTAAAAATGAATTGAGTTAAAAGCAAGAGCATACAATCTATTAGTGATTCTTTCAAAACTAAAAATAAAATGAGTTAAAATCAAGAGCATGCAGATCTATTAGTGATTCTTTCAAAACTAAAAAAATGAGTTAAAGCAAGAGCATACAGATCTATTAGTTTCTTTTCAAACTAAAAGAAACTGAGGTAAAAGCAAGAGCATGCAGATCTATTAGTGATTCTTTCAAAACTAAAAATGAAACTGAGTAAAAGCAAGAGCATGCAGATCTATTAGTTATTCTTTCAAAACTAAAAATGAAATTGAGTTAAAAGCAAGAGCATACAGATCTTTAGTGATTCTTTCAAAACTAAAATTGCAACTAGTTAAAGCAAGAGCATAGCATAATTCTTAGTGATTCTTTCAAACTTCAGATTCATGATTATTATTATTATTATTAAAATTCATGCAGCCTATTATTATTATTAAAATTATTCTGCGTACTATAATTTTCATGTGCACTGTGAGCAGCCTTAAAAGATTACTTATTTTAATCGAAGGGTAAATTAATCGAAGGTGAATTACTGCATACAAATTAACCTTGAATCGTCTCTGAATAGACGGTATAAAATATGTTTCTTAAAAATATAATTTGTATTTTAAATGATATTCATAGTGAATAAATTTTGATCAATTTAAATTTCAGGTGCTGTATGTACAGTATTCTGTCTGGTAATGCAAATAAAACAATTTGCTTTGGATTCTCTAACTGGAGACTTGAACTAATCAACAATCTTGATCGTGAAGCAGTTAACTTTTATTCTATTTGGATTCAGGCTATGGATGGCGGTTCTCCACCTCTCTCAGCCAAGGCTCTCATCATGGTATCAGTGAATGACGAAAATGATAACAGTCCGTCGTGTAGTTTTTCGTATTATTCAGCAACACTCACAGAAAAGGCCAAACCCAGCACTCCAGTCATATCATTACAATGTACAGATTTAGACGTTGGACCCAATGCCATTCTTTCATATTTCATTGTATCAGGTAACACCGACAATTCGTTTTATATTAACCAAAAAACAGGCAACATTACGGTTTTCATGGGTCTTGATGCCGAACAGAAAATGAAGTATTTGTTGAATATCGATGTTACGGATAACTTTTACAGCACAAAAGTTGAAGTAGAAATCATTTTGCTTGATATTAACGAGACACCACCAAAATTCACACCTCCAGGACCGTTCGAAACTCACGTTCTTGAAAATACAGCAATTGGTTCTTCTGTATTTAAAGTGATAGCCAGAGATGATGACGCTTCATCCACAACGATATTCTTTTCGTTTTCAGCTCCCAATAAATACTTTCGCATCAACAAATTGACCGGAGTGGTCAGTATTAGCGATCATCTGGATAGAGAGACCACCAGCAAGTATAATTTGTATATAAATATAACGGACAATGGTTCTCCGCATCCTTTAAAGCAACAGTACAGTACTTACCATCATCGTCGATGATGTTAACGATAATAATCCCTCTTGTAATAAGACCCATTATGTTGTTTCTCTTCCTGAGGACATCTCCCCATCAAATGGCTCACGAATATATCCTGTTTCGATGTGGATACTTCCACGCCTATGGTGAAATATACAATTGAATCAGGAGACAATTCAGGGCTCTTTGAAGTGATATCCGACTCTGGACAAATTTTCTTGAAGAAAAGCTTGGATTTCGAGACGGCTATTTTGCATACGTTGGATATTCGAGTAGCTGATTACGGCACCACTTTAACATTGTCAACCAGTGTTAAATTAATTGTCAAAGTCTTACCGATCAACGAGCATACTCCAATTTTTGGGAAGAGCAATATTATCACAGTTATGGAGAACTCTTCTCTTGGTGCTCTTATCACATTGGTCAATGCCACTGACAATGACAAAGGTGAGGATCATGGCCAGATTGCTTTTGGCATTGTGTCCGGTGATTCAAGTGGTCACTTTTTGATCGATTCAAAAACAGGAAAGATATCTCTGGTTAAACAACTGGATCGCGAATCCCAAGATCAATACACCCTGACTGTGATTGCCAAAGACGGTATACATGGGGTTGCTGCTAAACAACTGACCGCCTCAACCTCAATTCATATTAATGTGGCCGATGTGAATGACAATTATCCGGAATTTGATCAAATATCATCTATAGTGTCTGTTTCCGAAAAAGTGAGAATCGGCACTAAATTACTGACGCTTGACGCTCATGATGACGATCTAGGAATAAACGGTGAAGTATTTTTCGTTATTGCGTGCGGTGATGCGACTAATAGATTTATGATTAATCACACGGATCTTATTGTTAAGGACAAGTTTGACTTCCGGAAGACTAGATATTATTTGTTAAAAATCCAAGCGCACGACAAAGGTGTTCCCCCACTTTCATCTTATGCATATGTAACTGTCAACTTAGAACCCAGGAATGATATTCCACCAAAGTTTTCCAGCAGCAATGCTAGCATAGTTTTAAAAGAAAACCACACAATCGGATCAATTGTATATCGGGTTAATGTTACTAATAGAATTAGCGGAAATTCGGATGAACTGAACATTTCTATAAGTTCAGTTATTCCTTCAAATGCGCCGAGACACGCTTTTCTCATTGATGATCAAAGAGGAGATATTATTCTTGCCGCTCCATTGGATTATGACAGAATTCCTAACAAATTTGCCTTGATAATATCCGTGATTAACGATGGTTTTCCATTTACAAACCTTCTATCCAGCACAATGACCTTGTACATCACGATCGAAAATATTAACGATAATGCACCCGTCTTTGAAAAAAACACGTATAGTTTTTTGTAAACGAGAACAAACCTCCAAATACATTGGTTGGGAGGGTCAAAGCTGTAGACAAAGATTTCCCTCCATTTGGTGACATTACATATCTTATAGTTGGCAGTGAGACAAATAATGAAGATTTTGAATTGAATCAAAAAGATGGTGCGTTCTACGTTAACAGGTCGCTGGATTTTGAAAGAAAATCAGCATACGTGTATACTGTTGAGGCGGTCGACAAGAGTAACCGGCGAAGTCAGGCAGGTGTATTGTGCAGATATCTGTAAAAGATGTCAACGATATAGCCCCCAAATTTTCCCCCTCTGGACGTTCTTTGGAGATCCCTGAAGATGCAGCTGTTGACACGTCAGTGATCAAAATGAAAGCGATAGATTTTGATTCTACTGCAAATGGTAATTCAGACATTCATTTCAATCTTATAGAAAAAACATCCGCGACCAGCTATTCAGGATTGATGCAGTAAATGGAATAATATATGTGCATCGGCGACTTGATCGCGAAATTATTTCCAAGTGAGTATTACTTACTAGTGTAAGCTAGATACAGATTTGAAAAATAGTAGAAAATGAAGAGAAACAAAAATGTCCTTTTTTCTAGATAAATGGTTATATTGTTGTGATTTAAGCTCTTACCGCTCCTAAAAATATCGCATTTACGCCAATATTTTGTTTGTATTTACCTAACCACGCCATCATGGCGGGTGTGACACAAGTTCAATTTTTAGAAGGCGTTACGACTTCAGGGAAACGACTGCATCTCTACTCCCACTCTAGTAGTTACACCATTGCCTGTGAATTCGCGAATACAAGTGATGAAAATCACATATACTAGCTTAATTATGTTAGCCACTTTTATGTAAGGCTTCAACGTAAATTGAACGAAAAATATCAACTGGGCCATGTTTCCATGTGTGATTTATTACTTAAACCTAATGGAAAGTTTCGGGTTTTGAAAGAAACTTTACAATTATGTGAAAGGCAAAATATGGTGAAGACAGGCAAATGAGTTAGATACGTTATAAATATATGATAGATGCAAGACGCTCTTCTGACAAGTGTATGAAAATAAAATAGATACTTGATTCATTGATTGAATAGGTTAACATAGATGTAAGAAATGCATGAGAGATAAAGAATATATATGTTAAACCAAACCATCCCCTACAAAAGAATTAGACAAAAAAATAATTTTGAGCTGGTGCAGCTGGTTTAAATTCAGAGTTTTCCACCTAGACCTGTTACCTTACCAAGGCTAAAGAGCCCAGTGTGCTTTACTATTTGCCTATAGAAGGAGATTGGAAGAAGAGATGAACTCATGCCTTTCCGACGTGAAGTCAAACGCAAACAGCTTATCCAGTATTTAAACTCACCTTACTGATAAAAATATATTCGTTTAATTTATTCTCTTTTATCCCTAAGATATAACAATAAAAAGAAGCTAAGAAGTAAACATTTGTCCTCATTTAGAAAAATCCAGTATTTGTTCATTCTACATTTATTTCTTCGAAAAAAGTTTCTGTGTAACACTGATTAAAATTAATTTTAATCATAAAGAATCTAATTGTAATATTCGTTTATTTGAAAAATTGTTGTTTTTTGTTTGCATATAAAATATTATCCCAAAAATATAACGCTAAACTCGTTAGTTGTTTGAAACAGAATTTCATTTTTCTAAAGTTCTTAACTACCTGTTTACAACGATGAAATGTATTCATCTAATTTGTTTTATCCCTATGAAAATAGCAATAAAATCCAAGATTTTATCCCTATGAAAATATTTATCCTATCCCTATGAAAATATAGCAATAAAGCAAGATTTAAACATGTATAATTTTTTGTATTACAATTTTTTTTGGGCCTACATTAAATACTATTTTTTAGATCCCTTGGTTGGAAACATTTTTTACAATAAATCAAATAAAGCAAAACAATAATTTATGAATGAAGCATTAAATGCAAATTTTTTAATGGAATCTATGTGATATTTGAATATCAGGAGTCTTGAGAAGATTTTTTCTTACTCATTTTATAAAAAATGTGAAGAGTTTAAAAATCAATTGATTTTTAATTATTGAATTATACCATTTTACCTGTAAAAATCAATAGCTATTTTTTTTACTTTTCCTTATTTTACATCCTGCTATTGGGGAAGAAATGAATACTCACTGGATATCGAAAAAGGTTTAACGTAAAAAGAATTGTTCCTTACATGGAAATTAGTACTTTCCTTGAGTGAAGTTTTCTAACAACAATAAATACGTTACCAAGTTGTTGCAATATAACTAATTGTACAAAAACTAAATTTGCAAACTTCAAAAGAAAGATTATCAAAGTTCGCAATTCGATAGATACGGTGGAATTAATTGACAAATGTTTCATTTTTTCACAAAAAAATTTTTCAGAAAAAATCAAAACGGGTTTTATGATCTTTCTTGTCAATTGGAAATGAACACCGAACAAAATTATTCAATTATCAATATTTTTTTATATCATTTTAAACGAAAAATAGTTTTATTTAAAGTGAGTGACTCTAAAGAGATTTATTGATTTAAAGATTGTTAGTTTTGTACGGATTGTTCATTGCAACTAAGAAATAATGCTAATCATAAAAAGTAAAGTCGTCGGGTGGCCTAATGTCGGTAATAAGCCATACAGCGAGGGAGTCTATCCCCTTTTCACTAGCGCTAGACAAGAGATTATTTTTAGCATCTGGGTGGAGCGCCACACCTACCATCAGCTCCTTACTTTACCGCACAGATCCCTGTGCTACTCATACGCTGAGTTGGCAAGGGCCGGTATCGAACTAGGAACCTTATGGCTTCTAGCCGAACGCTCTACCGACTGAGCTAACCCGGCCCTAGAATGATAGTTCGTTAAATTTCTTTTTAGGTTTGGAAATTTAAATTCTGAACGATCAGTTAGTGGGGATAATAAGTATTTCATACCCTGCTGATTTCTGAGTTTTCCACCTGACAAAATAGGAACGGTCTGTTATTCTAAGGGTAGGTCCGTCTTGAGAGATTTTGGCCCATTCCTCTTTGCATACCCTCTCAAATTTTTAAGGTTTGTATGTTGTCGTTCGGCAACTCGAACTTCATCTCCCTCCACAGATCTCTAAAGGATTAAGGTCCGTAGACTGACTAGACCCAGCCACTCCTTCGCTGCCTTAGCTGTATGCTTTAGATCATTGTCATGCTGAAACATCCAACCACCACTCAACTTCAGTGTCCTCGTTGAGGCAAGGAGTTTTCACTCAAGATTTCCCTGTACTTGGCCCCATCTATATTTCCCTCGACACGGTGTTACCGTCCTGTCCCCTTAGCAGAGAACACCCCAAAGCTTAACGTTGGTTTGGATGGGGATCTTTGGGTTCAAGTCAATTTTTTTTCCTCCACAGTCGGGTTGAAGCAAAAAGCTCAATTTTAGCCTCATCTGACCACATCACTTTCTCTCAACTCTCCTCTGAATCATCTCGGTGCTCAATTGCAAACTACAGACGGGCCTGTACCTGTGCCTTCTTGGGTTGTGGGATCATGCGGGCACTACATGATTTCAGTCCACTACGACGTAGTGTGTTACTGATGGTCATCTTTATGACTGTAGTCCCAGCTGCTTGAGATAATCAACAAGCTCTTGCGTGTAGTTCCGGGTTGTTCCTCATCTTTCTCACCATCAGATTCACTCCACGATGGGAGATCTTGAGTAGAGCTCCAGACCGAGGATATTGATAGTCAATTGGTATTTCTTCCATTTTATTATCGCACCAACAGTTGATCCTTCTCACCTAGCTGCTTGCCAATCTTTGTAGACCATTCCAGTCTGTGGCAGGTATACAATCTGTCCCGGGGTTTCTAGACAATTCTTTCGTCTTGCCCATTGTGGAGAGATTTGATTCTGATTCATTGAAGGATTCTGTAAACTAGGTAATGAGTACTTGATTAGGAGTAATAATTGAGTAATAGGACTTCCTGTCACCTAACCGGTCTGTGGGTACTGAATCATTGCTTGTTGATAAGGGGAAAATATCTATTTTTTCAAAAAAAAACAAGTAAATGTTCGAAAATAAATATAATGTGGTTTTCTTGATTTTTTATATTGTATTTCTCACTTTTAAGACGGACCTACCCTGAAAATTATAGATCGTTCCTATTTTTGTAAGGTGGCAAACTTAGAAAACCAGCAGGAGTTAAATACTTATTTTTCCCACTTGCACTATGGTTCCTTTTAATTATTACTTATTGTTATTATTACTTGATGATTTGTTGTCGATTGAAATATTACTTTCTCTAATTCTTTACCTGACAGACACGATTTGATTGTCTATGCTACAGACAGTGGTACCCACCCTTAACAGGCTCCACTAATATCACCATTTACGTGAAGGATATAAACGACAATAGCCCCAATTTCATTGGTCGCTATCAGGATACTATATCGGAAGAAACACATATAGGAACAGTTTTTTTCAATTTTCCGCATATGACAGAGATACAGGAATAAACGGTGCCGTCACATTTAATATTCTGAGCGGAAATACCAATGAAGATTTCCGGTTAGATCCTACTTCCGGTTACTTACTTACAAACAGATCGTTAGATCGAGAAAGAACGGCTTCGTACAGGTAAATTTAACCGTTGTCTTCAATTGGACTGTTCAATTTTTTTCTATTTTTCTCAATCACTTCTTTAAACCAAATTAGCTTCCTTTTTTTTTTCATTGGCATAATTCTCGCTTCTTTTCAACATATTCTATCTTTCTTCTTAAACCTTTTATTGCTTTCTATCCAGTTTATGCTTCTCTTCTTTTTTTTCTCGTTTTCTCCCATTAATTTCTTTCTTTCTTTTTCCCGTTATTTTCTTGAAATTCTTTATTTCTTTCCTTATTTTTTATTTTTATATTTTACATTTGTTTGTTTCCCTTTCCCTTTTACTTTCATGACTTTCTTTTTCTCTTTCCCTTTCTTTTCATTTACTCCTCATCCTCTCGATTTCTTTCTTAATTTAATTATTCATTCTTTCATTCCTTCATGTCAGAATGCAGGTTAAAGTATCAGACAGGGGCTCCTAGGCGTTGGTCAAGTACTGACGTAATCATTTTTATTAAAGATGAGAATGACAACAAACCACGTTTTCTCTTCAAACTACACATTCACAGTTGCAGAAAATCTCCCAGCTCCAACCAGAGTCGGTCAGTTGGTGGCCGATGATGTTGACATAGGTAGAAATGCCCTCTTATGTACAGGATTCTCTTCATGCTGAGAGGACCAAACGATTTCAACAATTGATGGTGGAACTGGTGTGATAAAATCGAGGTTCAAGTTGGATCGAGAATCTGTGTCTGTTTACAAATTGTGGTGTAAAGTGACTGACAACGGGGAGCCATCTTTGACAGGTATGGTGCCTTCTACGTTTATTAACTTATTATATCGAGTTTACATACAAGCACTCAGGTCAGCTAAGGCCACATACTCTTAGAGGAATAAAATTCAAAATTTACCATAAACTTTGTTTCATTTTGATTACTTAAGGTAAATATATCAACCACTTTATGGATTAGTTTATGCTGAATTTGATACAAATTATTTGTAAACAGTTATATAGTTTCACGTATTTGTGTTTAATACTAATAATTTTCAAATACATATATTTGATCCATATATTGTACCCTAAGAACACTACCAGTCCTGCACCAATTGACTAACTACACAGATTATATGCTTATAGCGATAAAGGCCCGTGTTAAACTATCCATTCTTTTTGGATGAGCTGATAATTGAAGAATGGTACCACAGACTTTCCTGAACAACATTCATCAGGTTTTGAATTCAGAGTTTTTCTTATACACTGGCTAGCCTACGAAGTCTAGAGAGCCCAGACTCTTCTATTATTTAAACATAGCTAAGGGAGAAGAGATGGATTCATGCCGATCTCAAGGGAATTAGCACAAAGAAAAATGAAAGCAGCATCGTCTTGGATCTTAACTGTTTGCCGACCCTATTTCTTTACAACGATAACCGTTACGACAACGCGTTACTCTACTAATACTACTACTTACTACTACTACTACTAATAATAATAATAATAATCTAATGTTATATATTAATATATAATATATCAATAATAGGGTTATTCGTTAATAATAAAGACTGATATTTTTAATTACTGAATTTCATTACGATAATTTAATAGACTAGTTATTCATATATTAAAATACTGCAAATTTGATGGGATCTATGTTTGTATATATAATTCAGCAAATGAATTTTCCGTGGTTCTAGTCTGTTATTATATAACCCATAGACAGATAAAGCTATGCCCTACGAATTTTAAATATTCAGATTGAAAAATGCTAACATTTTGAAGTTTTATCAAGATCTAAAATTTGCATTGTGTATATATGTTGTAAACTTGATAGTTACTTTACAATTGCCAATTAAACTAACCGAATCTTTATCTTTTCGTTTAACCGCATAAAGTAGGTATCAAACTGAAGACGACCGAGCCAAAAACCAATGTTATGAACTGTTTTCCATGTTTTTCTGACATTATTTTCAGTCTCTGGTAATTGTGATTTTACCGTTTCGACGATTTTTGTAAGAATAGTTCAGTGTATACCGGGGTTATTGCTTCAGAAATGGGTTAATTTTAAAGATCATGTAACTTAAAACATGTCTGTAGAGCCAGTTTACAACTAGTAACGACAAAACTGAATAATATACACTGATGTTAGCATCTGCAAAACGTTCGTAGTTAGAATGTAAATAAATTTTATTAACCCACAACTTTAATACAAATATATTGTTTACAGTTATTTTAAAATTGTAATTTCGTATAATATTTTTTACAGCTTATACAGCGGTCAACATATTTGTAATTGACCAAAATGACCACATCCCACTTTTAGACACGACTCTTTCTCCGCGAGCATATCTGAACAAGATCTGTGGGAACAACAGTCATTTTCTTTAACATTACTGATGAAGACACGGGCAATTTTGGTTTCATCACTTGTCAATTCTACCCAATATTGGAGATGCCATCTTAGCTTCGCGCTATTTCAATGTTCTAAGTGCCAATCAAAGCCTCGTTTTAAAGCGCCAGGTCGACCGCGAATTAGTCAGTAGCTTCCATTTCACGATATTAGCACAAGATGGAGGGATTCCTCGGCTCTCCTCAAAGGCGACAGTAGACATTTTGGTGGGTGATTTCAATGACCACGATCCTGTCTTCACGAAAACTTCATAATTTGGAGATTGCCTACGACGGTCATGTAGAAGTTTTCTGACACAAGTGAAAGCGATTGATCGAGACAAGAAGAAAACCGTCGATCGCCTATACTTTGTTCAGAGCAGATACAATTATCTGTTTGCTATTACGACATGACAGGTTGTAATATTTTTTAATAATTCAAAATGTATCTGCATAATGTTATGTAGTCTATTTTCTAAAAGATTCACTTCATAAAAATTTCGAATATAACCACGAGATCTTCATGGGTAATAACTAGTTATAATATACACTTTATGAATAGAATGTGACTTGATATTCAGGTTGAAGGCACCCTTAAGAGATTTTTTTAAATAATGTATTAATTCTTATCAAACCATTTATGAATTATTATCGGAATTTCTGCATTGCTTTTATGCTAACATTGCTATCATTGATGATTCGATAACCTATTGTAAAGCAGAACGAACCCCTTTCTTTATTATGAAAAAAGAATATGAAGTGTAATAAACTTAAAAAGGAATTATATGAAGATAATGAACTATAAAAATAATTATATCAAGGTAATGATATATAAAATATATATTTATATAAAGAAGATTCAATCTCTTGTTCCTTGTTTGTTTAAAACAAAAATAAACTGCTTCAGTTATTTAAGCAATTACATTCCCCACCAAACCACACAATCTTGATATGGGATTTTCCTTTAAACATGTCAACATTACTATTAAAGCATTTCTATTAACATGAAATTTCAAGTAAAGTAATACCTTTATCCGCTTCAAGCAGAGTAACAACCTTCTGTGCAGGTCTTTGCAGTAACACCATTTTTGTCACTAATGATCAATTTTAGATTTCTCATTCCACGATCTGACACATGAGAGACATCAGTGATTGTGGCAAACGTTCACCCGCTATATAGTGCCATATCATCATGAAAAAGAACGATGTAGTTGAACTTATATTCTTTTATTACTTTTGTCTCGTTGTGGGTTCAAAATTTATCATCTTCTCCACAGATCAAACGATATCTTCTTCTTCGTGTCCAAAATTCGTTTGCGAAATATTTGTACTTGACGAATTGGTCAGGCGAGGAATAATTATGGTAAACTCATTGTAGGTAGGCTTTAAATGCCAAACGGATCATTCAAATGCTCGTCAGTGAGAGGTTTGCTGTTAATAATGCTATAACCTCTTATAAGAAAGTGACGTGCAATCGAGACTTTGTGCTGACTAATCGAAAACAGCAGTAAGAGCATTTTTATGATTATTATTTGCCTATCCCAGATGCTACCCATATGGCTTGCTGTTAGAGGGTTCTCAAGAAATTCACATTCGCTCTTTCTTGGTTCATTTCGTTCATGTGTTCTGTAAAACTCTCCTGACAATAACGAAATGGGTTGCTTGGTCGCTTTTTAGTTGAAATTTTCTCTTATAGCAATGAATGCTCTTAGTGCATTTCTAAATGTCTCATTTGTAATCGACAGCTTCTATGTATATTGCTCTGGAATATAGACAGGTAAGTAAGAGACCTATATTTTAGACCTTCTTTCTTTCCTTAATATAGATAGAACCAAAATAATCAATGCAATCTAAGTAGGGGATAGGGTAGTTTCCATTCGGTCTCGGGCAAATCAGTTATTCTCTGTTCCTCAATATTTTTTTTGTACTTCATGATGCGTGACGAGACTGTGCTGCTTCATTTAGGATCCAACATTGTTAGATTTGAAGTGCATCAGTGACAATGTCATTACGTCATTGATGATGTACCATTCATACTTGATGTGACTAATTTTGCGGTATTGCTGAATGCCTCCTGTGTGGTTGTAAAGTCACTTGTTTAAGATGTTTTCCACTGTCAGGATACTTTTTCATGAAAGAATGTATTTAGTTTGTGCAGCTTACTGTTTTGTCTTTAGTTTCAAGCCTCGTTTGAAAATGTCCTTCTTTCTTCCAGCTTATTTCCCTTCTTACAGGTTTTCTACTCATTGATTTGTTGTTTCCATTCGTTGATTTTTCTATTTAATCCTGCAATTGCTCTTACAGACCTGAACGAATCGGAACAATGATTAAGCGAATCAATAGTGATTCCCTTCCTTTGCTTTTGTATTACACGCAAATGACCTGCGGATTTCAGGACAACCTTCATAGATTTTCTCACCTAGTATTGTCAGTTAAGTGATTGTCTCTGCCAAATAAACTTTGTCCTGTGGATAAACGATGCTTTAAATTGCTCTGCAGTTAAACAAAATCCGATGTCTGCAAGATTAGCCCATGGTTCTGGTTGCGTACTTGATTTGATTTCTCGTATATAAAACCTGGAATCATTGTCTATATAACAAAGAAAACCATAGAATCTGACAAAAAAATCTTGTGAATTTAGTATTTATAGCTCTTTTCGAATACGTCGCTGAGTTCAAATCTTGGTATAGTTGTGATTTGGTTGGTAAGACTTTTGACATTTCCATTACCATACTGCAATGTATTGAATCAGATAGCTCGCAGCAAGTGTATTATATTTATAAAATCCAAACTAATAGTAAGTAACATGTGTGATTTGTATTTCAGTTAGAATTGGAATGTCTCTGACAAACTTTCCATCAAGGTCTTCAGGCTTCTGTAAGCTCCCATTGCAGCTGATTTTTAATTGGCACATTTTCTGGAGTATTTTCCCTCAAAGACGAAGGGTGCTATGAAACCCAAGGGATCATAAGTAGACGCAACGATAAAGCTTAAAAGTAAACTTAAAGCCATATCTTGATATTTGATAGCGGCACGATCTTCTTCTGGAATGAATGCAATTATCAAGTTGACAAGATGAATGACATTTTCTCAATTTGATTAGACAGACATTCACGAAGTTTACATAATCTTATAGAAACTTTTATCTTTTAAAATCTTTTCCAAGACATTTAAGGAGTTGTATTGCGTATATCTAATTAAGTAATTAGGGTATTTCATAATAACCATTGTTTTTTAGTTATATTATCTCTCAATTTTGATAGTAATCTAAGATCTTCTTGGGAAAATAATCTTCAGATTTTTCTGAGAAGTCAACTTAAAGGTCCTCTATCGTATCTAAAGGGGTAATTACTTTTCAACTCACATTGAGTATTTCAGTTTTGAGATTGGCAGTGAGCTACACACACCTGGTGACTCCTGTCTTACTTCTATACGGTGGCAGATTCAGAGGTCGTCCGATTGTTCAAACAGACCATCACCATGACCCATGATATTCGATGCAACGTCTGTACATTTCCAGCAGGATACAACTAACCCTTAGAAGCAAGCCTCTGAACAGTTGTTACAAATAAGCCGACCACTTGGCAAACCTCCAGAAGTACTATTTCCAATAGAAGATGCTCAAGATGGGACTAAACATTTTTCTTTTTCATTTGACGAGCGCGTAAGGAAATCAACTTACAAGAGAAAATTCCTCGGACATTGTTGAGAGAGCAACTAATATGGTTTGTAAAGCCACAGTAGAGAGTTGTTCTTCTTAACTTGTTCTTTTTATACTTCCAAGGTTTTAGCCACCTTACTTAAGTCAAATGTTGCGTCGTTTTCGGATCTAACAAGGCGTATGAATGACAGTAGGTGCTGGCTGAGTTGTGGAAGAGGAAATTCAGACCAGAACTATTGAAGGTGGTTGTGTGATAGTATCAATGTATATGACTGTCTTTTTGTGTTGCAATAATTGAGTTTCTTCATGTATTCTGGATTTGGAATTTTTATTGACTTTTGCATTGCACACAAAGGCTTCATCAGATAATGACTCTGTGTTCAGGCAAGGTTTCGGGGCCGAAGCATCATTACCACTAACCCAGAGCACCCCAACAGTATCTCTCGCATACCACAGACTTGTCGGTTTGATCTCACATTGTAGGATGCCATATCCACTGATATGGGTTAGATGTACTTCTGTAGCTTCTTATTGACTTTTATGTATTCCTTTGTCTGATGGAGAAAGTCCAAGTTTAGTAAAAAATCAAGGTAATAAAATCTCGCATCCACTTTCGATAGGTAATACATACCACCGTTATCCACCCATTCTGACGCATAGTTTCTCGTAAATCTTACGCTGATGTGCTCCAAGATTTCCCGAAGAACTGTTAATTCAACGAGGAAAATCCTTTTTTATAACAGATTAGTTTAAGTGAGCACTGATTACACCATTCCAAACAAACTTTTTATTTATTCGGAAATGAGGTACAAGCGCATGTGTACCACAACTCTGGCATGTAGCCGATGTTTTGTTTTGGAGAGGTTGATAAAACTGGTCATATCACTACACGGATCTATTTACTAGCTGGACTCACCGACCGACTCATTCAAAAATTAAAATAAAATCTTGGGCGCCATTTGCTCGTTCTCCCTTTCCTCACTAGCTCCCTTCATCAATAATACCATTCGCTTCTATGGCTATATCACTTACTTAAAAAATTCCCATATTGATGTGGCGATGGAGGGGTGGGAAAAAATTGAAAATAAAAAACCATACAAAAACTGAAAAACACCATGTAAACAAAACAAAATTGTGGGTCTTTGTTTTCCCCTTTCCCTCAGCTATTGTGTAGGCCGTCGACTGTCTTCCGCACTTTGTTGTTTGAAAGCAAGCGGTCAGTGCCTCTAATAATCGATGTGTGGTGTCCTAGTGTGGTCGGTAAAATGAATTGGGTATCTGTAGCCAGGCGGGTTGTGTTACTAGAACATTGACTTTCCAGGGAAAATATTAGTGACTCAGGTGGTTTTTAAAAAAAACTTGGGAATTGGGGATCCTGGATATGTTCTATAAGAAAAAACTCGGGTTGATGATCATTCAGCCCTTCTAACTAAAAGGCTCTATGGTGTATGCAGTTTTGGCTTTTTCTTGTTTTTTCTTTTGTTATTTTTACCAGACTTTGTTTGTCTATCTAAGGGATGGGGTCCGAGACAGGACCCCCGTCAGTGCTGCCATGATGGCAGGCAACATGTCTATACTCCTGCCGGTGCCGCCTCCCGTTCTACACACAAGCTTGCGGCACTTATCCACCTTTCGTTGAATGTCATGAGTTCGAGAATCCTCCTATCGCACTAATCCTTACCTTAAGCTAATGCTTAAAATAACAGATCAGATTCTGGCAGGAAAATTATCGTCCTCATACATCCCTTGTTTCGCGTCGACCATATCACCATTCTAGCTACGGCTAGTATAAGCGAAAAACACCTTTCGTTTTTCTCCGGCGAACTGTGGACTGACATTGTCCACGACGTAACCAACGTCGAGCCGGCACACTGATTGGGTGCGATACGGGCGTATACCTCGTTCACGTACTCCCAAAACGAACGACCGCTTACAGTGTCGCACACCAAGCGGTTTTCGCGTTTGCAACGATCGATTCAGAAATGCCAGCCTCTCAGCGTCCGATGAGCCGCAAGTTCGCATCCCAAAACCTCCATTACAAGGCCTGGAAACATTTGCCTGCGTACCATTGGCGCCCTCTCACCAAAAGCGGCAAAAGGGCCATTCTAACGCCAATAACCGAGCGCAGGCCAGAGGAAGTACAGACAATCGGTAAAGGTATCATGGGGAAGATGTAGGTAGCACAAACCTCGCCCTGCCTGCCCTTAAGGACAACCTCTTGGAAACCATTTTCGATTCGAGCTTCCACTTTGCTGTACTTCGACCAATTTTTCTCACTTGAGATCAGGCCAAACCACACACCGAGATTTTGATTGGACCGTCACTCCAGCGAAGAGACCGGAGGGTATCAGATCCTGCCAGGCTCCCAACCGCAGACTTTCGCCTTTTCTAAATGATCTTTGCCCAGTGATTCGTTCGTACCTGCAACGCCTTCTTCACCGCTTCATGTCTGAAACGGATGACACAAACACGTATATCATCGGCTACCGGATACCTAGCTTTCACGGGGCAGGAACGCAATTCGCGCAGGACCGGACATCCTCCACGTCTCCATGCCTACGGACAGGGCTCCAAAACAGGAACATAGAGAAGAGGAGACAGGGGAACCCTGTCGCACAGATCGTCATCGCAAAGACAACGAGCACTTTCCATTTACTTGTACACTGCCGTAGGAGATTGGGTACAGCATCTTGATCCATTTGCGGAACCGGTTTGAATCCGGTGTCTCCAAAAACACTCCAGAACCGGTGTCCACCCTGTCGAATCCTTGGACTGATCTAATTGATCAGCGCGGCACATTTGTCGCTAGTTTATTCCCTCTAGGATCATGCGAACCAAATGCAAAATTGTTTTGGATCGATCTTCCTTTCACAGCGTAGTTCTGTTCTAGTCCGATCAGATCACCGACAACATTCCGCAACGGTTCGCTAAGACCGGACCAACATCTTTAACTCTGTGTTTAGCAGAGTATGGCCTGTAATAATCAACCCTCCCAAACATTCCAACTTTTTCAGCAATGTGATCAGCCCTTGTATGCGTTTTGGGATTGCTCCAAGGCAAACCAATTGTTGAAACATCCGTCAGAATAGGACAAAAATGTGCGACAACCTCAAGTACAATTCGTAGGGTAACCGTCCAGTCCTGAGCTTTTTGAGGCCGACCTGCTTCAACGCATTACGAACTTCAGAGTCTGTAATCCTCCCTCACAACCAGCCGCTTTCGCCTCCCTAAGCTTCGTTGGACACTCTGTCTAGCCTAGATCTAACTAACAACCCTGATAGGTCCCCACTGCTACCTAAGGCTAGGGGACCCCATCCACCACCGGAAATTCGTTTTCTATGCCTTCATCTTCGCTGCTTATCTAGGCAAGCCGTTGGCAATATTGATAGTGAAGTCCCTAATCTAAACTTAGTCAGCCAGCCATCTATTCCCAATAACCGCTCCCACTAACGCGCTTAATAAGTAACACAGCTCTCACGGTAGTCACATACCCATAATGAGGTATTTAACTTTCTAGTAGAGACCAGCCTAGCCTATCGCTTAAGCGAGAGTGACAGTAAGCAAATTTATGGTCACTCTTCGCATATAGGTGGAACATTGGACAATCTAAAAAGTCAACATCGGCTCTTCTAACTAACAACTCTGCAAATATGATTTAATTGAACAGAGGGCGAGCATTCTCCATGTCCACATCTCCGCCCTGTATTGATTCCCGAAACTGTCGACCAGATCGAACTCGGCCATTTACTTTGATCGCGCAGGGTGCTGTCCACTCGCTACTCCCCGTCCGTCCGGTCTAATTTGGGATCAAGGATCGCATTCAATCTCCATTAAGACTAATCGTCCAGGATACGCCATGTACGGCCCAAACTGCGAAAAAAGGATTTCTTTTCCACAGCGTATTCGGCGCATAAACCGTGATTACCCCGAATTATTGCTTGATACGCAATATCGCCACAATCAGACTGCCACTTGCGCCAGCATAAACAACGTCAGTCACCGCCCCCAGACTGCTTTTAACTGGCAGTGACACACCCCGACTGCCTGAATCACCGAAGGCTGAATAAACCTCATATAATGATTACCTCTAGCACCCGGCTATCCACACTGTTGAACGAAATGTGTCTCCTGCACTGCGCAACATCCACGCGAAGAGTCATTTGCTTACCTTATTCAGTGCACACTGGCAGGTTCCTCTCGTTTGGTGAGGACGCCGACTTTGTCCCAAGATTCCCTTACCCAATTCCTTGTAACGGTATCCGTTCTGGCAATACCCCGACATCCTGGGACATTGATTTTTAGCCTGATTAAAATGAAGGTGCATAAAAAATGGCCCTCCCTTACATTTTGGTTTTATGTTTTGAAGTTGGATGCGCCCTGTTAACCAGTTTCATTCCGGAAAGGCCTTTTCTTGCCCTCAAATGTGCGCCACACACAAAGTGCATGGCCACTGGCTTCCCGGATGAAGGTAGTAACTAAGGTGCATCCCTAAAGTTCAGTGGGTTTGCTGGTTGGATTTGCCAACCGGAGTCCAGTTGCACGAGTGGGCCACGCTCTTTTTGTTTTAATGTCAGGTATTTGTCTACCTGATCGAGCTCCACTCGCATAGGTTTTCTGAACAGGTCCCTTTCCTGCTCCTTGGTGGGATATGTCTTTCTGGTTTTTAGTTTTTAAAATAATATCAGATGGTCGCGAGGAGTGATGGACTCATTCTAGTACTTCTCTTGTGTTTAAGCTTGAAGGACCCCCGGCGCCACCTGTTTCATCCGGATCTTGCTGTACGCAAATAACCAGAACAGTCTGCCCGCCCGGCGTCGGCTGGATCTAGTCGCCTATGAGGCCGTTGCAGTTTCTGGTAATTTTTGTCCCTTCTGGCTCTCCCCGTCCTCTCGTGCGCTTCTTTCGC
>CM042147.1:99299244-99450589 GCA_023376005.1 Doryteuthis pealeii | reverse complement strand
GAGAGAGATCAGTTGTGCTTTAGCTATTTGCCTATAGAAGGAGATTGGAAGAAGAGATGAACTCATGCCTTTCCGACGTGAAGTCAAACGCAAACAGCCTTATCCAGTATTTAAACTCACCTTACTGATAAAAATATATTCGTTTATTTTCTCTTTTTATCCTAAGATATAACAATAAAGAAGCTAAGAAGTAAACATTTGTCTCATTTAGAAAAATCCAGTATTTGTTCATTCTACATTATTTTTTCGAAAAAGTTTCTGGTAACATGATTAAAATTAATTTTAATCATAAAAGAATCTAATTGTAATATTCGTTATTTGAAAAATTGTTGTTTTTTGTTTGCATATAAAATATTATCCAAAAATATAACGCTAAACTCGTTAGTTGTTTTGAAACAGAATTTCATTTTCTAAAGTTCTAACTACCTGTTTACAACGATGAAAATGTATTCATCTAATTTGTTTTATCCCTATGAAATATAGCAATAAAAGCCAAGATTTTATCCCTATGAAAATATTTCCCCTATGAAAATATTTATCCCTATGAAATAAGCAATAAAGCCAAGATTTAAACATGTATAATTTTTGTATTACAATTTCTTTTTTGGGCCTACATCTAAATACTATTTTTTAGATCCTTGGTTGGAACATTTTTTACAATAAATCAATAAAGCAAACAATAATTTATGAATGAAGCATTAAATGCAAAATTTTGCCAATGGAATTATGTGATATTGAATATCAGGAGTCTTGAGAAGATCTTTTCTTACTCATTTATAAAAAAATGTGAAGAGTTTAAAAATCAATTGATTTTTAATTATTGAATTATACCATTTTACCTGTAAAAATCAATAGCTATTTTTTTACTTTTCCTTATTTTACATCCTGCTATTGGGAAGAAATGAATACTCACTGGATATCGAAAAAGGTTTAACGTAAAAAGAATTGTTCCTTACATGGAAATTAGTACTTTCCTTGAGTGAAGTTTTCTAACAACATAAATACGTTACCAAGTTTGTTGCAACATATAACTAATTGTACAAAAACTAAATTTGCAAACTTCAAAGAAAGATTATCAAAGTTTCGCAATTCGATAGATACGGTGGAATTAATTGACAAATGTTTCATTTTTTCACAAAAAAATTTTTTCAGAAAAAATCAAAACGGGTTTTATGATCTTTCTTGTCAATTGGAAATGAACACCGAACAGAAATTATTCAATTATCAATATGTTTTTATATCATTTTAAACGAAAAAATAGTTTTATTTTAAAGTGAGTGACTCTAAAGAGATTTATTGATTTAAAGATTGTTAGTTTTGTACGGATTGTTCATTGCAACTAAGAAATAATGCTAATCATAAAAAGTAAAGTCGTCGGGGTGGCCTAATGTCGGTATAAGCCATACAGCGAGGGAGTCTATCCCCTTTTCACTAGCGCTAGACAAGGAGATTATTTTTAGCATCTGGGTGGAGCGCACACCTACCATCAGCTCCTTACTTTACCGCACAGATCCCTGTGCTACTCATACGCTGAGTTGGCAAGGGCCGGTATCGAATAGGAACCTTATGCTTCTAGCCGAACGCTCTACCGACTGAGCTAACCCGGCCCTAGAATGATAGTTCGTTAAATTTTTTTTAGGTTTGGAAATTTAAATTCTGAACGATCAGTTAGTGGGGATAATAAGTATTCATACCTGCTGATTTCTGAGTTTTTCCTGACAAAATAGGAACGGTCTGTTATTCTAAGGGTAGGTCCGTCTTGAGAGATTTTGGCCATTCTCTTTTGCATACCCTCTCCAAATTTTTAAGGTTTGTATGTTGTCGTTCGGCAACTCGAACTTCATCTCCTCCACAGATTCTCTAAAGGATTAAGGTCGTAGACTGACTAGACCCAGCACTCCTTCGCTGCCTTAGCTGTATGCTTTAGATCATTGTCATGCTGAAACATCCAACCACCACTCAACTTCAGTGTCCTCGTTGAGGCAAGGAGGTTTTCACTCAAGATTTCCCTGTACTTGGCCCCATCTATATTTCCCTCGACACGGTGTTACCGTCCTGTCCCCTTAGCAGAGAAACACCCCAAAGCTTAACGTTGGTTTGGATGGGGATCTTGGGGTTCAAGTCAACGTTTTTTTCCTCCACAGTCGGGTTGAAGCCAAAAAGCTCAATTTTAGCCTCATCTGACCACATCACTTTCTCTCAATCTCCTCTGAATCATCTCGGTGCTCAATTGCAAACTACAGACGGGCCTGTACCTGTGCCTTCTTGGGTTGTGGGATCATGCGGGCACTACATGATTTCAGTCCACTACGACGTAGTGTGTTACTGATGGTCATCTTTATGACTGTAGTCCAGCTGCCTTGAGATAATCAACAAGCTCTTGCCGTGTAGTTCCGGGTTGTTCCTCACTTTCTCACCATCAGATTCACTCCACGATGGGAGATCTTGAGTAGAGCTCCAGACCGAGGGATATTGATAGTCAATTGGTATTTCTTCCATTTTATTATCGCACAACAGTTGACTCCTTCTCACCTAGCTGCTTGCCAATCATCTTGTAGACCATTCCAGTCTTGTGCAGGTATACAATCTTGTCCCGGGTGTTCTTAGACAATTCTTTCGTCTTGCCATTGTGGAGAGATTTGATTCTGATTCATTGAAGGATTCTGTAAACTAGGTAATGAGTACTTGATTAGGAGTAATAATTGAGTAATAGGACTTCTGTCCCTAACCGGTCTGTGGGTACTGAATCATTGCTTGTTGATAAGGGGAAATTCTATTTTTTCAATAAAAACAAGTAAATGTTCGAAAATAAATATAAATGTGGTTTTCTTGATTTTTTTATATTGTATTTCTCACTTTTAAGACGGACCTACCCTGAAAATTATAGATCGTTCCTATTTTTGTAAGGTGGCAAACTTAGAAAACCAGCAGGAGTTAAATACTTATTTTTCCCACTGTGCACTATGGCTTCCTTTTAATTATTACTTATTGTTATTATTACTTGATGATTTGTTGTCGATTGAATATTTACTTTCTCTAATCTTTTACCTGACAGACACGATTTGATTGTCTATGCTACAGACAGTGGTACGCCACCCTTAACAGGCTCCACTAATATCACCATTTACGTGAAGGATATAAACGACAATAGCCCCAATTTCATTGGTCGTATCAGGATACTATATCGGAAGAAACACATATAGGAACAGTGGTTTTTCAATTTTCCGCATATGACAGAGATACAGGAATAAACGGTGCCGTCACATTTAATATTCTGAGCGGAAATACCAATGAAGATTTCCGGTTAGATCCTACTTCCGGTTACTTACTTACAAACAGATCGTTAGATCGAGAAAGAACGGCTTCGTACAGGTAAATTTAACCGTTGTCTTCAATTGGACTGTTCAATTTCTTTCTATTTTTCTCAATCACTTTCTTTAAACCAAATTAGCTTCCTTTTTTTTTTCATTGGCATAAATTCCTCGCTTCTTTTCAACATATTCTATCTTTCTTCTTAAACCTTTTATTGCTTTCTATCCAGTTTATGCTTCTTTCTTTCTTTTTTTTTCTCGTTTTCTCCCATTAATTTTCTTTCTTTCTTTTTTCCCGTTATTTTCTTGAATTTCTTTATTTCTTTCCTTATTTTTTATTTTTTATATTTTACATTTGTTTGTTTTACCTTTTCCCTTTTACTTTCATGACTTTCTTTTTCTCTTTCCCTTTCTTTTCTCATTTACTCCTCATCCTCTCGGATTTCTTTCTTAATTTAATTATTCATTCTTTCATTCCTTCATGTCAGAATGCAGGTTAAAGTATCAGACAGGGGCTCTCCTAGGCGTTGGTCAAGTACTGACGTAATCATTTTTATTAAAGATGAGAATGACAACAAACCACGTTTTCTCTCTTCAAACTACACATTCACAGTTGCAGAAAATCTCCCAGCTCCAACCAGAGTCGGTCAGTTGGTGGCCGATGATGTTGACATAGGTAGAAATGCCCTTCTTATGTACAGGATTCTCTTCATGCTGAGAGGACCAAACGATTTCAACATTGATGGTGGAACTGGTGTGATAAAATCGAGGTTCAAGTTGGATCGAGAATCTGTGTCTGTTTACAAATTGTGGTGTAAAGTGACTGACAACGGGGAGCCATCTTTGACAGGTATGGTGCCTTCTACGTTTATTAACTTATTATATCGAGTTTACATACAAGCACTCAGGTCAGCTAAGGCCACATACTCTTAGAGGAATAAAAATTCAAAATTTACCATAAACTTTGTTTCATTTGTTGATTACTTAAGGTAAAATATATCAACCACTTTATGGATTAGTTTATGCTGAAATTTGATACAAATTATTTGTAAACAGTTATATAGTTTTCACGTATTTTGTGTTTAATACTAATAATTTTCAAATACATATATTTGATCCATATATTGTACCCTAAGAACACTACCAGTCCTGCACCAATTGACTAACTACACAGATTATATGCTTATAGCGATAAAGGCCCGTGTTAAACTATCCATTCTTTTTGGATGAGCTGATAATTGAAGAATGGTACCACAGACTTTCCTGAACAACATTCATCAGGTTTTGAATTCAGAGTTTTTCTTATACACTGGCTAGCCTACGAAGTCTAGAGAGCCCAGACTCTTCTATTATTTAAACATAGCTAAGGGGAGAAGAGATGGATTCATGCCGATCTCAAGGGAATTAGCACAAAGAAAAATGAAAGCAGCATCGTCTTGGATCTTAACTGTTTGCCGACCCTATTTCTTTACAACGATAACCGTTACGACATGTACGCGTACTACTACTACTACTACTACTACTACTACTACTACTAATAATAATAATAATAATAAATGTTATATATTAATATAATAATATATCAATAATAGGGTTATTCGTTAATAATAAAGACTGATATTTTTAATTACTGAATTTCATTACGATAATTTAATAGACTAGTTATTCATATATTAAAAAATACTGCAAATTTGATGGGATCTATGTTTGTATATTATAATTCAGCAAATGAATTTTCCGTGGTTCTAGTCTGTTATTATATAACCCATAGACAGATAAAGCTATGCCCTACGAATTTTAAATATTCAGGATTGAAAAATGCTAACATTTTGAAGTTTTATCAAGATCTAAAATTTGCATTGTGTATATAGTTGTAAACTTGATAGTTACTTTACAATTGCCAATTAAACTAAACCGAATCTTTATCTTTTCGTTTAACCGCATAAAGTAGGTATCAAACTGAAGACGACCGAGCCAAAAACCAATGTTATGAACTGTTTTCCATGTTTTTTCTCTGACATTATTTTCAGTCTCTGGTAATTGTGATTTTACCGTTTCGACGATTTTTGTAAGAAATAGTTCAGTGTTATACCGGGGGTTATTGCTTCAGAAATGGGTTAATTTTATAAGATCATGTAACTTAAAACATGTCTGTAGAGCCAGTTTACAACTAGTAACGACAAAACTGAATATCTTATACCACTGATGTTAGCATCTGCAAAACGTTCGTAGTTAGAATGTAAATAAATTTTATTAACCCACAACTTTAATACAAATATATTGTTTACAGTTATTTTAAAAATTGTAATTTCGTATAATATTTGTTTACAGCTTATACAGCGGTCAACATATTTGTAATTGACCAAAATGACCACATCCCCACTTTTAGACACGACTCTTTCTCCGCGAGCATATCTGAACAAGATCCTGTGGGAACAACAGTCATTTTCTTTAACATTACTGATGAAGACACGGGCAATTTTGGTTTCATCACCTTGTCAATTCTACCCAATATTGGAGATGCCATCTTAGCTTCGCGCTATTTCAATGTTCTAAGTGCCAATCAAAGCCTCGTTTTAAAGCGCCAGGTCGACCGCGAATTAGTCAGTAGCTTCCATTTCACGATATTAGCACAAGATGGAGGGATTCCTCGGCTCTCCTCAAAGGCGACAGTAGACATTTTGGTGGGTGATTTCAATGACCACGATCCTGTCTTCACGAAAACCTTTCATAATTTGGAGATTGCCTACGACGGGTCATGTAGAAGTTTTCTGACACAAGTGAAAGCGATTGATCGAGACAAAGAAGAAAACGGTCGGATCGCCTATTACTTTGTTCAGAGCAGATACAATTATCTGTTTGCTATTAACGACATGACAGGTTTGTAATATTTTTTAATAATTCAAAAATGTATCTGCATAATGTTATGTAGTCTATTTTCTAAAAGATTCACTTCATAAAATTTCGAATATAACCACGAGATCTTCATGGGTAATAACTAGTTATAATATACACTTTATGAATAGAATGTGACTTGATATTCAGGTTGAAGGCACCCCTTAAGAGATTTTTTTAAATAATGTATTAATTCTTATCAAACCATTTATGAATTATATCGGAATTTCTGCATTGCTTTTATGCTAACATTGCTATCATTGATGATTCGATAATCCTATTGTAAAGCAGAACGAACCCCTTTCTTTATTATGAAAAAAGAATATGAAGTGTAATAAACTATAAAAAGGAATTATATGAAGTATAATGAACTATAAAAAATAATTATATCAAGTGTAATGATATATAAAATATATATTTATATAAAGAAGATTCAATCTCTTGTTCCTTGTTTGTTTAAAACAAAAATAAACTGCTTCAGTTATTTAAGCAATTACATTCCCCACCAAACCACACAATCTTGATATGGGATTTTCCTTTAAACATGTCAACATTACTATTAAAGCATTTCTATTAACATGAAATTTCAAGTAAAGTAATACCTTTATCCGCTTCAAGCAGAGTAACAACCTTCTGTGCAGGTCTTTGCAGTAACACCATTTTTGTCACTAATGATCAATTTTAGATTTCTCATTCCACGATCTGACACATGAGAGACATCAGTGATTGTGGCAAACGTTCACCCGCTATATAGTGCCATATCATCATGAAAAAGAACGATGTAGTTGAACTTATATTCTTTTATTACTTTTGTCTCGTTTGTGGGTTCAAAATTTATCATCTTCTCCACAGATCAAACGATATCTTCTTCTTCGTGTCCAAAATTCGTTTGCGAAATATTGTACTTGACGAATTGGTCAGGCGAGGGAATAATTATGGTAAACTTCATTGTAGGTAGGCTTTAAATGCCAAACGGATCATTCAAATGCTCGTCAGTGAGAGGTTTGCTGTTAATAATGCTTATAACCTCTTATAAGAAAGTGACGTGCAATCGAGACTTTGTGCTGACTAATCGAAAACAGCAGTAAGAGCATTTTTATGATTATTATTTGCCTATCCCAGATGCTACCCATATGGCTTGCTGTTAGAGGGTTCTCAAGAAATTCACATTCGCTCTTTCTTGGTTCATTTCGTTCATGTGTTCTGTAAACTCTCCTGACAATAACGAAATGGGTTGCTTGGTCGCTTTTTAGTTGAAAATTTTCTCTTATAGCAATGAATGCTCTTAGTGCATTTCTAAATGTCTCATTTGTAATCGACAGCTTCTATGTATATTGCTCTGGAATATAGACAGGTAAGTAAGAGACCTATATTTTAGACCTTTCTTTCTTTCCTTAATATAGATAGAACCAAAATAATCAATGCCAATCTAAGTAGGGGATAGGGTAGTTTCCATTCGGTCCTCGGGCAAATCAGTTATTCTCTGTTCCTCAATATTTTTTTTGTACTTCATGATGCGTGACGAGACTGTGCTGCTTCATTTAGGATCCAACATTGTTAGATTGAAGTGCATCAGTGACAATGTCATTCCACGTCATTGATGATGTACCCATTCATACTTGATGTGACTAATTTTGCGGGTATTGCTGAATGCCTCCTGTGTGGTTGTAAAGTCACTTGTTTAAGATGTTTTCCACTGTCAGGATACTTTTTTCATGAAAGAATGTATTTAGTTTGTGCAGCTTACTGTTTTGTCTTTAGTTTCAAGCCTCGTTTGAAAATGTCTCTTCTTTCTTCCAGCTTATTTCCCTTCTTACAGGTTTTCTACTCATTGATTTGTTGTTTCACATTCGTTGATTTTTCTATTTAATCCTGCAATTGCTCTTACAGACCTGAACGAATCGGAACAATGATTTAAGCGAATCAATAGTGATTCCCTTCCTTTGCTTTTGTATTACACGCAAATGACCTGCGGATTTCAGGACAACCTTCATAGATTTTCTCACCTAGTATTGTCAGTTAAGTGATTGTCTCTGCCAAATAAACTTTGGTCCTGTGGATAAACGATGCTTTAAATTGCTCTGCAGTTAAACAAAATCCGATGTCTGCAAGATTAGCCCATGGTTCTGGTTGCGTACTTGATTTGATTTCTCGTATATAAAACCTGGAATCATTGTCTATATAACAAAGAAAAACCATAGAATCTGACAAAAAAATCTTGTGAATTTAGTATTTATAGCTCTTTTCGAAATACGTCGCTGAGTTCAAATCTTGGTATAGTTGTGATTTTGGTTGGTAAGACTTTTGACATTTCCATTACCATACTGCAATGTATTGAATCAGATAGCTCGCAGGCAAGTGTATTATATTTATAAAATCCAAACCTAATAGTAAGTAACATGTGCTGATTTGTATTTCAGTTAGAATTGGAATGTCTCTGATACAAGCTTTCCATCAAGGTCTTCAGGCTTCTGTAAGCTCCCCATTGCAGCTGATTTTTAATTTGGCACATTTTCTGGAGTATTTTCCTCCAAAGGACGAAGGGTGCTATGAAACCCAAGGGATCATAAGTAGACGCAACGATAAAGCTTAAAAGTAAACTTAAAGCCATATCTTGATATTTGATAGCGGCACGATCTTCTTCTGGAATGAATGCAATTATCAAGTTGACAAGATGAATGACATTTTTCTCAATTTGATTAGACAGACATTCACGAAGTTTACATAATCTTTATAGAAACTTTTATCTTTTAAAATCTTTTTCCAAGACATTTAAGGAGTTGTATTGCGTATATCTAATTAAGTAATTAGGGTATTTCATAATAACCATTGTTCTTTTTAGTTATATTATCTCTCAATTTTGATAGTAATCTAAGATCTTCTTGGGAAAATAATCTTCAGATTTTTCTGAGAAGTCAACTTAAAGGTCCTCTATCGTATCTAAAGGGGTAATTACTTTTCAACTCACATTGAGTATTTCAGTTTTGAGATTGGCAGTGAGCTACACACCTGGTGACTCCTGTCTTACTTCTATACGGTGGCAGATTCAGAGGTCGTCCCGATTGTTCAAACAGACATCACCATGACCCATGATATTCGATGCAACGTCTGTACATTTCCCAGCAGGATACAACTAACCTTAGAAGCAAGGCCTCTGAACAGTTGTTACAAATAAGCCGACCCACTTGGCAAACCTCCAGAAGTACTATTTCCAATAGAAGATGCTCAAGATGGGACTAAACATTTTCTTTTTCATTTGACGAGCGCGTAAGGAAATCAACTTACAAGAGAAAATTCCTCGGACATTTGTTGAGAGCATACTAATATGGTTTGTAAAGCCACAGTAGAGAGTTGTTCTTCTTAACTTGTTCTTTTTATACTTCCAAGGTTTTAGCCACCTTACTTAAGTCAAATGTTGCGTCGTTTTCAGGATCTAACAAGGCGTATGAATGACAGTAGGTGCTGGCTGAGTTGTGGAAGAGGAAATTCAGACCAGAACTATTGAAGGTGGTTGTGTGATAGTATCAATGTATATGACTGTTTCTTTGTGTTGCAATAATTGAGTTCTTTCATGTTATTCTGGATTTGGAATTTTATTGACTTGTTGCATTGCAACCAACAAAGGCTTCATCAGATAATGACTCTGTGTTCAGGCAAGGTTTCGGGGCCGAAGCATCATTACCACTAACCCAGAGCACCCCAACAGTATCTCACGATACCACCAGACTTTGTCGGTTTGATGTCACATTGTAGGATTGCCATATCCACGCTGATATGGTTAGAGCTTTATTCTGGATCTTTTTTATGTATTTCCTCTTGTCTGATGGAGAAAGTCCAAGTTTAGTAAAAAATGCCAAGGTAATAAATCCTCGGCATCCCACTTCGATAGGAAATACACCCGTTATCCACCCATTTCTGACGCATAGTTCTCGTAAATCTTACGCTGATGTGCCCAGTCAAGATTTTCCCCGAAAGGAACTGTTAATTCAACGAGGAAAACCTTTTTTTATTAACAGATTATTTGAAGTGAGCACATACGTACACTCATTCCAAACAAACTTTTTATTTATTCGGAAATGAGGTACAGCGCATGTGTACACAACTCGGCATGTAGCCGGAAGTTTGGTTTTGGGGGAGAGGTGATAAAACTGGTCATATCACTACACGGATCTTTCTAGCTAGGCTCACTCACCGACCGATTCATTCAAAAATAAAAATAAAATTCTTGCATTCTCTCCTTGCACAGCTCCCTTCCATCAAAATACCTCATTCGCTCTATGCATGTATCCTACTTAAAAATTTCCCAATATTGATGATTGGCGATGGAGGGGGTGGGAAAAAATTGAAAATAAAAAACCAAAAAAACTGAAAAACACATGTAAACAAAACAAAAATTGTGGGTCATTTTGGTTTCCCCCTTTCCCTCAGCTATTGTGTAGGCCCGCCGACTGTCTTCCGCACTTTGTTGTTTGAAAGCAAGCCGGTCAGTGCCTCTAATATGGGAGTGGGTGTCCTTAGTGGGTGGTCGGTAAAAAATTGGGATTCTGTAGGCCAGGCGGGTTGTGTTACTAGAAACATTGACTTTCCAGGGAAAATATTAGGGTGACTCAGGTGGTTTTATAAAAAAAACTTGGGATTGGGGTCCTGGATATGTCTATAAGAAAAAACTGGGGTTGATGATCATTCAGCCTCCTAACTAAAAGGATCTATGGTGTATGCAGTTTTGGCTTTTTCTTGTTTTTTCTTTTGTTTATTTTACAGACTTTGTTTGTCTATCTAAGGGATGGGGTCCCGAGACAGGACCCCCCGTCAGTGCTGGCCATGATGGGCAGGCAACAATGTCTATACTCCTGCCCCCGTTCTCACACACAAGCTTGCGGCATTTATCCACCTTTCGTTGAATGTCATGGGTTCGAGAATCCTCCTATCGCACCTAATCCTTACCTTAAGCTGATGCTTAAAATAACAGATCAGATTCTGGCAGGAAAATTCATCGTCCTCATACAATCCCTTGTTTCGCGTCGACCATATCACCATTCTAGCTACGGCTAGTATAGCGAAAAACACCTTTCGTTTTTCTCCGGCGAACTGTGGACTGACATTGTCCACGACGTAACCAACGTCGAGCGGCACCCACTGATTGGGTGCGATACGGGCCGTAACCTCGTTCACGTACTCCCAAAACGAACGTACCCCGTTACAGTGTCGCCACGACCAAGCGGTTTCGGTTTGCAACGATCGATTCAGAAATGCCAGCCTCTCAGCGTCTCGATGAGCCGCCAAGTTCGGCATCCCCAAACCTCCATTACAAGGCCGCTGGAAACAATTTTGCCTGCGTACCATTGGCCGGCGCCCTCTCCACAAAAAGCGGAAAAGGGCCCATTCTAACGCCAATAACCGAGCCGCAGGCAGAGGAAGTACAGACAATCGGTAAAGGATCATGGGGAAGATGTAGGTAGCACAAACCTCCGCCCTGCCCTGCCCTTTAAGGACAACCTCTTTGGAAACCATTTTCGGATTCGAGCTTCCACCTTTGCCTGTACTTCCGACCAATTTTTCTCGACTTGGAGATCAGGCCCAAACCACACACCGAGGATTTTGATTGGACCGTCACTCCAGCGGAAGAGACCGGGCAGGGTATCAGATCCTGCCCAGGCTCCCAACCGCAGACTTTCGCTCTTTTCTAAATTGATCTTTGCCCCAGTGATTCGTTCGTACCTTGCAAGCGCCTTCTTCACCGCTTCTATGTCTGAAACGGATGACACGAACACGGTGATATCATCGGCGTACGCGGATACCCTAGCTTTCACGGGGCCAGGAACAGCAATTCCGCGCAGGACCGGACATGCCTCCACGTCTCCATGCCTACGGAGCAGGGGCTCCAAAACGAGGACATAGAGAAGAGGAGACAGGGGGCAACCCTGTCGCACAGATCGCTCAATCGCAAAGACAACCGAGCACTTCCCATTTACTTGTACCACTGCCGTAGGAGATTGGTACAGCATCTTGATCCATTTGCGGAACTCCGGTTTGAATCCGGTGGTCTCCAAAACAGACTCCAGGAACCGGTGGTCCACCCTGTCGAATGCCTTGGACTGATCTAAATTGATCAGCGCGGCACATTTGTCGTCTTTTATCCCCTCTAGGATCATGCGAACCAAATGCAAATTGTTTTGGATCGATCTTCCTTTCACAGCGTAGTTCTGTTCTAGTCCGATCAGATCACCGACAACATTCCGCAAACGGTTCGCTAAGACCCGGACCAACATCTTTAACTCTGTGTTTAGCAGAGTTATGGGCCTGTAATCATCTAAGCCCTCCCAAAAATTCCTACCACCTTTCTTCAGCAATGTGATCACGCCCTTGGTAATGCGTTTTGGGATTGCTCCCAAGGCAAACCAATTGTTGAACACATCCGTCAGAATAGGGACAAAAATGTGCGACAACCTCAAGTACAATTCGTAGGGTAAACCGTCCAGTCCTGGAGCTTTGTTGAGGCCGACCTGCTTCAACGCATTACGAACTTCAGAGTTTGTAATCCTCCCCTCACAACCAGCCGCTTTCGCCTCCCTAAGGCTTCGTTGGACACTCTGTCTAGCCTAGATCTAACTATACAACCTTGATAGCGTTCGCTAGCCTCACGCTCAAGGTCCCCACTGGCTAGACCTAAGGCTAGGGGACCCCCCCCATCCACCACCCGGGAAATTCTGTTTTCTATGGCCTTCACTTTCGCTGCCTTATCTAGGGCAAGCCGTTGGCAATATTTGATAGTGAAGTCCCTAATTCTAAACTTAAGGTCAGCCCACCATCTATTCCCAATAACCGCTCCCACTAACGCCCGCTTAATAAGTAAAACCAGCCTCTCACGGTAGTCACATACCCCCATAACTGAGGTATTTAACTTCTAGTAAGAGACCAGCCTAGGCCTATCGCTTAAGCGAAGAGTGACAGTAAGCAATTTATGGTCACTCTTCGCATATAGGTGGAACATTGGACAATCTAAAAAGTCAACATCGGCTCTTCTAACTAACACTCTGTCCAAATATGATTTAATTGGAACAGAGGGCGAGCTATTCGTCCATGTCCACATCTCCCGCCCTGTATGTGATTCCCGAAACCTGTCGACCAGATCGAACTCGGCCATTAGATCGCGCAGGGTGCTGTCACACCTCGCTAGCTCCCCGTCCCGTCCGGTCTAATTTGGGATCAAGGATCACATTCCAATCTCCCATTAAGACTAATCGTCCAGGATACGCCATGTACGGCCCAAACTGCCGAAAAAAGGATTTCTTTTCCACAGCGCTATTCGGCGCATAAACCGTGATTACCCGGAATTTATTGCTTGATACGGCAATATCGGCCACAATCAGACTGCCACTTGCGCCAGCATAAACAACGTCAGTCACCGCCCCCAGACTGCTTTTAACTAGCAGTGACACACCCCGACTGCCTGAATCACCGAATGCTGAATAAACCTCATATAAATGATTACCTCCTAGCACCCGGCTATCCACACTTGAAACGAAATGTGTCTCCTGCACTGCGGCAACATCCACGCGAAGAGTCATTGGTGCTTACCTTATTCAGTGTCCACACTGGCAGGAAGTCCTCTCGTGTGAGGACGCCGACGGTTTGTCCAAGATTCCCCTTACCCAATTCCTTGGTAACGGTATCCGTTCTGGCAATACCGCCGACATCCTGGGGATACTTGATTTTTAAAGCCCTGTAAAATGAAGGGTGCATAAAAATGGGGACCCTCCCCTTACATTTTGGTTTTATGTTTTTGAAGTTGGGATGCACCCTGTTAACCAGTTTCATGCCCGGAAAGGCCTTTTCTGCCGCCTCAATTGTGCGCCACACACCAAGTGCATGGCCACTGGCTTCCCGGATGAAGGTAGTAACTAAGGGTGCATCCCTAAAGTTCAGTGGGTTGCTGGTTGATTTGCCAACCACGGAGTCCAGTTGCACGAGTGGGGCCCACGCTCTTTTTTGTTGTAATGTCAGGTATTTGTCTACCTGATCGAGCTCCACTCGGCATAGGTTTTCTGGAAACAGGTCCCGTTTCCTGCTCCGTGGATGGGATTGTCTTTCTGGTAAAATTGATCTCGATGTTGATCGCGAGGAAGTTGATGGAGATCCTTCTATTACCATTCTCTTGTGTTTAAGTTGAGGGGGAGTGTTTTCGGGACTTTGTGTATGCAAATCACAGGGCTGGGATGAAGGTGTAGGGGGTTGGGTAGTTTTGGAATTTTTTGGTGTGGTGTCTGTAGTGGGCTTTGCCACTGTATTCATGTCAGGGTCTACGGTCAGGGCTTTTTTCTTTTTTCGGCTGACCGCTATTTTACGGTCAGCCGTCTCCCCCTCAGAACAAAGACGTCTTTTTACCCCAGCGCATCCGGCCTCCACTAGTTCCATTGGTATGCCTACCACTGGAGCCGGCTTGCAGGGGTCCTTGTTGGGGATAGCCTTTGGTGAAGGCATTGGTGTTTTTTTCTTTTTGGCCCTTCACGGGGGAGGTAGAGATAGTTGCATGGCTTGCAGGTTTTCCTGTCTCTGCTGCTGCTGCTGCTGCTACTGGTAATGGCGTTGGTGTTGTTTTTACTGCTTTCTTGGGACAGTCTCTGGCAGTATGCCCCTTTTGCCGGCAATTCCAGCAGTGAGATCTGCGCCCTTCCACAACAACCGAGATGGTCTGATCTTTCACCGTGTATAGGTCGGGTAGGCTGTCGAATCCTTCTTTTTATTAACAGACCAGATGACAATATCAGGACGCTGGGCCATTAACCTTATTTCAGTTGGAAATACGAGTTGATGTTCTAAATCCCATACAATGCGCCAGCCCGTACAGCTATCAAACAGTGACGAAATGTGCCTATTTTTACACGAAAATTTCGAAATGTTTCCTTCTTTAACGAAATGTACTGCTTTGTTTTTTTTTTTTTTGTGTATTTGCGAGTAGTGCCAGGTCATCAGCATAGTCCGCATCCGTAATAGTATGTGCGGGATATCGCCTGCTTCTTGCTTTTTTTAGTATGAGGCCTTTTTCTTTTATGGGATCTAGTGATGTTCTGAGTACGTAGTCTAGGCATATGATGAATATATATGGCGCTTGTAGGACTCCGGCGACAATGTCAAAGAAGTCTGTGTCGCCATCTGGTGATACACCTGCACAAGCCGAATCCTTACTACACAGCCTAGAAAAGGCAGCACGAAATGTCGGCCTGTACGTGAACTCTGATAAAACTGAGTTCATGTCTTTCAAAAACAAAAGCGACATCTCAACCATCGATGGCAAACTCCTAAACTCTGTAGAACAATTTAGATACTTAGGCAGTAACATCTCCTCCACAGAAAACGACGTTAATGCACGCATAGGAAAGGCATGGGCCGCTATAAATAGATTATCTATCATATGGAGGTCCAATCTCACAGACAAGCTAAAGAGACAGTTCTTCCAGGCCGTTGTCGTGTCAGTACTGTTGTATGGCTGCACCACCTGGACCCTAACTAAACGACTAGAGAATAAACTAGATGGGAGCTGCACAAGAATGCTGCGGGTGATCATGAACAAGACGTGGAAACAGCACCCTACGAGAAAACAGCTGTACGGCCACCTGCCACATATCACCCAAACCATCCGAGTAAGACGGACAAGACACGCGGGACACTGCTGGAGAAGCAAGGACGAACTCATAAGCGACGTCCTCCTGTGGAAGCCGGCGCATGGACAGGCCAGTGTGGGCCGACCAGTAAAAACGTACGTTGATCAGCTCTGTGCGGATGCGGGATGTTGCATAGAGGACCTCCCGAGAATGATGAGCAATAGGGACGGATGGAGAGAGATTGTCATGGATATCCGTGCTGAAAGCGCGACATGATGATGATGACTGCTTTGTTGATGTTATAAACAGCTTTATTTGCAGTCTCACAACAACGCCTCCGCAAAAATCCCGAGGACTTCATTGTGCCTTTACGTGTAGCTTCTTAGAGCACACTCGCATCCCGTGAGAATATTTTTCAGGCTAGCAGTTTTCCCACATGCTCTGCATAGGTCGGACGTAGCTAACCTCCAGACATGTAGGTTGACTGGTGTTGGTAAGATGTGTAAACTGCCTTTATTAGGAAACTTAACTTTTTAGGATACATATATCTGATGTCGCTCCATATGACAGCGCTCTCTTTTGCATTCTCTCACGTTCATGCGCCTTGTTTACTTTGTCCTACAGCTGTAGCAATACGCTTATTCAAGTTGATGAATTTCCTCCGACACCATATTTCTTTTATTTAGCGTGGATTCTTTAGACCACCAATGCTGTGAAGACCTAGTCCTGATCTTCCCTTTGCCACAGTTCCAATTATTTCTTTCATCTTGAGGGATGATTCTGCGTTTTCTACAGCTTGTTGTGCCTTCCATTTTCGACCAGTTATTACGGAAGGCTGGGCGTTCTTCAGTAGTGGGTCGCGAGAGTCGTGCAGCATTTGGAAAAGTTGCAATTTACCTAATTTGAATTTCTCAACAAGTGACACCATCGGAAGTTTTAGCTTCGTTGATGAACTGTATAATGCCACATCTATTGAGGAATTAGGTACCCCCAATCATTTTTTACATAATTACTGATTAAGCGCTCCATTGTTTCAATCTTTGTCAGTGATACCTCATACATCTGATTGGGCCAAGATAATTTAAGAATTAATTCAAAATAAATGCACCATACTTTGTCTTTATTTAGAAAATCACATTTTGATGGAGCGTAGGCCATTATTTAGTTGTTTGTTTATGACCTGCCAACGATTTCTATCAGTAATTGGTAGGGAGTAGCAGATTTTTGACACTTTTTTGCGTATTGTGGAGATTTCATTCCCATTGACAAAAAAACTAACTTTTGTGCAGATTCCTTTCACTAGGAAAAGACTGCGGCATTTAGAAGGCTTTATCTTCATCGCCGCCCATTTGAAGTGCTCATGTAGTCGATTCATCAGTTGTTTCATATGGAATATGGATTCTGCGACGAGGGTTAAATGAAAGCCTTGATAGATGGGACGGTTTTCTTATTGATGTTTTCGGCATTACTCAGTATCATCTCCATTACCAGTACGAAGAGTAATGGAGAGATAACGCATCCTATCATAATATCAATATTCAATTTTTGCCAGTTAGTGGAATATTTATTATTAAAAAATCTCATATATGTACATTTAAAATACGCTGAAATGAGATTTTGAATGTCTTCTGGAATCCAAAAGAACTCCATTGCTTTCTCAAGTAGTTGGTTCCTTACTGAACTATACGCATTTTCCAAGTCAGGTCAAATGACGTGAAGTTCGGCTGATTTATTATTTTTGGCCATTTTTATAGCGTCCCACAACATAGGGGTATGTTCAATACAATCTGGAAAGTCGTAAATTCCAGCTTTCTGTATTGATGTATTAACATACTGTAACACCCTCGACGGATCGGGGGTCATCTGCACGTTCTTTACTGCATACCTTTGCAGCAACTTTTCATCTTACAATTACTGGTTCTATTTTTCTCTGGCCGTATTCTCGTGTCATCTGCTAGCTAACTTTAGGACCTCCACTCGTTGTGTCCGTGACAAAAGCGCCTCTGGGGATCCCTCCACCGAAAAGGTAAACAAAACAATCAACAAAGAAAAAGAGGAACAAACAAATACAAAACCGAGACAGGTGAACATCCAAAATGACAAAGATGAGGTATAAAACTTGCATTCATTCTCTCTTCGCATTGTCATTTCTAACATTATCTCTGTCGCCAAAGAGGGGGGTGCACCTCCTCTCTATCCAGTCAGGACCTCTGCTAAAGTTGTCTTCTACTGGGCACTCTAAGGGTGATTTGTTCTCGTCAACTGCTGTCTCTCAACTGATAAACTTTCAAATCTCTTTGCTACTTCTCAAATCTCATTTCAACTCTCATCCGTTCGAGATTTCACACGGGATTTCAAATCTTTTGTTCTAAAAGCTGGTAAAACTTTATTGCTGGTTTGACCTTTCAATTGACTTCCAGCATTGCTCAAAGCCAGACATAAGCTAATGGTCCTATCACACGTTTTTATCTATTATAATTCCTTTTCTTATTTTAATGGTCCTACTGGCCGACCATTGACACTTATACACACATACACTTATTTATACATACAATATATGTACACACACACACACACACACACACACACACACACACACACACACACACATCTAAAATATATAGGAGAGATTTTAGTATGTACGTGTCGACGTATAACTCCAAAACGGGTGGTCACTCAGATTTAAAATCTTGCATACACATTAATATCGTTCTAACTAAGAAACACTCCAAATTTGGTTATTGATTTTTACTGATTAAGGGATATAATTAATTAATTAAACCAAAATCAAACGATTTTTCGAAATCTATAAAATAGCTGCTACTGATGATATTCCAGCTACAATCAGCAGGCACACCCCACCCTACTGCCCGTCCGTATGTACGCTCTACTTCTACTGCGGTGTTGAATGCGTTTGTTTATGTAAAAAAGAAAAATGAAAGCCTTTTTATCAATATTTTTACAAATACTTTCATATTTCTTAGAATAAAATATATCCATTTTCAATCAGCAAATAAAATGTGAATTAATATGCGAATTAGCAATTACAAAAACTGAATTTAAAATAGAGTTACACACGAAAAAGCTTTTGAAAAAAATCCTTCCAACGATTAAAAAAGGGGGATTCTTAGAATAATATGATTAAATATATCCAGTGAAACTCAAAACGTTTTTGAAAGAAGAATAACGGTCCATCTTTTTTCTCGCTTATTTACGGTTCAATCTTCTTTAAGATATCTATATGGTTCGAAAGAGAATGAAATAATCTCTCTAAATATGTAATTTGATTGAGTTATTATCAATGGAATTATTTTTTACAGCGAGTTAAAAAGATTATATTTTGCTTCAGTCAGCCTAGAATTCGTAGTATAGTTTTTTCATACTAAAATTTTAACATAAAATAAAATCTTATTTATCGCATATTTCTGTTTCTATCTTAAAAATATTTATTTGGTTAGAAAAAAATCTTTTTAAATATTTAATTAGTATGTCTTTTCATACATTGAAATTTTTTTACAGCGAATTAAATAATAAATCAAACGAAAACATTTAGCGACAAATCAACTTTGTTTTATAAATTCCCGTCGTTCGTCAATTATTTTTCATAATCGCGTTAATTTATTTATTCTAATATTAGAAATACAAATAAAATCATGATACTAATTTAGAATAGTGCGCAAGAGATAATACCATTAGATTACCTAATACATTTCACGGAAATACCTGAACACTCAAATTATTATTAAATTTATGATATTGTATACTTTACTATAATTATTATAGTAAAGTATACTATATTCGATCGGTTATGTTTTGAATTAATAATGTTATTTCTTTAAAGATTATTTATCGTTTTAAATAAATTTGATTGCTTACTTCTTTTTTTCTTTTTCAAATATTAATTTAAAGTTTAGAAAATCGTATCATTTTTATTTTATTTTAAAAATATAGTTAATCATTGAATTAAAATTTCTTACTCTATAATTATGTGATGGGCTAAACTTGCAAATCGGTCGGAAAATTACAGTGACCCAGAAAAAACAGAACCCATAAATTTTGTAATAAAACTGTTAATTTTAACTTGGGGGGTAGGGTTGGGGTTGGGGTTTAGGGTTAGTTTAATGTGAAAATAAATTAATAATTTGTGTTCTGTTTTTCTGGGACGCTCTGTATGCAAAGTGACCCCCCCCCAAAAAAAAAACAGAACCCACAAATTTTGTAATAAAACTGTTCATTTTAACTAGGGGGTTTTAGGGGTTAGGGTTAGGGGTGGTATTTAGGGTTAGTTTAATGGGAAAATAAATAAATAATTTGGATTCTGTTTTTTCGGGGTCATCTGTAATACGTTTTCCTTTTCCGACCGATTCGCAAGTTTAGCCATATGATGTCATCCCCTCAAATCTGACGAAAAGAAAATTCCCTGACCTCCCACCAGATAGAATTAAATTAAGATCGTTTTTACGTGGTGATTTTTATGGGTCCTCCTTCGAGGACCGAACTCGGTATTCAGTAGTAATAGATCTTCAAACGATTATTAAACCATGTTTTTATCTCCTCTACCCGGGCTTAGCCGGGTAGTCACTGCTAGTATATATATATATATATATATATATATATATATATATATATATATATGATCTCCAATCTCCAATCACATATGAGGCCTTAATCTCATTTACTACTTATTTATATAATTAAGTACTGCACCTTCATATATACATACACACTTGCATGCCTCCAATTGTATTCTGCACCGATGCCTTGTGACACAGTACCCATTGTTAAGTACAAATCTAGTCATTCTTTTAGCAATGACACCGAAAGATCTTACATTCTACGTTGAGTAAGGAAATTGGTCGAAACTGGTCTAATCTTTTGGTGTCTTTTTCGTTCGGAATATGAATTCTATCAGCTAATCCCTAATCCTCAGCGATAAATTCCATTATGTGTGCTTTCCGTAAGAACCTCCAGAGAAGTGTTAATACCTTAGGGCTTCTTTTATAGAGCTTATACGAAATACCGTTAATCCCGAGTGAGCTCTTAGCTCTTGCTTTTTTGACAAAGTCTCTTATTTCACCTAGCTTCAGAGGTGAGTTGTCAAATTTTTCTTCCGGGGGATGTGGACGGTTTAGTTCATTAAGATGGCCTAGAGGAATGTAGGTGAGTGGGTCGGTGTATTTTTTCCGAAGGTGAGCTTCCAAGACCTCTTTCGGAACGATACGAACTCCACCCCCACCCTTGAATAATTTCTTGGTGAATTGAAATGTTTTTTTCCAAAATCGGGCCTAACTTTTATTTTCTTTTGTCACCGCGTCCTCCCGTTTTCCGCTCGTGAAATGGCAAGAATTCTTCCCTTCACTTCTGATAATTGTTTCTTCACCAACACTCAATCATCTAATAGAAAAAGTACTTATGGTGCGTGTCAGTAGAGACATTCTACTTGCAAGTAGGATGTCTTCTTTGACACACATCAAAAACACTTCCATTGCTGCAATGCTTTGAGCGGTGATCAAACCTGAGACAATCAAATTACAGTCTTGGACAACTTTGATTCTTTTCGACATTACTTTCTCCATTGTTCCTGCACTTGCTTAAAGTATGTCCAGACCTTTTATAGAAAACACATGTTATAACACTTTTGGACCACGTTTTTGTTCACTGAAAAATTGTATTTAGTGTATTTGTTCTGAAAACTTTATTGTTTGAGGCACTTAGGTTTATCAGCATGTATCAAAGACTGCAATGATTGCAAGCAATTTTTTATTTTCTTGTCAGAAAAATACATTGGTTGAAGGAATTAAATTGACTATTCACTTCCGCTATTTCGACAACCATACGATTCCATCACGCTGTTTATCCAATCGGTAACTTCGAAAGAATGTTCCAATTATCATTCCAGTCATTCAGTGTTTCTGACGCTTCCATGTAGACTATGGTCCTCTCACAGCTTAGAATAAAATAAAAAAAAAACTCCCTAAACTTAAAGAAATCCTTATATTATATGGTAGAGTATTTGTTTATTTTACCCTGCATGTTCTTCTAATCAATCAGTATTTTAAATGGGGGTTTCTGCTCGTTGTATTTCAACAAATCTCCATTGAGTATTGAAGGTTCAGCAATTAGAATTATGTGTGCACTCAATGTAGCTCCCAATATCTTAAAAGGCTCCGATGTACTTTTATTGGTGGTTGTGGCCATAGTTTGTGTGGCGGAGGCGACATTTTTATCGACAGAGGATTTGTTGGAGCAAGTTCATCTTTATATGCTACAAGCATATTTAGTACCATATCTTTTCTCTTTTGATTTTCACTTGCCCATACAACTGTATTTTGCTTGCGCCTCATTAAGACTTTTTACCATCTCTGAATGCAGTATATTTCCCCTTTTTAAATCTAGACCCCTATGTAGAACTAAATACACTTTCTCCAGTTGACATGTAACTTCCTGGTCTTCTCTCTGTAGCCTTTGCTTCTCTTCAGATTCATGTTCTAAAGCAACACTTTCTTAATAAAAACATGCATCTTCTTTGAAATGCAGTAATTGCTGATATGAAGTTTAATAAGCTATTAAAGAAAAGAATGATATAAAGTCTAATAAATAATTAAAAGAATGATATGAAACCCAATGAACTATGGAATATTATCATGGAATATAATGACCTCTACAAAAAGTCTGATAGAAAGTGTAATAAAGGATTAAAAGGAATGGTATTAAGTGTAATGAATGATAGAAATTATAGGAATTATAATGAACGATAAAAAAGGAATGATATGAAGTGTAATAAACTATAAAAATGAATGTTATAAAGAGTAGTGAACAATAAAAAAGACTTATATAAAGTTTAATGAATTATACAAAAGAATTATATAAAGTGTAAAGAAGATTATAAAAGAATGACATTAAGTTCAATGAACGATATAAAAGAATGATATTAAGTATAATGAATAATACAAATAGTAATGTAGGTGGCAATAATCTTTGAATTAATGATAGTAAAAAATGAATTACATGAAAATTAATGAACCGTAAAAAAGAATATCAAATATAAATAAATACATAAAAGAATGATATGAAGAGTAATGAACGATAAAAAAAATCATAGAAAGTTTAACAAACTATAAAAAAATAATTATATGAAGTGTAATAAACTATAAAATGAATGGTATGTTGTGCAATTAACTACGAAAAAGAATATGAAGTGTGACAAACAATAACAATGACACGAAGTGTAAGTAAAGTCGTCGGGTGGCCTAATGTCGGTATCAGCCAGACAGCGAGGGAGTCTATGCCCATTTCAGTAGCGCTAGACCAAGGAGATTGTTTATGCGTCTGATGTGGAGCGCCACACCTTACTTTACGGCACATATCCATGTGCTACTCATACGTTGAGTTGGCGAGGTCCGGTATTGAACCAGGAACCTCGCGATTCCTAGCCGAGTGCTCTACCGACTGAGCTAAACCGACCCTATGAAGTGCAATGAAGGATAAAAAAGAATAATATGAAATGTGATGAACTATAAGAAATTATATGAAATGTAATGAACTACAAAAATCATATAATGTATAATTGAGGATAGATAAATATAATTGCCTTTTTTATTACCTTTTTATCTTGATATAACACCATGTTTCTAATCTTCACTTGAGATAATTGATCTCAAAAATATTTTATCTTGTCATGATCTCAATGTGCATTTTACTTTATCTCTTTTTTATCAGGGGACATAAGAATTCAAATGGAGGCCCAAAAGAATTGGATTTATATTCTGACAATCCACGCTCATGACTATGGGATGCCACAACGCCAATCTATCAACAATGCCACCTTGAGAATTGATACTTTCGATCCAACAGATATTGCCGTTTCAATTCACTTGGAAATTAACCGAGAAGATTTTAATGTCGAACAGATAACTTTCAAGCAGCAACTGAATGCATTGCTACGAGTAAAGTATCCTCATGGACGTTTTAAAATTTGGTGCATTCAAGAAAGAGATGGTGTGGCCCGGAGTTCTCCTCAAGCAATGCGGAGACTGACCGCAAACAAGTTTGTATATTTCTTGCCTTTATTTACCAAGGGAATTAGTGCGAAGTGAAACGCAAAAAGGCTCATCCAGGATTTGAAACCGGGTTTCTGAGTCTATTTCCTTCGACGATAACCGTTACATGGGAATTATGTGGTTGTATGCGTTTTAGACGCAAAATTGGAATCGGAGAGATTAGTTTGAAAGGATAATGAAGCGGTTTACGTTTACTGTACACTAATTCTCTTGGTTAAGACATTGAGTAAGGTTTTGGTTGGAAAAACAGTGGAAATTCGAATCTCTAGCAATGGTGATAAGCAATCAATCAAGAAATCCATTCCAATGTCTATCCCCAAAATAGTCATGATAATTCTTTCAATGAAACAGAATAACTCAAACGAATAATAATAATAATAATAATAATAATAATAATAATAATAATAATAATAATAACTTGAATAATATGTTTAATTCAAACCAAGATTCAGGTATTCATATCAACTTTTCCATCATCTGAGAAAAGATCGAGTTTAATGATGAGTGCTTGTGGATAAAAATTGCCTTCCTTGTTTGGGACATCGTTTTGAATTTGAATCTACCCGTTAAATGCATCGGAGTGGTACAGTCTGGAATTAGTGACGATTCTCTGAAGTTGGGCTTAATGCGTATTCCCCCCGGATACAAATTACCGGGGCTATGCTAGAATTAATACAGGCAAATCCAGCTTCAATCAAAGCTAAATTCATTTTCTACAACACCTTGAATATATATATATATATATATATATATATATATATATATATATATATATAGTTTTCATTCTCCTAGACTTGCCATATCAAGGTTAAAGAGCCCAGTCCACCCTACTATTTTACCCAAACCATGGAGGGAGAAGTGGATTCATGCCTTCCCAAGGGAATTAGCCCAAACAGCATCATATATATATATATATATATATAATATATATATATATATATATGTGTGTGTGTGTGTGTGTGTGTGTGTGTGTGTAATTTTATGATAAAATGAAAAACACAAGTTTCCTTCAGGGGTGATGTTTAATAAGCCGACGTTGTTGGGTTTCGGTTTGTTTTACAAACCTTCCTCAGAGCCTTCATTTGTTTAAAGAAAAATGAATTATTAGTGAAAAAAAGTATGTGAGCCTCTGCTTTTGGTATATGGCTGCTATTGTTGATAATCAAGTATATGAAAAATACATACGTCGAGTAACATTTAAACTACGTAACGTAATTTTTTCCCAAAAATTCTTGGAAATAATTTTAGTGAAACCTTATTTGATTGAGTATTAGACAAAAAATTAAAATTGATTTTATTGATCAACATAATGTATTTTCTGATGTTTTATATTGATCAATAATATTGATCAATATTATCAATTTTATTTTTTTAAATATTTTTCCATTCACTAGAATTATTTCCAACAATTTTCGGAAAAATTTACGTTACGTAGTTTAAATGGCGACGCCGACGTTACTCGGCGTTTTAAAGAATGTCTGTTTTTACATATTTGATTATAAACAAAAGCATACACATTTTAAGTTTAAATTCAAGTTTAAGTATTCTTTATTCTTCACTTCTCTCTCTCTCTCTCTCTCTCTCTCTCTCTTCTCTCTCACTATCTATGTATCTATCTATCTCTATTGCAGTAACCCGGTCACAGTCAACGTCTATTGCATAAAATCGAATATGACCAGTGATGAAGCCAATGTAAAGACACGGAAAGATTTTTGTAGTCGTCAAGAAATTTTATCGTTTCTCACAGTGCAAGCAAACGGCGAAATATCAGGAGCATTAAAAGGTTACTACTACTACTACTACTACTAATAATAATAATAATATATTACTACTACTACTACTACTACTACCACTAATAATAATAATAATTAGATGACTCGGGAAACCTATTTATAACAGCGGCCCATAATGGAAGGAGTGAATTATGCTAATTATTATTTAAAAGTTATCTGCGTCATCTCGTGAATTTGGATGATCATAGTATGACGCCCAGTATGGCAACGTACAAAGAATAAGAATTACACACACACACACACACACACACACACACACACACACACACATATATATATATATATATATATATATATATATATGTTGAAAAACGACGGGCATTTCATGTCTGACGAGTTTTTTTCCTATCTTTTTAAGTTGTCTGGCTAGTTTTTTAACGTCTGTGTGTAGTCAGTTGATAAGTTCACGAAAGTGTTTATCACTAGTACTTTTGGCACTTTAAAAGAATTATTGTTAAAGCCTTTGGTGAACTTGTCAACCAACTCCACCCAGATATTAAAATACTGGCCAGATAACTTGAAAAGATCGGAAAAAATCTCGTCAGATATGACGTCGTGTTCAACAAAACATATATTAAAGAAAAATTCTGCTAATATATATATATATATATATATATATATATATATATATATATATATACGAGAAAAACGGGACCCATTAGGACACCCAGTGAGCTCGGGTTAGACTGTTGGAAAAATCATATGATAATATTATTTCGTCAATTTAAAATTTCCAAAAACTGTCCAAATTAGTTATTTTAACTGGAGAAAACATTTTCATTTGACCAAAGGAAAAACAAAACTGCCACTTCGAGAGTTAATTAATGATTACATGTATTTAGAATTTAGACTTTTTGAAATGTAAGTTTAGAACACAATTTAGATTGTTGACAATTTAGTTTTAATATCTTATATAAATAATTGTTTAAAAAAAGGGAATACATTTAGTATCAAAAATTGGTCATTTTAAGGGATAATCCTGAGAATATTGACAATTGTAACCCTGACCAAAGTGAGAGAAAAAGAAAAAACTTTGATAGGCAACAAGCGGAATTATTGGAACTACTGAAATAACATAAGTAATCAAAGCAGAATCTTCATTCCAATATTAATTGTCCATCCTTCAAGAAAATATTTACATTTTCTTTCGTCTGCCCCGACTCAAAGAGCTTTACGGATTGTCATTGTAAAACGAGATTGAATTGGAAACGGACTGCTATAGAGGAATACCGTTACTTTCTATCAAACTAAGCGTTATTCTTGGAATCATAACAATATCATCTTTAAATGTCCCAATGATAATTTTTGCAACGATCAGATTGTCATACATTTATTCATGTATCATCCTTGGTCCTTTGCAGAGTTTGCTGGATTTAAGTTTCTCATTAACATTATTGGAGATCCCTTTTTCAATTGTGATTTTATGTGGCGATAAGCCACATAAAATCACAAATCCTTAGATCTCAATTGAATTAAGCAATTCTGTAGAAAAATAAGAAACTTTAAATCCTTCATTAATAGTGTTGAAAGAACAATATTCTCTCATTGTTCCTGGGAATCATGTAATACATGCTAAATTGCTGAATTTCACAATTTCATTTACTGGAATCATAATACAACTATTCAGAACGATATTCAAATGAAATCAATACAATCCTTGATTGACGTTTTCCTTAAAAGCATTGCTATTTCATTTTTCGAATACATAGGAATTTTATCCTCTCCAACATTCAATAAGAATTAGGAATAATTGCTTTCTCCTTGATTCAACCACATATTTGTCTCCAAACGAAACTTATGATGACTATTTTATAAATATGATTTTTATGCAGGAATTGGTCACATCAACATCAGTCCCGTGGAAGATGACGAAAAAACAAAACACTATTCTTCTATGAAAGATTTCTTTGTTATTTTGTCAATAAATGTTGACATAATAAATCCATGACATCTATCGGAACGTTTTAAGACTTCTATGTCTAATGACTTCCTTCAGATAGAATGAAGAGATAATGATTTTCCTATTAATATCAATGAGAATAATTATAATCAATCTTTGTCACACATTGAAGAAGTGTTAAGAAAGTTACACAAATCATTAGAAAATTATGACTTGCCTAAAGCAAACACAAACAGGCTTCAATTTATAGTTAGTAATCATGAAGTTTTACAAAAGCTGAGACACAACCGAAATGAACAGCAATAGTTTGTTGTTGAGAGAGCGAATTTATTAAATCCGGAACAACAATTACAAATTTATCATCATGTGGTCGACTGTCTAGAAAAAAACATTTCCTCTATAATTTTCATTGATGAAACAGAAGGAACAGAAAACAAACATTTCTCATTAAGCTGATCCTTACCAAAGTTAGGGGTAATGGTTGAGTGGTTATTGCTTTAGCCTCATCAGGTATTGGTGCAACTTTAATGCCCATGTAAGGACCACACATTTTTGGTTCAAAATAAAGTAGTTGAGAATTCGGTGTGTAATATCGAAAAGCATTCCAATACAGCGGATTTGATCAGAAGATATGCCCGATGATTAAGAAGGGGAAGCTTTGAAGCATGTTGCATATATCTCATAGAGATATATGCAACATGAATGAGCTCTTTCGTGGAATATTAACTGTTTGCTGTTAATGTAGTAATGAATTTGTCTTTGAATGATTACTGAAAGACTCCATCTACCTATCTGTGGACGAATTTCTTCAGACCCAAAAGAAGTCATTTGAAAGAGGCAGTTATATTGTGTAATATTATTTGGGAATTCAACAGCCATTGATTGATCACTACTAAATAAGTAATTCAGTTGCTTGGGTCTTGCTTACGTCTATTTTTCTCTCTGAACATGTAGATGTTGTCCTCGTTGTTCATCACCCTCGTTCTTTTCGATGTTTGTCTGGTCGAATTTGAAATTCGACCAGACAAACCCTTGCCTCCTGCCACGTCGTGGCATAATCTATATGTAAATCTGAATGAAAAGGAGAATCTCAGAGAGTATGTTTGGCTATCACTAATATCTTATATATCATAATTTTTTATTGAGAATAGATACAAAAAGGACATTGATGGGAATTAAAAAAAGGTGTTTCTACAGGTCAGAGCGACCATTTGCTCTGTAACACTTCCTACTTAGGGTTAGCGATAGGGTCAGCTATTATATCTTTGGAAAAACAGCGTTCCAGTGTTCTAAGGTTTTAGGTAGGAATGCTACCGGAATAAAAAGGGAGTCAACGACTAAAAACTTATTCTTGGACACAAACATACAGAGGCATTATTGATATATATATATATATATATATATATATATATATATATATATGTGTGTGTGTGTGTGTGTGTGTGTGCGTGTGTGTGTATAAGCAAAGAAATAACAAAATACTTAGAGATTTTGCGTTATAGTCTATTTCAGGGAGCTTAGACAAAGTGTCTAACTCTCCCAACTCATCAGATGCGAATGATGAATTCTTTATTACTTTTAAGGCATTTGAAAACAGATTTTTTTATTGTCCTGTATCGCTCAGTTGTAGGGTAATAAAAAAGATATTTGACCATTTGTTATCAGTAATTTGTTAGGAATTTCTGTTAAATCAATCTATTCCAGATTTCAACTAAAAGGACCACCCCAGTTCATTTAGAATTCATTTATTCAGTAGCTTATTTCTTCTTCATATCTTCCTATTTACGTTAATTTATTTTAATTTAATTTAATTTTTATTTTTTATTTTTTATTTTTATTTCTTGTCACTTGTATCTACACACACACACACACACACACACACACACACACACACACACACTGTACTTGTACATATATATATCATACATGTACATATCCAAATATACATACTTGAGACTTATCCAATCATATACATCTACATTCAAACCCACCCGCCTTCCCCTCTATATAACACTCTGCACTTGGTCATCAGTTCATTACGTTTGTTCAGCAGTTTTCTAGAGTCCTTAAACAATATTATCTCTATTTTTTCTGATATACAAAGTGGGCATTTACCTTTGAAATTAGTGGTTGAGTTTGAGGTTTGGACTATTTTCCATTTAACCACCGGGTCGTTGTTTGAGTTCTTGATTGACCAGTAATGCTTGGATAATTCCGTTTGGTTAGATAATGCGGGGTTTTTAAAGGAATGTCTGTGGGTGTAGCACCTTTGTTTAAATGGTCCTGCAGTAATTCCGAGGTATTGCATGGTGTTTCCCGGGTCGTTTCCCGCTGATATTTGGGTTTCGTATATTATGTTGCTTGCTAGACAGTTTCTATCTAAGGGGCATTGTTGAGTGTCTCTACAGTTCTCTAGTTCTGAAGCTATTTAAGTTTGTATTAGTGTTATCCTCTGTATCTAATTTCTTGTGATATTCATTCAATATCTTTTTGTTATGGGCATTGATTATATTGGGAGTACATGAGTAGCTAATTCTCAGGGTGTTTCTATTTGATATTTTGGTTAATGGGTTGTTTTGGTTAAAGTGCTTATTTATTAGATTCAATAAAAGTTCTACCTATGCCCAATTTTGATATTTTGCAATAAGGAGGGTTAAACCAAATTACTTTGCGTTTCCTATTCCTTTAGTTAACTGACCCATTAAATCTGTTTAGTTCCTGTTTGCTGATACATTGCAGGTTTTTGGTGTATCAACAGAGCTTCATCATATTGTTTTTAAAAATACTATTGTTAGCTGACAGTCTATTGATTTTTGTATTTATAGAGTGAGGGATCTTATCTAGTATGGATTTGGGGTGATTAGAATTTCTATTCACATATAATGGTATGTGTCCTTCCTTATGGAAAGGTAGAAAAGTATTCGTTTCTAGATTCAGTGTTATATCTAAAAAAATTACAATCTTGCAGTTTGGTTTGATTTCAATTCTCAGTCCTAATTTTTGGAATGTGTTAACTATTTTTTTCGAGATACTTAACGTTAGGGGGCCGTTACTATTAGAAAGGAGGATCAGCCCGTCATCTCGGTAAAGACCTATTTGAGATGGTGGGACTATATTACCTAGTATGTCTATTTGGATATGTAGATGTATTATATGTAAATGTACAAGTACAGGTGTGTGTGTGTGTGTGTGTGTGTGTGTGTGTGTGTGTGTGGATATATGCATGTGTATGGACATGCATGTGTTTGTATGGATGTATATATATATATATATATATTGAATTAGTTAAATTATTAAGTAGATAAAACAGTTTTCTTGGATATTCACACACACACACACACACACACACACATATATATATATATATATATATATATATATATATATATATATATATAAGTGACTTGGAAACAAAATAAAAAATAAAAAATAAAATAAAATAAAAATGAAAATAAATAAAGGTAAATAGGAAGATATGAAGAAGAAATAAGCCTTTGAGCTCTCAAACTGCGACAGATTTAAAAAAAAAACTCTTATGTCGTAAGGAAGATTTCTTTTCTGGACTTTTGGATTATATATATATATATATATATATATATATATATATATATATATATATATATATATAGAGAGAGAGAGAGAGAGATAGATAGATAGATAGATAGATAGATAGATTTGAATGCCTTGTGTTCTTAGTCCCCAAATGGTGAGTAACCTGCAAAAATCTGCAATTTTTAAAATGAAATAATTGACGTATTATAAAATTCAAGACTGAAAATTTTAATTAACATCGGATAATTCTGTGATATTTGGTATTCTTTTGTTTATCAATCAAGGTTAGTCAATTATTACTACAAAAAAGTATAATCTTGTCTCGGTTAATGTTTTAAAATATTTATAAAATATCTCGTCTACAAAAACAAGAGTGGCTTTTTAACGGACCTTTTTCCGCGTATTTTGAACAAAGTTGGCGAATACTACTTCTACTGCTGCTTTGTTTACATTCAGCATATTAGGAATTATCTTATGAATAGTAGGGACGGGTGATTTTAGAGTTAGAAGAGTATAATTCATGTTTCAGACATTTTGAAAAAAAAAATTTTCCATTGTAACAATGGAAAAAACAATGGGATCAAAAAGTTACACTGCTTAGTAAAAAATAAAAAATGTAAGAAAAATAACAACACAAGGACATGCGGTTGAAACGGTTGTTGGTGTCCCCAGATAAAAAAAAAATCCAGGTGTTTTGAAATAAAAGGGGAATAACCCATTTGGAATTACGGCAACTCTAATCTACAGTAAATGAAAAAGTACAATCGTTAGTAATAATCTTTAAATATACAAAAATATAGAAAAATATATTGCGCAAAATAGCGTATTTTAAAACATTTTTAGATAGATTCCATACATCTTGATTTATGACAAAAAATATTATATTCAACCTTCCAGACGTTTGAAATTCATTATTAAATTTTAAGTGAATAAAAAATAATGCAATTGCATCAATTCAAAGAGAAATATTGTTTTCAAAATTACGAAAAGTGAAAACACGCTTCAAATATTATTTTTGAGTTTTAAGAAAGCAACTTTTAAATTTTCAAATAACATTTTTCAGATATTTAATATTTTCTTTTTAATTAAAATAAACTTATTTTATGCGTTCTTTAGGATTTGATCGTTCTAGAAATGTAAAATTAGGGACTGCAAATTTGCCTAATGAATTGTTTCTATCTTTTATAATTCATCTATCAAATAGATTAGGCGAAACATGATTTTTGTTTCCTTAAGTTAGAAATTAAAAAAGTAGACACAAAACGAAAATCTTGAGGTTATTTCGTTAATCATGTTTATTTTAAATATTTACACAAAAAATTCATTCTGTTGTTTCTATTATCATTAATTAATTGTGAATGAATTTAAAATGATTTACCATGAATAACTTCTGAATAACCAATGTTCGAGAATTTAAAACTATTTAATGAAAAGCATATATTTTTATAATTTATTCTCGAAATATTTAAAAAAAAACCCAACATAATTCTATTTTTTAAAATCCCGGATAAAATCCTGGTGAGGGTGATCTGAAGACAAATTTTTTAAAACATTAATTTTCAGAATTTTTAAAAACTATATTTTTCAGTGGGATGCGATAAAGGTTTAGGTAAACGGACCAAGGCCGCTGCGTTTATGAATATTTTTACTAGGGGAAAACCGCGATAATGGGAAGCCAAATATTTTTTTGTTTGAAACCATATAACTGTACAATAGGTATCCCCAAAAAGGTCACGTGATCAGTTTAGGCCATCTTGAATAAAACGGAAATAAATATTTCCGAACTTCAAAAATCTCGTAAAAACATAATTAAACATCATACAGGGTTCTTACAAAGAAAAACAGTTAATTCAAAGATAAAATTATCCGATTGCGAAAAATTACATCGTTATCTTAAAAAAATAAATAAACCTATCCGCATTACATACGAAAGGGTACTTTTCAGGCCGCAATTTAGACAGAAAAAATACATATTATTGCCCTATTACGATTATTTATCTACACATGGCTGGCTGTAATGGACATCCTTTTTTTAGCCAAAATTTACTATCAAAACGAATAAAATCTTTAAAAACTTTAATATTAAAATTTACTATTAAAATGAATGAAAACTTGATAAAATTTAATATTAAAATTTCAGTGAAATTGACTTTAAAAAAATGTCTTCGGTTTTGGTATTAATTTTTAAATCGAAAATGAAATGAAATGAAAATTTTAATATTTTTTCTAAGAGAAAAACTGATAAAATAATCAATATATACTTACTTTTTTTATTCTAATAGGTCGAAAATGTTGAAAAATAATTTTTTACGCTAAGAAAAACAATAGTTACTGAGAAGCGTCTCGGCTCTTTGTATAAAAACAAAACAAATAAGTCAATTTTGTTCTTCCGTATATTCTAAGAATCACATTAGTATTCAACAATAAAAATTACAAATTCTTTTTAAAATATTAATAGAGATCGGACCAATTTTTAGTTCACCTGAGTTCTAAAATTCATATATTTAAATATCCGTGAAAAATTCGATTTTTTCACGCAGAAAAAAAATTATTTAATTTATTTCACGCAGAAAAAAATATTTAAGTACACAAAAGATTGAAAATCTCTTAAAAATTAATTTCTTAAAAAAATTTTTTTTTTTTTTGACAATTTAATAGAATATAGTACATACCAATTAAAAAAGCAAAAAGAAGTTTTCAAATAATAATATTATGACATTTTTTGCACTTTTTATTTCCGATTTCATTAACTTTTTCTAAAAAAAACTACTGCGTTGTATGTTATCATAATTTTCATTATTTCCGGGAGCTGAAATTTAAAAAAAATCATCAGGAGTTTGTTTAATGTTTTTCTTTTGAATGGAAACAAATTTTTCAAGAAAATATTAATTTTTCTGCAATTGTGTCAAATATAGGGGGGGGGGGTAAATTTCACAGGGTAAAATTGGTGGTACCTAGTGTACAAATATATGATTATTATTGAATAAAATACTTGATGCTATAATTGTTTACTATGGATTATTATTGTTATTAGTCATTCGAAACCATATAACTGTGTGCAAAAATGATTATTAATAATTACTTGAAACTATATAATTGTGTGCATAAATTATTAGCATTGGATTAGAATACTTGAAACCGTACAACTGCATACAAATAAATGATCATAGAAAAAAATATGCAATTGAAAATGCGATGGAACATTGAAAATATAATTATGATTGTAATAAAACATTTGTTCGGTATAGCCCATTCGAGCAGGGTGCGACACAAGACCAATTTTAAGCGTAATTTAATAATTTTGAGTTCTCCTTCTCCTAGACTAGTTGCCATACCAAGGTTAAAGAGCCAAGTATGCTCTATTATTTTTCCTTATAGCTGGAGGCAAAATTGGTGAATTCCTACTTTCCCAAGGGTATTAGTGTTATGATAAATTCAAACAGTCTCATCTATGATTTAAACGGTTCGCCGTGTTTATTTACCACGACGATAACCATTACATCACAAGCGTTTCCCAAAAGGGCTTATATGTCATAAAATAAACCAAACCAATTAATATTTTAAGGGAATTCATTTAATTTCAATATGTTCGTTGTTGTTTGTTTGATTTTTTATTAAAAAAAAAATGTTTTGAATAAACCTTTTTATTCAAATTTTCAGGCCCTGCTTGGGATTATTTCGCCATTCAAAATGTTAAAGGTTACGGAAGTACTAACGAAGTAAACTGGGCTTCAACCACTAATGGTATTGTTATCATCGTTTTGGGTTGTTTGTTCGTACTTTTCGTAAATGGAATTTCCCTTGGTTACTGTTATCTGAGAAAAAAAAGAAACAGGTAAGTTGACATTTGCATAAAAATGGGTTGATTGTTGGGGGTTGAAGGATGCCAAGAACTAGATTGTTCCTGTTATGTGCCTATGACAATTGTGTATCAATTTTTGAGTATTTGTTAGCTATCACATTGAATTTGCTCATAAAAATTTAGTCATTTGGTTACTAACATAAATTCATGACATATATTCAATTAATTTGATGCATACTTCAATTGATGTATGCTTACTTTCAATAGATATAAAATTTATTAAATCTCTAAGAAAATGAATGAAGAGCGTAACACCTACAAACATTTTAAAAATAAATTTCATCTATCGAAAATATTTTAGTTTATTTACATTGAATTTTTAAATCCCACCCACTAAGGCAATATTTTTCGAAAATTCATTTTTACACCCCCCGGAAGGTTTTTTTTATTTTATTATAATAAAAGGATGTGAAATAAATATTTTTTTCTTCAAAATAGAATAAGTAAAATACATAAAAATTAACAATAAAAGATAAAATGAGCTAAAAAGAATTCAACATCTAATAAAAACACATAACAAAGTATATACAATACATGTTTACATCGAAATTTTCTAAACAAATATACATAATTTTATGGTGTTAATCGTTCTTTAAAAATCTCACTAAAATATATATTTTAGTGTTCTTTAGTATTCATTATATTCTTTCACAAGGTGTTTACTCTAATCTTATGGTGTTTATTCTCCTTTCAGGGTATCATTATGTATTACGTCTGGCTTGCATCAAAAACTGGGTTACGTTACTGCTTTCGGGGGCAATTAATCAAAATGCACCAAAATTCAACTTACTACGAATCATTGAGTTCAAGTTATGATTAAAACACGTTTAATCTGGATTTACTAGTTAGAGATTTTCAGTGAATAAGGTTAATTTTAATGTCTCACATTCCGGCATCCCTGAAACTGTTTATGCTGATGGTTAAAGGATACCTAGTATGTTAACTCTTTCTACTGCATTAGTTATGCTAATTACTCATACAACCTACTAAAACGACTAACATAATCATGTGCACGCACACACATGATTACAATGTAATACTTCTTGCAACAGAGAACATAATTAATGATAACGTTAATGGGAGGTAACTACTGCCAATAAAACTATTTGATATATAGTTTTGTTGAGTTATCTCCCTCTAACAGTTAATATTACCTTTGCTTATACATCATCATCATCATCATCATCATCATCATCATCATCATGCCGCGTTGACAACAAATTTCTATTTTTTATTTTATCGTTTTTTTTTCGATTTAGAATTTTATTTCTAAATTATTTCTTTAATTCAAACTTCATTTTTTTGGTAATTTTTTAAATTTTTAAAGAATTAATTTTAGCTTTTGGAGTCGTTAATTCTCATGTGGCTTAATAAAAAACATTCTCAAGCCTACATATGGATATGGGTTCTAATATGGGTTTGTTAAGTAGTTTGCTTTGTTCTGGTAAGGTCATTATGACTATTTTTCACTTCTGGGCAAAGGTTACATATGTTGTTATAAACTGGTGCTATTTTTCTTAATACCAGGTTATTTTGGTGCATTTGACTTTTTTTCCTTAATGTGTCTAGAAATTGTTATGGTGTGTTCGTATTTTTAAAAATTGTTAAATGATGTTTTGTGCGCATAGTTTCTCTGTTTCAAGGGGCCTTCAGTTACTCCTATATCTTTTTCTGTTTTTGTGTATATCTTACGGTGGCTTGGTATACAACGTTAGTTTGAAGAACATTTTTGCTTAGGAGATATTCGTGTTTTATTTCGCAATTACAGGTGATTTTTTGTTTGTGGCATGTAACATATATTTTATTGTGCTTTTTTACCATCTGTAGCATGTCTTACGCACAGCTATAAGTGAGTTTTAGTGTATCGTATATAGTTTGTTTGATTTCGGGATGTTCATTAGTTTTATAAATATTTTTCCTACAATAGTTTTTACATTTTTATTGTAGAATAAAATAATCTCCCTATTTATTCTTGATTTTTTTTGTTCGGAGTATATGTTAGTTCCCCAGCACACCCCCCCCCAAAAAAAATCCACCCGCCCTCCCAAAAAAACACACTGTTTTAACACTGTTTCATAGCCTTCAATAACTTGAAAATAGCTTTGTTTAATATATTAGTGAGATAATTTAACACATATCAAGTGCCTGGAGAATGTAGTGCTGCTCTGAATTGTGAAGGTGGCTGCTGGACGACTCTAGGTCTGATATAACAGGACTCAGTACCATGCCAGAAAAGCAGGAGAACACAGTGTTGGGTGTAAGAAAATTTAGGGGACCACATCACCCCTAACATCTGACCACCCAAGTCCCCAGATTGCAACCCGCTTGATTATTATGCGTGAGGTGAGAGATCGGCAAAACTCCGTGCAACACGAAAAGAGAACTATGGGCAAGGATAACGTCAGCATTTACTAATTTAAACCAAGAAAGGCAGGAGATTCACAAGTTCAAGGCCGTCGTTAAAGTTAATTGCGATTTTTTAAATAAATTTAATCTATAAAGTTAGCTATCAGTATCATTTTCATTTTTGCATTACTTAGAAGACAATTTACAAATCGCACACTATCCCCCTCTCTCTTTCTCTCTCTCTCTCTCTCTCTTTCTCTCTCTCTCTCTCTCTCTCTCTCTCTCTCTCTCTCTCTCTCTATATATATATATATATATATATATATATCTTTGTGTGTGTGTGTGTGTGTGTGTTATTTTGGAAAAGGTAACTTACCGGTAAAGATGGTCACAATGGTTAGTTAATGCAAAATTCAGAAAGGTAAGACAGCGATATAACAAATAAAAAGTGCTCAGTACCTTAGTAGAGCAAATTTATTGTAATACAGGTACAAGTGATAACCTACTCGAGTTTCACCATACGGATCTTCAGGGTTAAATCCACTGGATTAATCAAGATATTGATTAATTGCAGTCGATTACACGTGTGTGTCTTTCGCGATAAACGATAGATTTAATTATTCTTAATTCGCTTAATTCGCTAGCAGACGAAATTATTTCTAATGCCTAGGATATATATATATATATATATATATATATATATATATATATATATATATGAATGCACATATATGTATGTATACAACTATATGTTTGTAAGTAAAGATAAGGTTTAATGGTTAGGGTATAATCATAATAAAGGAGATTTAATATTATGCATTGTTTATTTTTCCGGCTTAAGTATAGAGAAGAAGTGGCTGTGCTTGTGGTCACGTGGTTTTTTTTCCATTTTTTTTCCGCATAACTCAATAGAGTTATGCGGATTCATGTAATAATATTGTTAAACTATTTATTTTTTATTAAATGTTTGTGGTGTTTTTCCTAGGAATGATTGAATCTGGTTGGGTTGGCTTAAGTGATCTAAATTTATTTTATGTTTATTTAAGGTGAATTAAAATTAAAATTAAAATTAAAGAGTAAAACGAAAAAAGTTACGTTAACTCGTGGTCGAAGACTTTTTTTTACAGTAAATAAATGTAGATAATGGTAAATAACTATGGTGATGGTAGTTGTATATTGTAAAATAAAGTTTTATTATTATTTATTTAGTTATTGATAGGTGTTGGAAATAAAATGAAGAAAAGAAAAGAAAAGAAAAAAAAATATTTGTGTTGTGTTCGTGATCACACTGTTTAAAGCGGTGGATTTTCAAAAAAGTTACTCGTGTATGAATGATACATGGGTCTAATACTAAATGTGTTTAATGGGGAATGTGCTGATATTAGCTATTTAGTTGAGGCTTATCTATGGGACCGTGGCGTAGAAAATAAAGAGGAATTCATTGTTGTGTATGGTTATTGCGAGGAACATATGTTTATATGTAAGAAATGGATGTGCTGTTATCATGCATAAAGTATGAAGGTTTAGAAGATGCAAATATGCTGGTATTATTAATGATTCGTGGGGTTATTGTAAACTGATGTGTATGTGTATTTCGTAGTGTTGGCGGTTTAATCGGATATTAATTATTGGTCTGAACAGGTAAGATTGCTGGGTTTAAGTCGAGAGAAGTGAAGATGTGCTAGGATGTAAGACTGTGGGATAATGGTTTGGAAGGAAAAACACAAATTGTTATAGTTCCCATTTTCTTTGGTGCATGCATTTTGCGAAAATTTCGGATCTTTGGTTTAGAAGTTCTAAGGTATTATGGTAGCATGCAATTGTTAACTTCTCCTCTGTACAAAGGTGGCAGAATGTGTCGCCTCCGCTGTAAGGTCGGGATCTTTTAACGATTTCCCATTTCATTATTGGGTCTGCACCGTACTTATTTTTAAAGTCCCAGAGTATTTAGAGAGAGAGGTACTGTTCTTATACTTTATGTTGTTAAAGCTAGATGTGTGATTATAATACCTATTTTTGAAGGGATTCTGGGTGTATCAGAAATAAATCATTTTCTTGTTATTCCTGTCGAAAACTGTGGCTTTGTAGACTAGATTTTTGTTGTGGCATTTAAAGTTGAGTGGGCATGTCGGTTTATTATTATTATTATTATTATTATTATTATTATTATTATTTCTGAAATTGCATGGGAGTATGTCGCTATCGTTTTTGTTTTTGTTTAATTTTTTTATATTAAATTTGCTTATATATTTGTCAACGTTCGGAATGCAGCTATAGGATAATTTAAGTGTTTTTATTGAATATTCTATGGAGCTTGTTTTCAGGTGGGAAATGATTGTTTAGGATTTTGAAAAATATCTTTCCTAAATTGAGATTTAAATCTAAGTTAAATGGGGGTGGGTAAACCAGATTATGTCTTTATTTCTGTTTCTTTTTTTATTTTCGTTTTGGGAGTGTGAGAGGTTATCCTCCTTATATTCTAAGTTGGTTTTGAAACCGCTGGATTTAAGTGCTTGTTCACATAAGTTTTTGGTTTTGTTAAAAATGGTTTTGTTAGATGAGTTTTTTAAAAGTCTAGTTGCTATACCGGTAGGAATGTGCTTGAATATTTGTTTTTGGTGGTTAGATCCTGTGTTAACGTAAGAAGGTGGGTGCGTGGGTTTCATGTAGGGGGATACAGATCCATCATTGAGATTTAGGGATATATCTAAGTAGTCTGTGGTTGTGAGGTTAGTTTATATTTCAATTTTGAATCCGAATTTATGGAATAGATTGTGTAGTTTTTTGCGTAAGATGTCTGCTTTTCTAGGGGTGTTGTGTTCCAGTATGGCTAATCCGTCGTCGTGGTAAAGTCCGTGATTGCTTGGGTCCATGATCTTGTTTAAATTGTGCAATAAGAGGCAATCGACCATCTCACATATTTCAGCCCGTCGTATGATCCCATTGAAACGTCGTAGTTACTATAATATAGACAATCCCCATCATCGTCGTAAACCAGTAAAATAATAACACAAGACGGATTACTACCAATATTTACATTTTGATCCTTGCGAAAACACAACTTCCGCTTTTTTTAACTTTTGAATTTCAAAGCAGCGTTCGTCGAATACTATCCCGTAACGAATCGCGAAAGACACACAGATGTAATCGACTGAAATTAATCAATATCTTGATTAATCCAGTGGATTTAACCCTGAAGATCCTTATGGTGAAACTCGAGTAGGTTATCACTTGTACCTGTATTACAATATATATATATATATATATATATATATATATATATATATATATATATGAGTAAGAAAAGGTGGAATGAAAACATCACACAATGCCGTTAAAGAAGAAAACAATTTATAATATAATCATAGCTGATACTGATCAATATTTCGATTTTACAAAAATCATCATCAGAGCTCATTCACTCCCGTAGTTGTTGGGTCGGAGAGGAAGGTCAAGTGAGTTTACTCCATAAATAACCCCAGACACACACATTCTGAAGCTGGAGTCTACACTATTGACTGCTTAAAATGTAAAAATAAATATGTAGGGGAGACTTCCCGATCCTTAACTAAACGTCTATCGGAACACAAATATCATATTAAACGTGGTTTCCAAAACAACGCATTAGCTAAACACATCTTTGATCTCAATCATACTTTTGATTTCAAAGGTGCTAAAATAATAACCCAGATACATGATAAAACACTGCGTAGAATTATGGAATCTTGTGTTATTCTTACCCATAAAACCATACCCCAAAGACAAGGTTTCTTTAATATATCCCCTTATCTAGCGACTCTTATTATCAGAAACCATAAAATCCCCTTCCCATAACTTTTTCCGTTATTTACGTCCCATTAAATTAAATTTAGGTTTATTGTTTTGTTTTATAAATAAGATCTTTTCCGTTTTATTTTGTTTTTGTTTTCGGTTTAAAATAATACCTTACATCAGATCCAAATCGCTTAACATTATCTAAAATAATAACCAATTCCGCCCATAACCTTTTTTACTTTATATATAAAAACAAAACACAATAAATATTTAATCATTTATTAAATACAGAACTTAAAAATAATAATTAAAAATTAATAATAATTAATCGTAAAATAAAAAATATATAAAAATTCCTTTTCTAAAATATTAACATATTCCGCCCATAACTTTTTCACTTTATATATAAAAACTAAATACAGTAAATATCTAATCATTTATGAATTACAGGACTTAAAAATAAAATTTAAATAATAAAAACAATTAATCGTAAAAAATTCCTTTACTAAAAATCTTTTGAATTCCAACCGTCACATTTCTTAATACCCATCCCCTTCCGTTTAAATTGTTTCGTCTTGTTGCCAACATCTCAAAAATTCGCTACATTTGGTTGACAAAAGATATACATATGAGAAATGACCGACATATATATGGCGAGAATACCCACGTGGGTGAATATTGTAACGTCTTTCGTTTTTTTGTTTTTTTTTTGCAGTATTAAGGTTTTTGTTTTGTAAACTCCGACCCAAACAACTACAGGAGTGAATGAGCTCTGATGATGATTTTTGTAAAATCGAAATATTGATCAGTATCAGCTATGATTATATTATAAATTGTTTTCTTCTTTAACAGCATTGTGTGATGTTTTCATTCCACCTTTTCTTACTCATATTGTCGGATTCATTTCCTTTCTTTTAACTTATATATATATATATATATATATATATATATATATATATATATATATATATATATATATATAAAAGAGCTTCCCGCTCAACGGCCATCTAGCACATTAACGCGAGAGCACAGAAATACCTGGGCTGGTATCCAGGCGCGTAATAGTCTAAATAACCCTGCCTTGTGGTATCCTCTGGATAGGAAAAAGCTAAGGGAGAAAACCCTGACAGAAATCACGGCTTGGACTCCGTTAGGCAGTTCAGTGTGTAATACACTAACTGGCAACTCCTGCAGCCAAACTGACGCCGAATGTATTGGTTCACCATTCTTCGGATCACGCCAGCAAGGCAGAGAGGGGGGCCTGTCACTTGGGCAACTCAGGGCCTCCCTACATCTTGCCCAGGCTCTTTTTTTCTTTTTTGTGCCCTGGAGGGGAAACTCCTTCTACACTGTGCTGTGGGCACAGCACGGGAGGTCAGCAGTTACCGGTTATAAGCCCTTTCTCGTTTGGCGTAGAGTTGGGCGCCTTCATCTCACTGGACAGCTACCGTCCCGCCTCAAGCTGGGCAGCCCTCAGCTAATTAGGTGCTGTCCCGCCACAACCTGCCTGCTTCATTGGGTGCATGTAGCTAAGGGATTTATCCTAACAAGCGGGTTGCAAACATATGCACCAAACAAAACGAACAAAACTAAGACTCTTGCATTACGCCTCGGATGCTGGACTGTTAGGACAATGACACCCGGACAAACTGACAACGATAAAATGGACATAAGAGATGCACGCAAAACTGCAATCATTAATAAAGAACTCTTGACGAGACAAGTTGACTCTACTCTTCAAGAAACCCGACATCTCTCGTCAGGCTCATTGAAAGAAAGAGACTACACCCTTTTCTGGCAAGGGAAACCTCCTGGTGAAACCAGAGAGCATGGAGTTGGCTTTGCAGTCAGGAACACTTTACTGGGAGCAATAGTACCACCTACAGGTGGCTCAGAGAGCATTTTGACCCTCCGCCTGAACTCTTCGATAGGACCTGTCCACCTAGTTAGTGTATACGCCCCAACACATACCACAATCTATGCATCACCAACTCATATTTTCAATCCAAACCTCGTCACAAAGTTTCCTGGAGACACCCACGATCAGGCCACTGGCACCAGTTGGACCTGATAATAACACGGCGCTCCGACCTCAAAAGTGTCCTCCAAACCGTACCTTTCACAGCGCAGACTGTGACTCGGACCACTCCCTCGTCTGCTGTAGAGTGAAACTGCAAATGAAAAATTTCCACAGAGTCAAATTAAATCGACCCCCTCGTGTAGATAGTGCCAAAGCAGCTGACCCAACCAAAGCTGCTGCCTTCCTCTGTGCCCTAGAGGAGTCAATCCACCACCTACCACAGAGTTGCTCTGCCCAGCAATATTGGGATGGCTTACGGACCACCATCCATTACACGGCCCTGGCAGCTTTTGGCAAAAGAGTGCGTAGGTCAAATGATTGGTCCGAAGCCAATGACTCTGTATTGACACCAATCTTGGAAGAAAAAATATAGCTTCCATTAATTACAAATCTGTGCCAAATGACAAGACTTTACATGCCCTTAGAGCTTCAAGGAAGAAGCTACAACAAACTGCACGTCGCTGTGCTAACAGTTACTGGCTACAGCTTTGCAGCAGCATTCAATCATCTGCTGAGTCTGGTAATATCAAAGACACGTACGACGGCATAAAAAGGCGCTTGGACCATCACATCGCAAAATCGTTCCTCTGAAATCAGCCTCAGGATAAATCATAAAAGATCGATTTAACAACTTGATCGCTGGGTAGAACATCAACTCTAAGCCAGCGACAACACCGTTTCTGATGCAGCTCTACGTCATGTAGAGCAACAACCAGTAGCAGAAGAGCTAGATAAGGAAGCTACAACTGAAGAACTTTGCATTGCCTTTGACAGAGTAAACTGTGACAAATCACCTGGCAGCGACGGAATCACAGCTGAAATCCTAAAGTGTGAGAAGCCTGTTCTAGAAAAACTCCACAAGCTCCTCTGCCTATGCTGGAGTGAAGGGGTTATCCCACAAGACATGAGGGATGCCACCATCGTAACATTGTATAAGAACAAGGAAGACAGGAGCGATTGCAATAATTACCGTGGTATTTCTTCACTCAGCATTACAGGTAAACTCTTTGCTAGAGTTGCACTAAATAGACTTCAGATCCCCGCAGAAAAGACTTACCCTGAATCACAGGCCGGTTTCAGAGTAGGAAGGTCCACTACTGACATGATCTTCTCTCTGAGGCAACTTCAGGAGAAATGTAGAGAACAGAGAAGACCACTCTACATAGCATTTATTGACCTCACAAAAGCTTTCGACCTTGTAAGCAGAAGTGGTCTCTTCCAGTTAATAGAACGAATAGGCTGCCCCCCAAAACTTCTCCGCATTCTTCAGTCCTTTCACACTGACATGAAAGGCACCATCCAGTTTGATGGGTCCACTTCAGACCCTTTCAGCATTCGTCGTGGTGTCAAGCAGGGATGCGTGTTGGCACCTACTCTGTTTGGGATCTTCTTTTCCCTCCTTCTGCGCCAGGTTTTTGATAAATCAACAGAAGGAATCTACCTTCACACAAGGACAGATGGAAATCTGTTCAATCTCAACCGTCTAAAAGCAAAAACAAAGGTCAAGCAATTTGTCATTCGGGACATGCTATTTGCTGATGATGCAGCAGTGGTAGCAAACACTCATGGACCAGTTCACCCAAGCCTGTCAGGACTTCAGCCTGACCATTAGTATAAAGAAAACCAAGACGATGGATCAGGGAACTGGAAATCCTCCCTCCATCACCATCAACAGCTACACATTGGAAGCCGTAAACACCATCACTGACAACCTGTCACTTGATGCTGAACTCAGTTGCCGCATCGGAAAAGTTGCCTCAACTTTTGGAAAGCTCACAACAAGAGTGTGGGACAACAGCAAGCTCACTCTCCGTACAAAGGTACAAGTGTACAGGGCATGTGTTATCAGCACCCTCATGTATGGAAGTGAAACATGGACCTTATACTCCCACCAAGAGCGGCGGCTAAATAACTTCTTCCTTCGCTGCCTTAGACGTGTACTGGGCATCACTTGGAGGGACAGGATCACTAACACAGCAGTCATAGAGAGAGCTCAACTCCCCAGCCTGTACTCTCTACTGAGACAACGTCGTCTCCGATGGTTGGGTCATGTACGTCGGATGGATGATGGACGAATGCCGAAAGACATCCTGTATGGAGAGCTAACATCTGGTAAAAGACAGATTGGTCGCCCCCTATGCGATTCAAGTATATATATATATATATATATATATATATATATATATATATATATATATATATATCCTGGCGCAAAACCATGAAGCCAAGAGGTCCAAAAGAAAGCGGTGTGGCAACAAAGCACCGGCATATCAATATCTTCACATGAGACATCTGTGTTTGAGAATGTTTTTCTAACGTTGGATTTCACAGTCACAGGAGGCGCTGTAACTTCAGAGACAGCAATACCAATTAATATATATATATATATATATATATATATATATATATATATATATGAATTAAACATTTTAGAAAAAACAAACAAATGATGTTATAGTTCGCTGACAGAAATCTGTTTCGACCATTTATTAAAGCGGTCTTCATCAAGAGCGAAATATTTGTGATAGAAAGACGGTGTGAGTAAACCGTTACAAAACGAGAAGGGTACACACGAACGTTTAAGTTCGGAGCCGGAATTTTTTTTTAATTTTGAAAATGCATATTCTTTTTTAAAAAATAAAATAATTTTTTTTTTTTTAATCAGAAGCATTACACAATCCACAAGAAAACTCAAAAGAGTTTGTTGTAAACATATATAAAAAAATGTATAAAAAAGTATCAAAAATGTTTATGATTCCAGCCACAAAAAAAAGCAAGTCCCTCCGGAAATGTAGAAATCCAGGTATTTTGTTTTTCAAAAGACAATATGAAAAGTAAATGGAAATGAATCCGACAGTATGAATTAAATATTTAAAAAAAACAAACAAATGATGTTATAGTTCGCTGACAGAAATCTGTTTCGACCATTTATTAATAAATGGACGAAACAGATTTCTGTCAGCGAACTATAACATCATTTATTTGTTTTTTCAAAAATGTTTCATTCATACTGTCGGATTCACTTCCATTTACTTTTCATATATATATATTATATATATATGTGAAGAGAGGAAGTAAATCCGACGGTATGTAATATATCAAGAAAAATGAAAAAACACAGGTTTAAACTCCCCACTTTACACATTTAAACCTGTGTTTTTTCATTTTTCTTGATATATATATATATATATATATATATATATATATATATATATATATATATATATATATATATATATGCTTAAAGCCGACCTATCGTGCGGCAATTAACCTAGCCTTGTGGTGAGATCTTAATTAAGCCTTCAGTCCTACAATGAAACTATAAGTTTTATTAAACTTAATATTTAAAAAAAATCGAGATCAGTACAAATAGCTTGTTTCAATTCGTACTTAGGTCCTAACAATTATTTATATACGGTGCTGTGGGTGTATGAAATGCGTCAACACGCACACATGCACACAAATGTTTTTATTATAGTTGCATATCGGTGTGTTTAGGCTCATCTGTTATTTTTAGTGTTGTTACGCGATTTTGCATGTCATAGGGGAAATGGTCTCCTGCATGTATCGTTGTGTAGTTAAATGCGGCAGAAATGTTGGAAGGTAGGGAATGCGACTGATTAAACATTTTAGGTATATTGTGATGATTGTAGCTAAGAGAGAAAAATTGTCATCGTCATATATTATTAAGGAATTGAATTATTTATTTAAATCGGAAGAAAGAATATACTGATACCAACACAATCGACATACAAGTTTCTACTTACAGAGAAAATAGAGAGCTTGATAAAGAAAAGAAAATTGAAAGCCCACTTCTTCTTCAAAGGTGCAAATAACATCGACAACATTGCTAATTACAAGTTGAAATCTAGGACATGCCCACCGATATTCACGGATATACAATCTTTCGAAAATCGTCGAATAGATATCATAAAAAAAATCAAATTCAGTAAACACCTGGAAAAAGATTATAAATGACATAAAAAGAATACACAATTCAAAATAACATACTTATTCGCAAAACAAAAACAACCAACTAATATAAAACAAGCTTCACAAGCAACAAAAATCTGACAGCGAACAACATAACATAATATGCAAGATATACAAAAAGGCAACCGAAATCGCAAAGAACAACATAAAGAAGGAAGCTAAAGAAATAGCCACAAAATTAAAGATAAACCATAAAGTAAACTGTGTAGCCGAATAACAAGCTTTTATAACAATCAAAGACCACAAACCGAATTTTGAAACCAAGTCCAGATACTGATTAATTATCCCCAGAATATACCAAATCGAAAAAGTCAGCAAATGTTTACAAAATAGGATAAATATACAACTAAAAAAACCTACAGCGCAACCAGTAGAAGAACATTAAGCTGATCACTAACTGGTTCACAGCCATAACCAAGAAAGATAACACGACCTTTATCCAATTCAACATTGCAGATTTCTTTTCCCCTCATCCCCGAACACGCACTTGACAGGGCTTTAGAATTGGCAGTTCAGTATATGTGTCTCATACAAGGATATCAGAAAAATCAAACACTGTTGCAAACTACTCATCTTCCATAACAACGAACCATGGGTAATAAAAAAAACAAAAAAAGAAAAAAAAAAAAAACAACCTGCTATTCGATATCACCATTGGAATCTTTGACGTCATATTGGATTATTATTTACTCTTCTAGTAAATAATACCTGGCGAAGAGAAAAATATCAATAGAGGAAACGTGGTGTAATGGTTAGCAAGTTAGTCTTGCAGATATATTACTGCTGAATTAGCAAGTTCAATCCTCACAGTATGCCTCATAAAAATCCCCGCGTAAAAAAACTTTTTTAATCCGGCCTGACCGGGAGTGGGGCAATTTTTTGTTTTCGTCAGGGTAGAAGAAATAACATCACATATAACGATATAGTAAGAAATTCTAATTCAATAATTAACTATATTTAAACAAAAGGAAGATATAAATGATGCGATTTGTTAAACTGATATTTAAAAAAACATACAAAAAATTAAATAAATACAATATTTAAATTTAAAATAATTCTTTAATTTTAATTTTTATTTATTTATTCTTTTTTGTAATATGTAAAATTCAATAGATAATTTAAAAAAATAACATTATTAATTCAAAGCGTAGCCGATCGAATATGAAATTATTATGATAAAAATTGAAACATACTTAAAAAAAAAAAAGAATGTAGCATGTATAGATTTTGGTACAAATGCAGAATAGCGCGCAAGAGATAATATCGTTAAACTCGCATTTTATGTGTAAAATAGCATTAGATGACGGAAAGTCCCGAAGTAACCCTTACCGGAGATGTCTCAAAGAATTGTGATCTTTCTGTGAAATGTATTGAAATGTAATGCATTTTATACGTAATCTCATGATATCATCTCTTGCGTGCTATTTTGCATTAGTATATATTAGTATATTTAATATTAAAATAAATAACATGATTATGTTATAAACAGTGCTTAACATTAACTGTCTTGCATTTGTTTACAAATTTCGAGGGACAGACGCTAAATATTTGAAGTAGAATTAATATTAATGAATATTATATATATATATATATATATATATATATATATATATATATATATATTATATATATATATATAGAGAGAGAGAGAGAGAGAGAGAGTTTTTTTCTTTTGGACAAATATTGTACCAATAGATTGTTTTTGGTTGGTACGATTATCTTGGTCTTTTCTTTTTTTCCAAAAAATTTTTTCTCCCCGGGTGATGTTTGGTAGTATATTTTTACAATCAAACTATTTACTGTTTTTTTTCTCACCGAGAGGATTTACCAACAAGTTGGTATATTAAATATTATATATATATATATTATATATATATATATATATATATATATTATATATATATATAGTTATTGCATTAAATAATTGCATAAAAATAAAGCAATCGTATTTAAATTGAAAATAATTCTTTAATTTTTTTGTATTATGTAAAATTTAGTAAATAAATAAGCAGAGAAGAATTGTATGTTATTTTCTAAATTAAAATGAAAAGACTTAAACCAGAAGAAAAATAATGTCTCCTACCATATTAAATATAAAAAATGTTATTTTATTGAAGAGAATGTTAATCAGTTTGAAAGGTAAATAAAAAAATGACTTAAATATTGTTTACATTTTCGATCAAACATCATTCATTCAATTAATAACATATTTCTAAGTGAAAAAACATTTTATACACACACACACACACACACACACACACACACATATATATATATATATATATATATATATATATATATATATATATATATAATTGTAATTGAATTGAAATTTTAAAAAATCGAAACTTATCTTACTAAAGAGAAATTTGAATTTGTTTAAAAGTAAATAAAAAATTACTACTTATTTTTTTTTCTTTTTGGTACGGAAGTTTAAAAGCGAAACTAAGTGATTAATTTAATTCTTAAACGGTCCATAAAAAGCTGTGTAACAATTTTTAAAAATCAGATTCAATAAACAATTTTTCAATTAAATTATATTTTATTCATTTTTGAAGGCTATGATTTTTTTCAAATTATAAAATACTTTCAATTAAATATTTACCACGGCTTTGAATCAGTAAAAACGTAGATTTAATTAAAATTTTATTAATAAAATTCTATTATTTAATTTGTTATTTTTAAATCAAATATGAAAAATTAACAAACCAATATAATTCTTTAAAGATCTAATAATTATATATCTACTATTTGAGACTCAATAATTAAAAGAAACAAATTAATGCGATTATTTTAACATGAAAAAAAATGATTGTTTTGATCTTCCATAACTTATTTGATGACGTTTGAACTTGGAACGCCTTAGCAATGTCCGCTCCACCTTTCTAATGTTATCTTATTGTAATTTTAATGTTAACTGTCTTCTAAAATATAAATCAAATCTTCATTATTTTTGCTCAAAAACCAACCCCTGGTGATATTCAATGTGTATATATATATTTACTTTGCCGGGATAACTGGAATCGTCACGTGGGCGCTAAAATCTGCCTCTTTTGAAATTGACCTTCGAGGGAAAAGGACGTACTAGCAGCAGCTGTCATAGCACTGACACACCCTAAGCCTTTTTGGAAATGGGAGGCGAGACGTGACGACGCGTTTTTGGCTCTGGCTACAACCAGCAGAGTGTTCATTCTTAGCGCTGAGAGATGAAACCCCTTAGCTGCTTGAAAACAGACATTGGCGGTTTTCGAGAAAACCCTGGTTGAGATGGGTGACTTTTAGCTTTCGGAAGCCAGAAATTTCCCTTGAAAAACAGGCAGAGTTCCCTTCATTTCCTTTGATAAAAAAGGTCGCTGATCCAAATTCACTTATACTTCTGACGACGAGTCCACCTGTTAGACGAAACCGGACTACAACGCAAGGAAAAAAGGATTCCAGCGCAGAGAGACCTGTCGTTATTTTTAACAAGGAGCCTCATTTTTTGGCGATAAAAAACGAGAATGCAGAAGGAAGGTTTATCTTTCCGTTAAAGTTATTTTCAACTTCCAGAGCCTTGCTCTTTGGCGAAAAGGAACAAGAAATATTTGAAAGGACTTTCATCTTTCTACCTAATTTTGACCTCTCCTGCGAGAGAGTGTATTTTGAAGGGTTCTTTTGTTGTTTAAACGCTTTCTACAGTCAGTCTTTTATTTCTGTTTTTTAAAACCAGTTTTGTATTGTATATTTTGAAGGGTAGTTATTAGTTGATTAACGCCCAGAACATAGGTGTAACCCTTTTTATACACCTTTGTATTTTTGCGTTTATTATATATTTTTTGTATTTGTATCTTTGTTACCTGGCGCCTAAATTGTCTATTTAGCGTTGTGCATGGGGAATTCTATGCAATTCCTAATTTGAATTGTATATATTTCATTTTTGCCTCCTTTGTGGAGACAGTTGTAATGAAGTTCTTTTTCTCTGTCAGACAAGACCGTTCGTAATTTCACTTTTCCCCTACCCTTTTATTAACGGCGCCCTTTAGTTCAATGATCGGTATTTTCCCGAAAATGGAAGAATAATTTCCGATAGAGGGAGGAAATCTCAGGGCCAGCGACAAATCTCAGGTGTTCGTAGGCCGCTATGAAAAAAACAAAAAACAACCCTTGTCATATGCACCTACAACTACAGGTCATTAGCAGAGAACACCTGACTGACCCATCTCATGGGATAAAGGTCAAGTCATTATAAAAAGGGTTGATATGCCGTAAAACAAACCAACCAATCAATTAGCCAACTTATGAAGGAAAAGAACACCAAATGCCCCTTGCGGGTAGGAGTTCCAAATTTTCTACAGTCAGAGAATGGTATCCTGCCGATCCTTTAGGCATACACTCCCACAATCGTAAAGGAAATCAAGAAATTCTATCAAGAACTAAAAGGATGCTGGTTCAAACACCCACGTAATGGGTTATTTTAATGCAAGGTCGGAAGAAGTCAGCATGTTGAAAGTTTTGAAGAAAGAAACGAGAGAACTTTTAGCTACTTTTAGAACTACTAGAAAATTTAGTTAGTCCCGGAAATATCCAGAAAACTGCCTACAGCATGTCCCAGCTTACGACGGGAATCAGCTTTAAGGGATAGATAAACATTACGTCCCACTAATTGAGAAAATAAAGGTTTGCATGCGAATGGCAACAACTGCTGGCCTTGCAGGTGTCAATTGGAAGGATCTCTGAGGAGAAGAAGAAATTGATGTAGACATGAAAGAATATGAAGAGGAATATTAAAGGCCACCAAGAATCTAGCGTTCTCTTACTGGGAAATGTTGCGCTATTGTTTGTAAAACGATTGGGTAATATTTTAAGGAGGACCACGGGAATTATAAAACGAGGAAGCTACTGCAGATTGTAGGGTAGATGAAATGTATAAAGAATTACAGATAAAATATGACACAATACAGGTCAGAGGTGACTGCACTTAAGGATGGGTAAACAGTAACAGATACAGAAGGCTATCAAGTCATTTTACACGAATCTCTTTATTCAACAGTAGCACTATCTCCCTGTGTCGGCACAAGTATCAGAGAAGGTGCTATCAATCTTGGTTAGTGAAATTAAGAATGCTCTTTGGCTGATGAAAAGCGACAAAATATATTTCACTATCGAAGGAGTCGGATATCATCTTGCTTCACGAAAAGGACCATAAAGAAAAAAGTGAAAAAGTATCCTCCCATTTGTGTCTTATTCCAACTTTATAAGCCGTTCACCTACACCATAATCACCAGACTTACAGAACCTCTCGATGGCCAACAGCCAAAGGAACAAGCAGGCTTCTGTAAGAATTATTGCACGATGGGCCTCATATTCACTCTAACATAGACAACAAGGGAATATGTGCAGTTGTTGAGTGGTATCCAAGAGACTGGGAAAAAAACGGAAAAATTCCTCGATGTTAGAAAGACGAAATTAATAACCGATTCATACCAATTAAATAAAAGTGCATTATGGCCAGCTACGTGAAAAACTCGCAACTTAACAGAATGTTATTCTTAAAGATAGTGTCACCCCTCACCAAAAGAGTTATCTCATTTATAAATGTAAATGCAAATACTCAAAGATTGAGTAAACCAGCATATTCCGTCTGTTACCCGCAACAATAACTTGGACCGCTATGCTCCACCGAGCAATCCAAATTCACCTTCCACCGTTAGGTGACACCCTTTGGATAATCCTGATTGTGCTGTTGCATATAAGCCCTCAATGGTCACTATAATGCATATAAGCCCTCGATGGTCACTATAAGCCCTCAATGGTCAACCAACAAGTTACATCTAACTGTACTCGAAGCCTTCCTCATCAACAACTTCCTTCCTGTTCTTTGTATAGAAAAGAAATGTTATTCTTTACTCCTTTTTGGTCCTACCGTTGTTGATCCCACCAACATAAAGAAATAATATATATATATATATATATATGGGAGAATATGTGCTTAATTGAAGTCGTACCTAATTTTGAAAATTAATTAATTGATAATTAATGAATTAGGCGGGTATACCTATTCAAATATAAGGCTAAACAAATCGAGAAAAATCAATCTCTGTATGTAAATTTCAGCCTATTAGGCCTCATCAGCAGACAGGAAGACTGCTTTGTGTGTGATTCGAACCCTGACTGTCAAGCTGACAGTCTTCCTGTCTATAACTCTGCTGATGAGGCCTAATAGGCTGAAATGTACACACAGAGATTGATTTTTCTCGATTTTTTTAGCCTTACATTTGAATAGGTATGCCCGCCTGATTCATTAATTATCAATTAATTAATTTTCAAAATTAGGTACGACTTCAATTAAGCACATATTCTCCCAGAAATTGTCAGCTAAAAAAGCCATATCAAACACATTGTTAGTTTGTTTACTTCTCATACTGTCGTGTAGCTAAGTCATCATAAGTGGAATATAACCTACTTCAAAACAAACGAAAAATCTGGGAAGAAACCAGCTGGTGTAATGGTTAGAACCCCCACCTGTCAGCTTGACAGTCAGGGTTTGAATCACACACAAAGCAGTCTTCCTGTCTATAGCTCTGCTGATGAGGCCTAATAGGCTGAAATGTACATACAGAGATTGATTTTTCTCAATTTTTTAGCCTTACATTTGAATAGGTATGCCCGCCTGATTCATTAATTATCAATTAATTAATTTTCAAAATTAGGTACGACTTCAAATAAGCACATATTCTCCCAAAAATTGTCGGCTAAAAAAGCCATATCATTGTTTATTTCTCTCATATATATATATATATATATATATATATATATATATATATATATAGTCTGTTTTTTTCTCACAAAACTTTTTCTTGTCATCTTACAAGATTCCTTTAGTTTAGGACAATTTCATTAGAAGAAATGGCCAACATTTTTCATACTAGAATTTATATTAATGATCTCGAAAAGTGTCGTTATAACGCATTTGCTGTTGTAAATGGTGGATTTTGTACACTGTAAAGTAATAATTTCAAAATAATCCTTAATTCTTAAATTTTTTCTTTTGACTTTATGTTACTTTATTTGAAGGGTTTTATAATTTCAGTCAGCTGCTGCTGCCAGATAATCTCGAAAGAATAGTGTCTTGGGACAATATAAAAACAAACCTGTTGTAATGACGCGTGTCATTAAATAGTGATGTTTGCAACGATAGTGTACTCTATGTGTTTGTGTGTGCATTAGGGTAAGTCAATTTTATACCAAGATTCGGTGCAAACGGAGAAAGTTGCTACTTAACATAAAGAATAATTGTACAAAATATCTTTCTCTAAAACTTTACCAATTTTTGAGCAAATGCATTTGAATATCAACGTAATCGAATGTTTTGAATTTCGCTCGGTGTTAAACGAAAAGATAATTAGGTCAGAGTTTTAAAGAAAAATGTATAAAAATAGGCTTAATAAAAGATTTTATTTCATTTAAGATCATGTAATTCTTGGTAAATTAAATAAAAGTGAATAATAAAACAAACGCTTGCAAAAATAATTAATTCAAGATACTATAAACAATAACACAATTCGGGCTCCGTATCAACACGTTTTGTTGTTTACATTTGAATTTCAAGTTTATTGAGCTGATTTAAAACACAAAGATAATTAAATCTTTTCCTTTTTTATTTTAACAAACTGTTTATTAGAAAAAAAAAGCTTTATATTCCCCGCGATAGTTAATATTTTTTTAGTTTTGAAGACATTATTTTTCATTCGCAAGTTCTTTTGCTTGCTACTAAGCGATTTGCATTTATTTCGTAAGGTAAGTAAATACATATTATTTCATTATATAAACCATGCAAATTCCTTTCTTTTACATTTGCAGACTATGGACCCTCTCAACACGAGTGTTAATATCAAAACGAATGGGCTAGTTAGCCGGTTCCGGTAAAATAGACAAACATGTTTTTGAGCTTATGTTATCGGCTCTATTAAAATAGAACACAGGCTATTTTGCCAGAAAATATATTTGAAATATGTTTAAATATATTTCAAACTATCTAAAAGCTAAAAGATTAAAATGGTTGTCGACGAGCAATCTAGGATCATCTAAAAAGCTTAAAACGTAGGTTGTTGTGCAATTCAACAAATTTGAAAACAATCTATTTAAAAGCTAATTTCTTAAAATGGTACTTGACAAGAATTCATCTTGTTAGGGTTAGGTTTTGGTATGGGGTTGGGGTTGGGGTTAAGGTTACAATTTTATGTTTTTAACAATTGATAGTGGAAAATTCCATGGGGACATATGGAAAGAAACAATTAAAGAAAACGAAGGGAACAGAACACCATTTGACAACTGATGCTGTTCTAGCAGAGGATGTTGTTAGTGTTCTGGAGGAGTAGGAATGTGTTGATACTCTAAAAACTGGACAACACTCATAAAAATACTGGCTGAGAAGCTGGGCTAGTTTCAGTTCTAGTGAAAGAAAAAAAAGAAGTAAATTACACACCATTGGTTCCTTTCTACATCAAGATAATCTTCTGTTCAGAGCTATTTTAAGCACATTGATGACAGCAAAAAAATTCAAACATCATTTATTGGTCTACTAAAGAGATTGTGTGCAAATGACTATTATAATTTGCCATAGGTCAAATTTGTAACGATAGTTAGTCCTCTAGAGAGCCAATATTCTAGCATCAAACAGACAGATGATCTGAATAGTGATCAGATACTTCTTCTAGAATATGCAGTAGGGATTAAACGAGGGAAAGCCAACACTAGATATGCTGCAGGGAAAATTGGGAAGATGGTTAACGTTAGTCTCCAGACTAATGTATTTGTGGACTCGAGACCTTTACCCTGAAAACATATCAAAACTACACAGCCTAATGCAGTTTATTGTTGCAGTGTATGCAGTTAGCTGGTTTGAAATTAAAAGAGACAATAAATTTCATAACCAGCAACTGCATATTTTTAATATGCTGCAAAAAATCAAAGTGCTATCACCTGAAATTCAAAAGATTGCGTTCAAAAATATCCAGCAGAATGCTTTTAGAAAAATATGTTGTATTCAATGTTTGAGAAAATATGTTGTATTCAATGCTTAAATCAAATGAACTGGAAGTGAGGGAAAAGCAATGAAAAAATTAACCAATTCACATAAAATTGATTAAAATGATTTCATCAATGTATAGTTTCATTTAAAAGTAAAATCCTAATTTCATAATAAAAATTAAAAATTAAGACAAGTTAAATAAATTTCGATGCCACACATTGGTCTCAATTGATCGACCTATTTGAAAATGAAGTTTGTGAGCCTGAATTGTGAAGAATTTTCAGATTATGAACTTCTGGAGTCATCAAAGGATGGGACAACATTAGTGTTGCTTGATTTGCCTTCACACTCACAAAGTGTCGAAAGGGCAGTAAAATTAACAACGGCAGCTCCCCAATCGGTCTATGGAATTGAAACAAGGCATAGGCATATCATTACAAAAGTTTTATGCTATGAAATGAGGCCTTCCTTTGCTTCAAAGGGCTCTTATGTAGAGCGGTTTAATATGATGGCATGATAAAAGTTGCTATTATTCTCACAACATTAAGGTATTTTTGTCATATCTTTTATAACTGTATTCCTTACAATTATTATATAAAATAGAAACTTAAAAGACACACCAGCAGATATTTTAGAGTGGTGTTCAAATTACGATGGTAGTTTATATTAAAATCATCATCCATTCATTTCTTTCTAGCAGAGTTCATACTTGTTTGCTTTTGTTCCATTGATAGCAAAAAAAAAAAAAAAAAAAAAAAACGCTACAACAATATCTTACAATGCTATTAGTGACGTATCTCAATTAATGAAGTAAAATGCAGCTGGGCTGTTAGGGTGGGGTGGGGGTTATAATTTCACTTTAAATGTTACTTTCGATATATTTCATTCATTGTATTTGAATAAAATAAATTGGCAAATTTTTCTGGATTGAAATTATAAGATTTTTAACATCAATTTCATAAGTAAATGTATCAAAAACAAGGATCTCAGAGGGACTTCATATTAGACGATATTTAAAACTAAATACTCAAAAATTGGTGAAATTTAGAAACCTACTTTTTAGTGTCAGTACTTATCATATTAATACCAAATTTTCACTGGTTGTGTCATTTTGATATTTTAAAAAAGGTGAAAATCGACCTACCCTAGTGTGTTCTTTCATTATTGATAAATGTTTGTACGTTTATGATTATGTGAACAAAATAATATTCATTTTTATTGTAGTTCCGTAGATCCGAAAACACCAATTATTGAACAAAAGATTGAATTACAAGGTAAATATATATTTGTCTCTTTTCAGAAAGTGTGGTGGTCTTTATTAATATTATAATTGCTTGGTTTTTACTCCTTTATGTATATATTCTCTTTCTCATAATTCCCTTAACTTTTTATAATCCCATGATTTCCTTTTCTTAAAAAGAGTTAGATGAAATGAGAAATTTCATCTAATGACTAATTGATTCACACAGCTTCTGGCTATATTGGTCTAATGTAAAATAAAAGATGAGATCATTATTTATTTAAGATTTATGATACACAAAAACATTTTTTAAAGTTGTTTCTTCTTCATGAATGTATATAATAGCTAATAGATGAAAATGTGTAAAATATATATGAAAAGGAATAGTTTGCATGTCTGTCCTCTCTGGGTGGCCCAAACAATTTGACCTTGTTGTTGGCATCTTTCCGTCCATTATAGACGATGGCAAAGAATATATATAAATAGGAATAGTTTGCATGTCTGTCCTCTCTGGGTGGCCCAAACGATTTGACCTTGTTGTTGCATCTTTCCGTCCATTAAGACGATGGCAAAGAATATATATAAATAGGAATAGTTTGCATGTCTGTCCTCTCTGGGTGGCCCAAACAATTTGACCTTGTTGTTGGCATCTTTCCGTCCATTAAGGACGATGGCAAAGAATATATATAAATAGGAATAGTTTGCCTGTCTGTCCTCTCTGGGTGGCCCAAACAATTTGACCTTATTGTTGGCATCTTTCCGTCCATTAAGACGATGGCAAAGAATATATATAAATAGGAATAGTTTGCATGTCTGTCCTCTCTGGGTGCCCCAAACAATTTGACCTTGTTGTTGGCATCTTTCCGTCCATTATAGACGATGGCAAAGATATATATAAATAGGAATAGTTTGCATGTCTGTCCTCTCTGGGTGGCCCAAACAATTTGACCTTGTTGTTGGCATCTTTCCGTCCATTAGAGATGGCAAAGAAATATATAAAAAGGAATAGTTTGCATGTCTGTCCTCTCTGGGTGGCCCAAACGATTTGACCTTGTTGTTGGCATCTTTCCGTCCATTAAGGACGATGGCAAAGAATATATATAAATAGGAATAGTTTGCATGTCTGTCCTCTCTGGGTGGCCCAAAATTTGACCTGTTGTTGGCATCTTTCCGTCCATTATAGGACGATGGCAAAGAATATATATAATAGGAATAGTTTGCATGTCTGTCCTCTCTGGGTGGCCCAAACGATTTGACCTTGTTGTTGGCATCTTTCCGTCCATTAAGGACGATGGCAAAAATATATATAAATAGGAATAGTTTGCCTGTCTGTCCTCTCTGGGTGGCCCAAACAATTTGACCTTGTTGTTGGCATATTTCCGTCATTAAGACGATGGCAAAGAATATATATAAATAGGAATAGTTTGCCTGTCTGTCCTCTCTGGGTGGCCCAAACGATTTGACCTTGTTGTTGGCATCTTTCCGTCCATTAAGGACGATGGCAAAGAATATATATAAATAGGAATAGTTTGCCTGTCTGTCCTCTCTGGGTGGCCCAAACAATTTGACCTTGTTGTTGGCATCTTTCCGTCCATTAAGGACGATGGCAAAAAATATATATAAATAGGAATAGTTTGCACCTTATTGGCCCAAACGATTTGACCTTGTTGTTGGCATCTTTCCGTCCATTAAGGACGATGGCAAAGAATATATATAAATAGGAATAGTTTGCATGTCTGTCCTCTCTGGGTGGCCCAAACAATTTGACCTTGTTGTTGGCATATTTCCGTCCATTATGACGATGGCAAAGAATATATAAAATAGGAATAGTTTGCCTGTCTGTCCTCTCTGGGTGCCCAAACGATTTGACCTTGTTGTTGGCATCTTTCCGTCCATTAAGGACGATGGCAAAGAATATATAAAAGGAATAGTTTTGTCTGTCCTCTCTGGGTGGCCCAAACAATTTGACCTTGTTGTTGGGGCTCCGTCATTATTAAGACGATGGCAAAAATATATATAAATAGGAATAGTTTGCATGATGTCTGGCCCAAACAATTTGACCTTGTTGGCATATTTCCGTCCATTATAGACGATGGCAAAGAATATATATAAATAGGAATAGTTTGCATGTCTGTCCTGTCTGGGTGGCCCAAACGTCAAAGAATAATTTCCTCTCTGGGGGGCCCAACGATTTGACCTTATTGTTGCATCTTATTAAGGACGATGGCAAAGAATATATATAAATAGGAATAGTTTGCATGTCTGTCCTCTCTGGGTGGCCCAAACGATTTGACCTTGTTGTTGGCATCTTTCCGTCCATTAAGGACGATGGCAAAAATATATATAAATAGGAATAGTTTGCATGTCTGTCCTCTCTGGGTGGCCCAAACGATTTGACTTGTTGTTGGCATCTTCCGTCCATTAAGGACGATGGCAAAGATATATATAAATAGGAATAGTTTGCATGTCTGTCCTCTCTGGGTGGCCCAACGATTTGACCTTATTGTTGCATCTTTCCGTCCATTAAGGACGATGGCAAAGAATATATATAAATAGGAATAGTTTGCATGTCTGTCCTCTCTGGGTGGCCCAAACGATTTGACCTTGTTGTTGGCATCTTTCCGTCCATTAAGGACGATGGCAAAGAATATATATAAATAGGAATAGTTTGCATGTCTGTCCTCTCTGGGTGGCCCAAACGATTTGACCTTGTTGTTGGCATCTTTCCGTCCATTAAGGACGATGGCAAAGAATATATATAAATAGGAATAGTTTGCATGTCTGTCCTCTCTGGGTGGCCCAAACGATTTGACCTTGTTGTTGGCATCTTTCCGTCCATTAAGGACGATGGCAAAGAATATATATAAATAGGAATAGTTTGCATGTCTGTCCTCTCTGGGTGGCCCAAACGATTTGACCTTGTTGTTGGCATCTTTCCGTCCATTAAGGACGATGGCAAAGAATATATATAAATAGGAATAGTTTGCATGTCTGTCCTCTCTGGGTGGCCCAAACATTTGACCTTGTTGTTGGCATCTTTCCGTCCATTAAGGACGATGGCAAAGAATATATATAAATAGGAATAGTTTGCATGTCTGTCCTCTCTGGGTGGCCCAAACGATTTGACCTTGTTGTTGGCATCTTTCCGTCCATTAAGGACGATGGCAAAGAATATATATAAATAGGAATAGTTTGCATGTCTGTCCTCTCTGGGTGGCCCAAACGATTTGACCTTATTGTTGCATCTTTCCGTCCATTAAGGACGATGGCAAAGAATATATATAAATAGGAATAGTTTGCATGTCTGTCCTCTCTGGGTGGCCCAAACGATTTGACCTTGTTGTTGGCATCTTTCCGTCCATTAAGGACGATGGCAAAGAATATATATAAATAGGAATAGTTTGCATGTCTGTCCTCTCTGGGTGGCCCAAACGATTTGACCTTATTGTTGGCATCTTTCCGTCCATTAAGGACGATGGCAAAGAATATATATAAATAGGAATAGTTTGCATGTCTGTCCTCTCTGGGTGGCCCAAACGATTTGACCTTTGTTGGCATCTTTCCGTCCATTAAGGACGATGGCAAAGAATATATATAAATAGGAATAGTTTGCATGTCTGTCCTCTCTGGGTGGCCCAAACGATTTGACCTTATTGTTGGCATCTTTCCGTCCATTAAGGACGATGGCAAAGAATATATATAAATAGGAATAGTTTGCATGTCTGTCCTCTCTGGGTGGCCCAAACGATTTGACCTTATTGTTGGCATCTTTCCGTCCATTAAGGACGATGGCAAAGAATATATATAAATAGGAATAGTTTGCATGTCTGTCCTCTCTGGGTGGCCCAAACGATTTGACCTTGTTGTTGGCATCTTTCCGTCCATTAAGGACGATGGCAAAGAATATATATAAATAGGAATAGTTTGCATGTCTGTCCTCTCTGGGTGGCCCAAACGATTTGACCTTGTTGTTGGCATCTTTCCGTCCATTAAGGACGATGGCAAAGAATATATATAAATAGGAATAGTTTGCATGTCTGTCCTCTCTGGGTGGCCCAAACGATTTGACCTTGTTGTTGGCATCTTTCCGTCCATTAAGGACGATGGCAAAGAATATATATAAATAGGAATAGTTTGCATGTCTGTCCTCTCTGGGTGGCCCAAACGATTTGACCTTGTTGTTGCATCTTTCCGTCCATTAAGGACGATGGCAAAGAATATATATAAATAGGAATAGTTTGCATGTCTGTCCTCTCTGGGTGGCCCAAACGATTTGACCTTGTTGTTGGCATCTTTCCGTCCATTAAGGACGATGGCAAAGAATATATATAAATAGGAATAGTTTGCATGTCTGTCCTCTCTGGGTGGCCCAAACGATTTGACCTTGTTGTTGGCATCTTTCCGTCCATTAAGGACGATGGCAAAGAATATATATAAATAGGAATAGTTTGCATGTCTGTCCTCTCTGGGTGGCCCAAACGATTTGACCTTATTGTTGGCATCTTTCCGTCCATTAAGGACGATGGCAAAGAATATATATAAATAGGAATAGTTTGCATGTCTGTCCTCTCTGGGTGGCCCAAACGATTTGACCTTATTGTTGGCATCTTTCCGTCCATTAAGGACGATGGCAAAGAATATATATAAATAGGAATAGTTTGCATGTCTGTCCTCTCTGGGTGGCCCAAACGATTTGACCTTGTTGTTGGCATCTTTCCGTCCATTAAGGACGATGGCAAAGAATATATATAAATAGGAATAGTTTGCATGTCTGTCCTCTCTGGGTGGCCCAAACGATTTGACCTTATTGTTGGCATCTTTCCGTCCATTAAGGAGGATGGCAAAGAATATAGATAAATAGGAATAGTTTGCATGTCTGTCCTCTCTGGTATTCTGTTGAGAGAGATACAAGGTCAAATCATTTTGGGCCACCCAAGAGGACAGAATGCAAACTATTCCTATTTATATTATTCTTTGCCATCTCCTTAATGGACGGAAAGATCGCCCAAAAATAAGGTCAAATCGTTGGGCCACCCAGAGAGGACAGACATGCAAACTATTCCTATTTATATATATTCTTTGCCATCGTCCCTTAATGGACGGAAAGATGCCACAAACAAGGTCAAATCGTTTGGGCCACCCAGAGAGGACAGACAGCAAAACTATCCTATTTATCTATATTCTTTGCCATCGTCCTAATGGACGGAAAGATGCCAACAATAAGGTCAAATCGTTTGGGCCACCCAGAGAGGACAGACAGCAAACTATTCCTATTTATCTTATTTCTTTGCCACCTCCTAATGGACGGAAAGATGCCAACAATAAGGTCAAATCGTTTGGGCACCCAGAGAGGACAGACATGCAAACTATCCTATTTATATATAATTCTTTGCCATCGTCCTTAATGGACGGAAAGTGCCTAACAATAGGTCAAATCGTTGGCCACCCGGAGAGAAGAATGCAAACTTATCCTATTATATATATTCTTGCCATCGGTCCCTAATGGACGGAAAAGATGCCAACAATAAGGTCAAATCGTTCTGGGCCACCAGAGAGGACAGGACATGCAACACTATTCCTATTTATTATATATTCTTTCATCAACGTCCTTAATGGACGGAAGATGCCAACAACAAGTCAAATCATTTGGGCCACCCAGACAGGACAGACATGCAAACTATTCCTATTTATATATATCTTTACCATTCGTCCTTAATGGACGGAAAGATGCCAAACAATAAGGTCAAATATCGTTGGGCCACCCAGAGAGGACAGACATGCAAACTATTCCTATTTTATATTTTCTTGCCATCGTCCTTAATTACGGAAAGCATGCCTAACAATAAGGTCAAATCGTTGGGCCACCCAGAAGAGGAGAGATTATGCAAACTATTCCTTATTTTATATATATTCTTTGCCATCGTCTCCTAATGGGACGGAAAGATGCCAACAACACAAGATCGAACCTTTGGGCCCCAGAGAGGACAGACAGCAAACTATTCCCTATTTATATATTCTTTGCCATCGTCTATAATGGACGGAAATATGCCAACAACAAGGTCAAATTGTTTGGGCCCACCCAGAGAGGACAGACATGCAAACTATTCTATTTATATTATAGTCTTTTACCATCGTCCTTAATGGACGGAAAGATGCCAACACAAGATCAAATCGTTTGGGCCACCCAGAGAGGACGACAATGCAAACTATTCCTATTTTATATATATCTTTCCATCGTCCTAATGGACGGAAAGATGCCAACAAATCAAGGTCAAATCATTTGGGGCCACCCGGAGGAACAGACATGCAAACTATTCCTATTTATATAATAGTCTTTAACCATCGTCTTAATGGACGGAAAGATGCCAACAAGATCAAATCGTTTGGGCCACCCAGAGAGGACAGACAGGCAAACTATTCCTATATTATAATATATTCTTTGCCATCCTCCTTAATGGACGGACAGATGCCAAACAAACAAGGTCAAAATGTGGCCACCCAGAAGAAGACAGACATGCAAACTATTCCTATTTTATATATATTCTTTGCCATCGTCCTTAATGAACGGAAAGATGCTAACAATAATTCAAATCGTTGGGCCCCCAGAGAGGACAGACAGGCAAACTATTCCTATTTATATATATTCTTTGCCAAACGTCCTTAATGGACGGAAGATGCCAACAACAAGGTCAAATCGTTTTGGGCCACCCAGAGAAGACAGACATGCAAACTATTCCTATTTATATATATTCTTTGCCATACGTCCTTAATAAACGGAAAGATGCCTAACAAAAGGTCAAATGTTGGGCCCCCAGAGAGGACAGATATGCAAACTATTCCATATTTATATATATTCTTTGCCATCGTCCTTAATGGACGGAAAGATGCAACAACAATGTCAAATCGTTTGGGCCACCCAGAGAGGACAGAGTGCAAACTATTCCTATTTATATATTATTCTTTGTCAACGTCCTTAATGGACGAAAAGATGCAACAACAAGGTCAAATCGTTTGGGCCACCCAGAGAGGACAGACATGCAAACTATTCCTATTTATATATATTCTTGTCACGTCCTTTAATGGACGGAAAGATGCCAACAACAAAGTCCAATCTTTGGGCCACCCAGAGAGGACAGCATGCAAACTATTCCTATTTATATATATCTTTCCATCGTCCTTAATGGACGGAAAGATTGCCAACAACCAAGTCAAATCGTTTGGGCCACCCAGAGAGGACAGACAGCAAACTATTCCTATTTATATATATTCTTGCCATCGTCCTTAATGGACGGAAAGATGCCAACAACAAGGTCAAATCGTTTGGGCCACCCAGAGAGGACAGAATGCAAACTATTCCTATTTATATATATTCTTTGTCAACGTCCTTAATACGGAAAGATGCCAACAATAAGGTCAAATCGTTTGGGCCACCCAGAGAGGGCAGATATGCAAACTATTCCTATTTATATAATTCTTTGCCAACGTCCTTAATGGACGGAAAGATCTAACAAACAAGGTCAAATCGTTTGGGCCACCCAGAGAGGACAGAACATGCCAACTATTCCTATTTATATATATTCTTTGCCATTCGTCCTTAATGGACGGAAAGATGCAACAACAAGGTCAAATGTTTGGGCCACCCAGAGAGGACAGACATGCAAACTATTCCTATTTATATATATTCTTCTGTCAACGTCCTTAATGACGGGACAGATGCCAACAACAAAGTCAAATCATTTGGGCCACCAGAGAGGACAGCATGAAAACTATTCCTATTATAATATAGTCTTTACCATCGTCCTTAATGGACGGAAAGATGCAACAACAAGATCAAATCGTTGGGCCACCAGAGAGGACAGACAGGCAAACTATTCCTATTTATATATATTCTTGCCATCGTCCTTAATGGACGGAAAGATGCCAACAACAAGGTCAAATCGTTTGGGCCACCCAGAGAGGAACAGAAATGCAAACTATTCCTATTTTATATAATTCTTTGCCATCGTCCTTAATGGACGGAAATGCCAACAACAAGGTCAAATCGTTTGCGGCCACCCAGAGAAGACAGACATGCAAACTATTCCTATTTTATATATATTCTTTGCCATCGTCCTTAATAAACGGAAAGATGCTAACAATAAGGTCAAATCGTTGGGCACCCAGAGAGGACAGATATGCAAACTATTCCTATTTATATATATTCTTTGCCATCGTCCCTAATGGACGGAAAGATGCCAACAATAAGATCGAATCTTGGGGCCACCCAGAGGAGGACAGACATGCAAACTATTCCTATTTATATATTATCTTTGCCATCGTCTTAATGGACGAAAATGCCAACAACAACAAGGTCAAATTGTTTGGCCACCCAGAGAGGACAGACATGCAAACTATTCTATTTATATATATTCTTTGCCATCGTCCTATAATGGACGGAAAATATGCAACAAACAAGGTCAAATCGTTTGGGCCACCCAGAGAGGACAGACATGCAAACTATTTCCTATTTATATATATTCTTTGCCATCGTCCTTAATGGACGGACAGATGCCAACAACAAGGTCAAATCGTTTGGGCCACCCTAGAGAGGACAGACAGCAAACTATTCCTATTTATATATATTCTTGCCATCGTCCTTAATGGACGGAAAGATGCCACAACAACATAAGGTCAAATCGTTTGGCCACCCAGAGAGGACAGCATGCAAACTATTCCTATTTATATATATTCTTTGCCATCCTCCTTAATGGACGGGAAAGATGCCAACAACAAGGTCAAATCGTTTGGGCCACCCGGAGGAGACAGACATGCAAACTATTCTATTTATATATATTGTTTGCCATCGTCCTTAATGGACGGAAAGATGCTAACAATAAGTCAAATCGTTTGGGCCACCCAGAGAGGACAGAATGCAAACTATTCCTATTTATATATATTCTTTTGCCATCGTCCTCTAATGGACGGAAATGCCAACAATAAGGTCAAATCGTTTGGGCCACCCAGAGAGGACAGACATGCCAAACTATTCCTATTTATACATATTCTTTGCCGTCCTTAATGGACGGAAAAGATGCCAACAACAAAGGTCAAATCGTTTGGGCCACCCAGAGAGGACAGACATGCAAACTATTCCTATTTATATATATCTTTACATCGTCCTTAATGGACGGAAAAGATGCCAACAACAAGTCAAATCGTTGGGCCACCCAGAGAGACCGACATGCAAACTATTCCTATATTTATATATATTCTTTGCCATCGTCCTTAATGGACGGAAAGATGCCAACAATAAGGTCAAATCGTTTGGGCCACCCAGAAGGACAGACATGCAAACATATTCCTATTTATATATTATTCTTTTGCCATCGTCCTTAATGGACGGAAAATGCCAACCAACAAGGTCAAATTGTTTGGGCCACCCAGAGAGGACAGACATGCAAACTATTCCTATTTAATATATAGTCTTTGCCATCGTCCTTTAATGACGGAAAGATGCCAACAATAAGGTCAAATCGTTTGGGCCACCCGAGACAGGACAGACATGCAAACTATTCCTATTTATATATATTCTTTGCCATCGTCCTATAATGGACGGAAAATGCCAACAAAAGGTCAAATTGTTTGGGGCCACCAGAGAGGACAGACATGCAAACTATTCCTATTTATATATAGTCTTTGCCATCGTCCTATAATGGACGGAAATATGCCAACAATCAAGTCAAATTGTTTGGGCCACCCAGAGAGGACAGATAGGCAAACTATTCCTATTTATATATATTTCTTTGCCATCGTCCTTAATGGACGGAAAAGATGCCAACAAAAGTCAAATCGTTTGGCCACCACCGAGAGGACAGACATGCAAACTATTCCTATTTATATATATTCTTTTGCCATCGTCTATAATGGACGGAAATATGCCAACAACAAGGTCAAATTGTTTGGCCACCCAGAGAGGACAGACATGCAAACTATTCCTATTATATATATTCTTTGCCATCGTCCTTAATGGACGGAAAGATGCCAACAACAAGGTCAAATTCGTTTGGGCCACCCAGAGAGGACAGACATGCAAATATTCCTATTTATATATATTCTTTGCCATCGTCCTTAATAAAACGGAAAGATGCCTAACAATAAGGTCAAATCGTTGGGCCACCCAGAGAGGACAGATATGCAAACTATTCCTATTTATATATATTCTTTGCCATCGTCCCTAATGGACGGAAAGATGCCAACAAAAGATCAAATCCTTTGGGCCACCCAGAGAGGACAGACAGCAAACTATTCCTATTTTTTATATTTCTTTGCCATCGTCTATAATGGACGGAAAGATATGCCAAAAAGGTCAAATCGTTTTGGCCACCCAGAGAGGACAGAACATGCAAACTATCCTATTTTATATATATTCTTTGCCATCTTCCTTAATGGACGGAAAGATGCCAACAAAAGGTCAAATCGTTTGGGCCACCCAGAGAGGACAGACATGCAAACTATTCCTATTATATATATATTCTTTGCCCTCGTCTATAATGGACGGAAATATGCCAACAACAAGGTCAATTGTTTGGGCACCCAGAGAGGACAGACATGCAAACTATTCCTATTATATATATTCTTTGCCATCGTCCTTAATGGACGGAAAGATGCCAACATAAGGTCAATCGTTTGGGCCACCCAGAAGGACAGACATGCAAACTATTCCTATTATATATATTCTTTGCCATCGTCTATAATGGACGGAAAATGCCAACAACAAGGTCAAATTGTTTGGGCCACCCAGAGAGGACAGACATGCAAACTATTCCTATTTATATATATCTTTGCCATCGTCCTATAATGGACGGAAATATGCCAACAAACAGTCAAATGTTTGGGCACCCAGAGAGGACAGATAGCAAACTATTCCTATTTATATATATTCTTTGCCATCGTCCTTAATGGACGGAAGATGCCAACAATAAGGTCAAATCGTTTGAGACCACCCAGAGAGGACAGACATGCAAACTATTCCTATTTATATATATCTTTGCCATCGTCTTTAATGGACGGAAAGATGCCAACACCAAGTCAAATTGTTTGGGCCACCCAGAGAGGACAGACATGCAAACTATTCCTATTTAATATATACTTTGCCATCGTCCTTAATGGACGGAAAGATGCCAACAACAAGGTCAAATCGTTTGGGCCACCAGAGAGGACAGACATGCAAAACTATTCCTATTTATATATATTCTTTGCCATCGTCCTTAATAAACGGAAAGATGCAACAATAAGGTCAAATCGTTGGGCCACCCAGAGAGGACAGATATGCAAACTATTCCTATTTATATATATTCTTTGCCATCGTCCTTAATGGACGGAAAGATGCCAACAACGAAGACGATCCTTTGGGCCACCCAGAGAGGACAGACGGCAAAACTATTCCTATTTATTATATATTCTTTGCCATCGTCTATAATGGACGGAAAGATGCCAACAAGGTCAAATTGTTTGGGCCACCCAGAGAGGACAGAATGCAAACTATTCCTATTTATATATATTCTTTGCCATCGTCCTCTAATGGACGGAAAGATGCAACAAACAAGGTCAAATCGTTTTGGGCCACCCAGAGAGGACAGACATTGCAAACTATTCCTATTATATATATTCTTTGCCATCGTCTTAATGGACGGAAAATGCCAACAACAAGGTCAAATGTTTGGGCCACCCAGAGAGGACAGACATGCAAACTATTCCTATTTATATATATTCTTTGTCATCGTCCTAATGGACGGAAAGATGCCAACAACAAGGTCAAATCGTTTGGGCCACCCAGAGAGGACAAGACATGAAACTATTCCTATTTATTTATATTCTTTGCCATCGTCTTAATGGACGGAAAGATGCAACAATAAGGTCAAATTGTTTGGGCCACCCAGAGAGACAGACATGCAAACTATTCCTATTTATATATATTCTTTGCCATCGTCCTTAATGGACGGAAAGATGCAACAATAAGGTCAAATCGTTGGCCACCCAGAGAGGAAGAATGCAAACTATTCCTATTTATATATATTCTTTCATCGTCCTAATGGACGGAAAGATGCCAACAATAAGGTCAAATCGTTTGGGCCACCCAGAGAGGACAGACATGCAAACTATTCCTATTTATTATATATCTTTCCATCGTCCTTAATGGACGGAAAATGCCAACAAACAAGTCAAATCGTTTTGGGCCACCCAGAGAGGACAGACATGCAAACTATTCCTAATTATATATATTCTTTGCCATCTCCTTAATGGACGGAAGATGCCAACAACAAGGTCAAATCGTTTGGGCCACCCAGAGAGGACAGACATGGCAAACTATTCCTATTTATATTATTCTTTGCCATCGTCCTTAATAAACGGAAAGATGCAACAATAAGGTCAAATCGTTTGGCCCCCCAGAGAGGACAGACATGCAAACTATTCCTATTTTACTATATATTCTTTGCCATCGTCCTCTAATGGACGGAAAGATGCCAACAACAAGGATCAAAATCTTTTGGGCCACCCAGAGAGGACAGACATGCAAACTATTCCTATTTATATATATTCTTTGCCATCGTCCTAATGGACGGAAAGATGCAACAATAAGGTCAAATCGTTTGGGCCACCCAGAAGGACAGACATGCAAACTATTCCTATTTATTATATTCTTTGCCATCTTCCTAATGGACGGGAAAATGCCAACAACAAGGTCAAATTGTTTGGCCACCCAGAGAGGACAGACATAGCAAACTATTCCTATTTCATATATTTTCTTTGCCATCGTCCTTAATGGACGGAAAGATGCCAACAATAAGGTCAAATCGTTTGGCCCCACCCAGAGAGACAGACACTTGCAAACTATTCCTATTTATATATATTCTTTGCCATCGTCTTAATGGACGGAAGATTGCCAACAACAAGTCAAATCTGTTTGGGCCACCAGAGAGACAGGACATGCAAAACTATCCTATTTATATATATTCTTTGCCATCGTCCTAATAAGACGGAAAAGATGCCAACAACAAGGTCAAATCGTGGGCCACCCAGAGAGGACAGATCAGCAAAACTATTCCTATTTATATATATTCTTGCCATCGTCTATAATGGACGGAAAATATGCCAACAAACAAGGTCAAATTGTTTTGGGCCACCCAGAGAGGACAGACATGCAAACTATTCCTATTTATATATATTCTTTGCCATCGTCCCTTAATGGACGGAAAGATGCCAACAACAAGGTCAAATCGTTTGGGCCACCCAGAGAGGACAGACATGCAAACTTTCCTATTATATATATTCTTTGCCATCGTCTATAATGGACGAAAATGCCAACAAACAAGTCAAATTGTTTGGGGCCACCAGATGAGGACAGACATGCCAAACTATTTCCTATTTAAATATATTCTTTGTCATCGTCCTTAATGGACGGAAAGATGCCAAACAACAAGGTCAAATCGTTTGGGCCACCCAAGAGGGACAGACATGCAAACTATTCCTATTTATATATATTCTTTGCCATCGTCCTTAATGGACGGAAAGATGCCAACAAAGGTCAAATCGTTTGGGCCACCCAGAGAGGACAGACATGCCAAACTATTCCTATTTATATATATTCTTTGCCATCGTCCTCTAATGGACGGAAATATGCCAACAACAAGGTCAAATTGTTTGGCACCCAGAGAGGACAGATAGGCAACTATTCCTATTTATATTATTCTTTGCCATTCTCCTTAATGGACGGAAGATGCCAACATAAGGTCAAATCGTTGGGCCACCACCCAGAGAGGACAACATGCAAACTATTCCTATTTATATATATTTCTTTTTGCCATCGTCTATAATGGAACGGAAATATGCAACAACAAGTCAAATTGTTTGGGCCNGTCTGTGAAGATTGTTGCGTAACCACAAGAAGATTACAAAGCTGTTACAGTGAGAATGATTATCATGAGGGGTTGTGGAGAGTGGTAATTTCCAACTGATATAGAGATCATTGTATTAAATATCCCATTTTGTCATTTGTACTTGTCATTTATGGTCTTTTTCAAACTGTATGTTCTTCTCTAAAATGGGTCTACCCTGTCACGATCTTCGACAGCTCTGTCTTGTTGGTCAGCCAATCATTCTCCGGTCTGCTACTACTCCTAAACTAAACCTACAGCCACATATATGCATATATCGTGGCTGATACATCACTCGATTACATAGAGACAATGGAGCTGGAAATCTTGCTGAAAATCTTTACAAATATTTCAAGTTGAGTCCATAATTATTTTTAAATATATAAGCGAGCATTCGCACACCATTTCTAACATCAAACAGGCTTGTTTACAAAATCGTACGAATGATCCTGCGTTAATAATCGGAAGGCTTAAAGCTATTTATTTGTCTAAGAATTATCATTAATCTTACTCCATAACGTTTATACAAAAAGCTCTGTAATGGTGAAACAAATGGCCAGTACTAGGGCTCACTTCAAATGTTTGAATTGAAAAATTGCGGTAGAAAATTCTTTACTTTATGATAACATAATTTAAAATGACATTTTTGACCCATTTTTAGATAATATAACATGTCCGAAAAAAAATTTAAAATGAAATATGTGCATTTTGGGGATGTTGCATGGGCACTGCAAATATTTAACAGCTTGAAATTTATTCTAAAATATATTATCCAATTAATGTTAGATTTTATAAAACAAAAACATTTCTTCTTACATATATTATACAAAAGTTATGAATGTTTTGAAACTTTTAAAGTTGTCTTTATTATCTGGGCATTATAATGTTATGGAATAGTTTTTCAAATATATTTGTAAAATATGCTTATTTATAATGTTGAGAAACATAAAAACTATGAAATAATAACTAGAAAAACGCCACTTAAATATATGAACACACCTTTTCCACTGTATATGATGGAAAAGCATAAAATAGAATCAAAAATCACAATTGAAAGTCGTGTGTCAAAAGGAACCTTCAATATCCACGGTCATGTTCGACTTTGTTATATTTTCCCATACTTTGCAAACATAAAAATTGTTTCACGTTCACTGAATTTGTCTTTGTCTTGTAACATATTCAGTATGTACACAATAGCCATTTTGTCTACAATCATCAGAAGACACCATTCTAACTTTTAAAAATCATGAAATATTACTCAATTTTCCTCCACAAATTTTGTATTCATCTAAGATGTCACTAGTACCTGGCCAACACACAACCTAACATCACATCTACATTGATTCCAACAGCCAATATGCTGCTTCGATACACAACCCTTCAATAAATGTGATATTTTAAATCGGTACCACGTATCATTACAAAGATTACTCAATCCTGTTCTTTAATGGGTTGTTGTAACATGTAATCTCAGGTTCACTTGAACACAGTCTGGTTCAGTGCTGCAAAGGCGCTGACCGTGATGATGCTGATTGCTACGAATCCGTCGGTACCGTCTGAATGCAGCGGCGTTCCAGGCATCATATCACCGAATAGTTCAACCTGACGAACACAGTTCACTTCGTATGGTACTGTTGTGCGGTCATTAGGGGGTCAATATCTTAAGAACAAAACCGACGGCAACAAATGTAGAATAATCGTAATTCACAACTCAAGGGTAGACCAATACAGTACAGAGAAGTGCGGAATATGCCCGACAATAAGAGTTATGAGCTGACTTCCGCATTGGCTTACTCTTCAAGCATATTTGTCCCCTGTCTATCATATAGTAAAGTCGGCGCATTCCATTAGTTTATAGGTATTATCACACTAAAAACACCCCTCCTAGATTCTATCCACAGGAGTCTTAATATTTTTATCTCTCGGATCTTATATTGATTAAATTCCGTCGCTCTTCATTTTCTTGAAGAATTGTTGTTGAGGCTGCTGTGGAGTAGTAAGTAAAATGGCGTATATTACATCCATACCTCCCTCTGTTGCTCGGGGACCGCTGTTAACATCTGCCGTCAAGCGTTTTCTTAATTGGTTTGAGGTGTCTCTTATGGGAACTGGGACCTTCGAAAATACACTATATTGCCGATCCTCTTTTTGTTATTTTTTTCCCAAGCTCCAGAAAGTCTATGTATCTTTTTCGAGGCATTCGAAGTAGTATTTCTCACCAGGGAAGGTACCGCTTCTTTGCTCCGTCGTAGATCTTCCTGGTTTTGTCTGTCTCGAAGGAGCAAAATATAGCAACAAATTGGTGTGCTCAGTTCGTCTCTCCAGTTTGCGGAATAGAAGGCAGACCTTTTCGAGTCCGTCCAATCGCACAGTCGGACGACAGCTCCCTTCGTATCGTCTGTAATACGAATCAAAAACTCTAATCTTCAATCTGTGCGTGAATTTGCATAAAAGTTTCTATCCCTGTGCCGATAGCATTCTGTTTAATAATCGCCGTTTCTACTTGTTGTCTGCACCATCCTTCCACCCGATCCTTGAACCGTGCCTGCACCCCCACCGCGGAGTACTACGCGCCAACACATTTCACAATCACACGCCACAGCCCGCACCTAGAAGAGACCCACGGGCCAACCAATCGCATCCAACAAGAGCGGCGACCCGCATATCACTGCACATGCCACCCGGCTCGCCTGGCAAAGGCCCTAACGCATTCGGGCTGCTCCTCGTCAGTTACTATAGCTTTTCATTAAACAATGCATTAATTATGATAGCTTGTGTCTTCAATTGAGATTTGGTCACATCAAACAATTTGTTCAGTTTATGTACCAGTCTTCTTCACATGATGTTCAATTTGTAACTGTCCTTCTTCTCTGTAGCTCGAATTTCGCTTGCTCTTCCGTTTGCAACTGTATCTTTCCTTGAGATAATTGTAGCCTCGAAATTCGTTGCCTGATCCATATTGCCAATTGTCTTTTCCAGCAACAATATTATTTTGGGCTACAATTCTGTTGGCGTGTGCTGGATTATAAATATTCTAACATTTGTGCCTTAAACATCCTATCATGTTAAAGTATATATGTAGAATGAAACGAACCCCAAATCAGACGATGTCGTCCAGATGAGAGAAAACCGAATAAACATAAGAACTCTGAATGCAATCCCACGTAAATATTCTTTTTTGTTTTTCGTACAACTTACCTTTTCTTTCAGCAAGCTGTTATTCTTCTCATCTGTAATATAAATCCTTAGAACAAAACGCCTTTTTTGCTTATTTGTGACTGATGAGCTGTTTTTTGGGTACGGTGTCTGTTTTTTTTATAAAAAAGAATCTGTAGAGTCTTTTGGAGATCCTTAATCGTCTTTCCAAGTTTTGGTCGTAAAAACAAACAGATAGAGTTGTGTGAAGTCGTTTGCAATCCCTGTCTCCTGGTGTTGTTGTTGTAACGAACCTGCGTAAGTTACTTCGAATCCTCCGTCGCCAGTTGTTGTGGTTTTAAGGGCCAAAATAGAACAAAACGACAGGGTAAGACATGTAGGAAAATGTATTAAACAAAAGGATAGACATTTCCAGTATAGAGAAGTGGAAAAATACGTCGACATAGAGTAATGAGCTGAATCGCATTGGCTTACTCTTCAAGCCATAATCGCCCTGTTACTTATAGTAACAGTCGGCGCATTCCATTAGTCTATAGGGTATGACACCTATAGCAGTAGGTAACTCGAATCGGCAAAATTTGGCTGGGTTCGTTATCGAGCAAGAAAATGTGTGAACTCACCTTCTTTCTACCTATAGAGTGGAAATTCTGTGCTTTTCAATTCTTTGTGCAGCCCCTTACACTGCAACGAGTCTAATTTGTTGCAAAAGGTGCTCCTTCGTGGCAGATTTGAGTACCTTGTGCTCCTATCAAGGTCTGTCCTTCTTGAGTTGTGTTTTCATGTTTAGTTCCATAACTTGCCATGGTTATTTGTGTCGCATCATTATCAACTTTTAAACTTTTCGAAATTTAACTGCGAGGCGGGTTTTTAAACCGCCTCGCAGCGCCATATAAAGTACGAAAGACGTGGAGTCGTAATATGCAAATGCTCGCTCCACAATTTGTATTCATACTTTATCTGGTCACAGGGGCAGTTTCATTCTGCTTGTGCTTTTATATACATCGATGGGTTATTTCAATTAACTAGGCAATAGTGTCGATACAGAACTGCTTTTGGAGGAAGTGAATCCCTGTTCCAACAGTTTCAGTGTTTTTGTGTTCTGAAATAAATGCATTCGCGTTTGATGGTTTCTGAAATATATTGTTTTTTGCTTTAGAATAATTTATAATAAAATGGATTGCTAATATCATAGGGTAATAAAATCAAATGATTAAATTACTGACACTATTTAATGCCCTAATTCAGGAGAGGATATCAAATTAGGAAAGCTCTTCGCCCAGAAGAAACATTCAAGGTTTCGAGTACCAGATGGGCGTGAGATTCCAGTCGAGCTTCCTTATTGAAAGAGACGAAGCTTTGGGTGTGGAGTAGCATTTGTTACTGTGTCTTCGGATTGACTTACAGGAAAGATTCAGTGACTGGCACTTGTGGTTCTCTGTCGTCAACTGTATTTCTTCCATGTATACATAATATGCCTGTTACCCTGAGTGATAAGAGATCGTTTGCCTTGTGATACTCTCGTTCGCGAAGGAACTGTCTCAGCTTCGATCTGATGGGAATATACTGGTACCTTAAACATGGCAAATGAGGATCATAAGCACTGAATAACAAGTTTCTGGTATGATATGACAGGGAAATGCGAATGGGAATCGTAAATATTCATCGATAACGGTTAGTGTATATTGATACTCGTTTTGAATGTATAGGGCCTTTGAAGTCTACATTCAGTCTGGAAATGATTCGGTGGCTTTTATGAGCGTACTACTTTATACTAAAAAACTGAGTTTTTATTCGCGCAGATTTCCAATTTTATTATTCTTTTACGTCGTTACTGGAACATGGTAATTTTCTGTTTGGTTTTGGTTTCTCTTGTTTATGGAAATCAGTGTTCGTCGATTATTTAGTGCCAAATATATCCTTTTTAGAAGAACGGTAGTGGTACTATTTAATCCGTAGCTGGTGGTTGAAGCGGTCCATACCTTTCCCAATGGAATACAAAAGTGCACGTAATAGTACAACCAGAGTTCAGAAATCACTACGATGTCACAGTCCAGCACGTTAACCACTATGCAGTCCTTAACTTAGCAATAACGTGATGTGACTGGAAGAATTATATACGTACGCGATTAGTAATGTTTTATTACATATGCGTACTTATTAGTAAGCTATTCGATATTTTTTCTCTTTTTCTCTTTAACTACTAACAACACTTTTTCTTTTCTTAATTATTACAACAGTCTACGGCAGATTATTTTTATTGTACTTTTGAGAACTTATTTTGATGAGAAACCCTCTTTATTCAATGAAGAAACAAAAAACAAATATTTAAGTTAAACTTGGATCCAATACGTACGTATGCTAAATTTCGTTGCACTATATCAAAACGTTTGAGAATCTAAGGACAACTATTCTCAATTATTAAATTAGAACCCCCTTCCGTTGAAACATAAAATACTTTACAACATTCCCCTGTGTCTATAAGTAATCATTATTACTAAATTGATTGTACTAAGTCAATTGAACACTGAACGGACAGTCTTTTCCGGTTGCTCCAAGGAAGCGATAAAATGAATGTTTTTTTTTTCTTTTGAATAAGGGAAGGATGATTCTTTTAATTTTTCATGATTCAAATTGCATACATTTATGTACAAATTTTGTTTACTGATTTGTTTATTATATACGAAATAAGTTAAATTTCCACCATATATATATTTACCAACCCTCTGTACGAGCAGGATATGACAACGTAAGGTCAATTTCTAAGCAGAGTTAACAGGTTTGAATTCAGAGTTTTCCTCTCCTAGACCGGTTCGCTGACCATGGTAAAGAGCCAGTCTGCCTTACTATTACCATAGCTTGAGGCAGAGTAGGATTCGATACCTTTCCCAAAGGGATTTAGCGCTAAGTTGAAATGCAATTACACGTCAAGGATTTGAAACTCGGGGCGACGAGTCCATTCCTATGACTTTAACCATTACACCACGCGTTAGCCCCACATATAAGTTATACAATACTACGTATTTTTAACCTATGCCTAGATCTTGGAAAAGGAAATATTCTTTTTAATTCTGTTATTATCTATTCATTAATTAATACTTATCATCTTTGTTATTATATATTCTAGTTATTTGTAATTATTATTATTAAACGCTAATATAGAGTGATGTTTGTATTTATACATCGTTACATACATTTTCTTTAGTTTTTCTTTTCAAATTTGCACAGAGTATTTCGTAACAGTTTCAGTACCATGAACTTTGCATTTAAATTTTCAAACTTATGTTTTCAAAATATGTAAAAGATTAAATGAACTTTCGACAACTATATGTATGTATTTATGTAGATATTCCTTATTCATTTATTAACGCGCGTTATATTTATTCGTAGGAGAAGTCTTAAACTGAACTAAATAAACGTAAGTTCTAATGATAAATGATTAAAAAAACGTAAGTTTATTTATATCGGTTTATTCATTTAGAACTCATTTTAAGATAGATAATAAAATAATAATTTATATATACATAATAATATCAATAATAATAATATAAATAAATAAAATTCCAATTCGATCTACTTCCACTTCAGAAAATAGACTTCGGTCCGACGGTAAACGTTAAAAACATTATCGTAATGCTATTGGAAATACAGCAAAGCAGTTTGTTTGATAATGAGTATGCGACAATTTTGCGAAATATGTCCTTAACTGAAGCAGTACTGGTTGAAATTTAATAGATTCGATAATCAATAGCATAAGTATATGTATATGTTAGGAGCAGCGACTGGTCTTCTGTTGGCCTTTTTACATCATACAGTGGTAGATACAGAAAACGAGCTAGCGGGCGCCTCAATGTTAAACAAGCACCACAAAGAGGAGTGAGGCATGCTCAATTAGAGTAGCCTCCACACAAAAATTAGCAGAAAGAAGCCAGATAATACATCCACATCAAGAATCACTGTGTTAGTCAGTGCATCAAAGGGACGATTCACATCAAGGGTGTGGCTGCTCAGCCACTGATTCACCATATGCAGTAACAACTTCTTATTATTTTAATATCTTCACATACGTGGCAGTACAAGAAGGGAAAATGCCAAAACCAAGGTCACAATCGTTTGGGCCACCCAGAGAGACGGACAGCGCAAAACCTTTCTATTTTATATATTTTCTTCCATCGCTCCTTAATGGAACGGAAAGATGCCAACAACTAAGGTCAAATCTTTTGGGTCCACCCCAGAGAGGACAGACAGCAACTTGCCTATATACACTTCTATCTCGCTCAGTATCCTGTATCGCGCCGGACCACACCTGTCATACTAATATCAGATCGTTGTGGCGATCATCGAGAGTACAGACAGCAACCTCTATTCCTATTTATCGTATCTATTATACCCTTGCCATCGTCCGTCTAAGTAGACGGAAAGATCCAACAATAAGGTACAAATCGTCTTGAACCCTACTTAGGAGGACAGACAGGCAACATATTCCTATTTATTAAGATACTTGCCATCGTTCCTTAATGGACGGAAAGCATGCTAACAACAATGGTACAAATCCTTTTGGCCCACCATGAGGGACAGACTAGGCAAACATAATTCATCCTAGTTTAACTCTAGAGATATCATAATCTTGCTCATCTCGCTCAAGAGACGTGACACATGATGACCAGACACAACCGTGTACCATCCTCTGCCACCAGAGAGGACAGCACACGCGCAAACTATTCCTAATCGTACTATAGATGATCGCCTCGTCACAATGGACGGATAACGAGTGCGCGGACGAGAGACTAGGCGTATCTATCGTTTTGTCGTCACCAGCGAGGAGCAGACATATGCAAACTATTCCTATTATACTTTACTCGTCTGCTAATGACGGTCCTTAATGGATCGCGACAGATGTCCAACAACCAAGTCAAATCATTTGGGCCATCAGAGGGGACAGACATGCAAACATCCTATCCCCGGTTATATCTATTTCTTACATGTCCGTTAATGACGGAAAGATGCAACAACAAGATCACAATCCTTTGTGCTGCCCACCATGAGATGGACAGAAGCGCAAAACGATTCCATTATAATATATTCATTCCTCTACTCGTCCTAATGGCACGTGGAATATAGCCACACAACAAGTCAAATACGGTTCGGGCCCACCAGTGAGAGGCACAGACATGCAAAACCCTACTGTTAATCCGCCTCTTACATACTTATATATATTATTCTTTGCCATCGTCCTTAATAAACGCGAAAGCATGACGTTAACAATAATACGGCAATAGTCGTCCTTGGCCCCCAGCGACGAGACAAGATATGCAAACTATTCCTATTTACTATATTTCTTGCCATCGTCCCTAATGACGAAAGATTGCCAACAACAAGATCAGAATCCTTTGGCCACCCAAGAGGAAGACAGGCACATATCTATTCCTATTCTGATATAATTCTTTGCCATCCGTCTATAATGGACGAAATATGCACATATCAAGGTCAATAATCTGTTTGGGCGCCAACCCACAGAGGACAGACATGCAAAACTTTCCTAATTTATATATATTCTTGCAATCGTTCCCTAATGGACGTGAAAGATGCAACAATAAGGTCAAATGTTTGGCGCCAGCCAAGAGAGGACAGACATGCAAAACCTATTTCCTATTTAATATATTCTTTGCCATCGTCTATACTGACGGAAAGATTGCAACAAACAGCGTCAAATTGTTGTGGCGCCACCCAGAGAGGACAGCATGCAACACGTCATTCCTATGTTATAATATATCTTTGCCATCGTCCTTAAGGACGGCAAAAGATGCCAACACAAGGTCAAATCGTGCTTCGGCGTTCCACCCCAGAGAGGACAGAAGCAACTATTCTATTTATATATCTTTGCCAATCGTCTATAAATGACGGAATTGCCAAACAACAGGTCAAATTGTTGGCCACAGAGAGGCAGACATGCAATACTATTCCCTATATATTATTCCTTTGCCATCGTCTATAATGGACGGTAAACTTGCAACAACAAGGTCAAAATTGTTTGGCCACCAGAAGGAACAGACACTGCAAACGGGATTCCCTATATACCTTTTTCTCTCTCTATGCCAACAACAAGGTCAACATTGTTTGGGCCACCCCAGAGAGACAGACCCCAATAATTCCCTTATTTTATATCATATCTTTGCCATCTCTCTAATGGTACGAAAGATGCCAACAATAGGTCAAAATCGTTTGGGCCACCCAGAGAGGACAGACATGCAAACTATCCTATTTTAAATCTTTGCCATGTCTATAATGGACGGAAAGATGCCACAACAAGGGTCAAATGTTTGCGGACCACCAGAGAGGACAGACATGTGCAAGAGCTATTCCTATTATATATATCTTTTGCCATCGCCTTAATGGACGGAAGATGCCAAACAACAAGGTCAAATCGTTTGGGTCCACCCCAGAGAGGAAGACATGCAACTTATTCCATTTATCTTACTTCTTTGCCATCCTCCTTAATTGGACGGAAAGACTGCAACAATAAGGTCAAATCGTTTGGGCCACCCAGAGAGGACGACATGCAAATATTCCTTATTACTATATTCTTTGCATCCTCTTAAGCGACAAGATGCCAACAATAAGGTCATCGTTGGGCACCAGAGAGGCACAGACATGCAAACTATTCATTTATCTATATTAATTTGCCATCCTCCTTAATGGACGGAAAGATGCCAACAATAAGGTCAAATCGTTCGGCACCCAGAGAGGACAGACATGCAAACTATTCCTATATATATATATCTTTGTCAACGTCCTTAATTGACGGACAGATGCAACAACAACAATCGTTTGGCCACCCAGAGAGCGACAGACAGCATAACTATTCCTATTACTTAATATTTCTTGCCATCGTCCTTATAACGGAAAGATGCTAACAATAAGTCAACTCCGTTGGGCCCCAGAGAGGGACAGGATATGCAAAGATTTTATTTATATATATTCTTTTGCCATCGTCCATAATGACGGAAAGATGCCAACAATAAGATGAGATCCTTGGCCGTACCCAGAGAGGTACAGACTAGGCAACTATTCCTATATTCTATATATATTCTGCCCATCGTCTATAATGGACGGAAATATGGCCAACACAAGGTCAAATGTTTCGCCACCAGAGAGGACAGACATGCAAACTTTCCTATATTATATATATTCCTTGCCATTACGTCCTTAATGGACGGAAAGATGCTATGACAATAAGGTCAAATCGTTGGGCCACCAGAGAGGACCAGATATGCAAACTATTCCTATTTATATATCGTCTTTGCCATCGTTCCTAATGGACGAAAGATGCCAACAACAGGTCAAGCAATCTTTGGGCCACCCAGAGAGGACAGGACATGCCCAAACGTAATTTCCTATTTATATTATTCTTTGCCATCGTCCTTAATAAACGGAAAGTGCTAACAATCAAGTCAAATCGTGGGCCCCCAGATGAGGACAGAATATGCAAACATTTCCCTATTATATAAATCTTTGCCATCGTCCCTAATGGACGGAAAGATGCCAACAACCAGATTCGAATCCTTGCCACCAGACCATGACAGACATTGCACAACTTAATTTCCTTATACTTATATTCTTTGCCATCGTCATATAATGGACGGAAGACCTGTTCGCATATTGCACACACATCTATGCATCACTCTTGCCTCATATTTTATGGCACCCAGATGGGACAGTACAGCGGCAACACGTATTCCGTATTTATATATACTTTCCATCGCTTTAACAAACGATCGCTCTCATGACGAGATCGTAGTGGTCGTAGTCAGATCGTTACCTCAGTATGATCTCGCTAGTCTCAGTTCGGGACTCACACCCAACCATGACCTAATAAGACGGACGGCAAAGATGCGTCATACAACAAGGTCAAATCTTTGGCCCGACCCAGTCACGAGCGAGCACAAACAGCTCTCAATACTAGTCTCCCTGATCCGTAACGTATCTCGATCTATTCTTTGTCCATCTCCTTCGCTGAAATCCGATCACCCGAAACGATGAGTCTCCAAGCACTCAACAGCAAGTGTTCCAGTAAACTCCTTTTGAGTTGAGTGCAAACTCACGGATCAAACTATCGTCGGCCGTAGATCTGAGCTCAACATCCTTCCATTATATACTATCTCTATCTCGCTAGCTACACCTATCCTCGTCGCTTACAAGATACATACCAACCACTATTCATCGGCTACAAATCGTTTCGGTCGCACACACACACACACTATGACAATAACCTCTCCCCTGCTTTATAATATTCTTTGATCATCGTCCAATCGGACGGAACTAGCACTGCCAACCAACATCCATAAAGTCAAATCCTCATGTTCGGGCCACTCAGAGAGTGACAGACACTGCAAATACTCATTCCTTCAACTCTTACTTATATAGTCTTTACCATCGTGTCCATCTAAGCGACAATGGCAAAGCAATCAATATTTTATATTTCTACTGCAACATAAGGAATCGTTTGCCTTGTCTCCTCTGGGCTGGCCCAAACGATTTGATCTTGTTGTTGGCATCTCTTTCCGTCCATTAAGGACGATGGAAAACTATATATAAATAGGAATAGTTTGCATGTCTGTCCTCTCTGAGTGGCCCAAAGATTTGACTTTGTTGTGCATCTTCCGTCCATTAAGGACGTTGACAAAGAATATATATAAATAGGAATAGTTTGCATGTCTGTCCTCTCTGGGTGGCCCAAACGATTTGACCTTGTTGTTGGCATCTTTCCGTCCATTAGGGACGATGGCAAAGAATATATATAAATAGGAATAGTTTGCCTGTCTGTCCTCTCTGAGTGGCCCAAAGGATTTGACCTTGTTGTTGGCATCTTTCCGTCCATTAAGGACGATGGCAAAGAATATATATAAATAGGAATAGTTTGCCTGTCTGTCCTCTCTGGGTGGCCCAAAGGATTTGACCTTGTTGTTGGCATCTTTCCGTCCATTAAGGACGATGGCAAAGTATATATAAATAGGAATAGTTTGCCTGTCTGTCCTCTCTGGGTGGCCCAAACAATTTGACCTTGTTGTTGGCATATTTCCGTCCATTATAGACGATGGCAAAGAATATATATAAATAGGAATAGTTTGCATGTCTGTCCTCTCTGGGTGGCCCAAAGGATTCGATCTTGTTGTTGGCATCTTTCCGTCCATTAGGACGATGGCAAAGAATATATATAAATAGGAATAGTTTGCATATCTGTCCTCTCTGGGGGCCCAACGATTTGACCTTATTGTTAGCATCTTTCCGTTTATTAAGGACGATGGCAAAGAATATATATAAATAGGAATAGTTTGCATGTCTGTCCTCTCTGGTGGCCCAAAAGATTTGACCTTGTTGTTGGCATCTTTCCGTCCATTAAGGACGATGGCAAAGAATATATATAAATAGGAATAGTTTGTCTGTCCTCTCTGGGTGGCCCAACGATTTGACCTTATTGTTAGCATCTTTCCGTCCATTAAGGACGATGGCAAAGAATATATATAAATAGGAATAGTTTGCATGTCTGTCCTCTCTGGGTGGCCCAAACGATTTGACCTTGTTGTTGGCATATTTCCGTCCATTAAGACGATGGCAAAGATATATATAAATAGGAATAGTTTGCATGTCTGTCCTCTCTGGGTGGCCCAAAGATTTGACCTTATTGTTGGCATCTTTCCGTCCATTAGGGACGATGGCAAAGAATATATATAAATAGGAATAGTTTGCATATCTGTCCTCTCTGGGTGGCCCAACGATTTGACCTTATTGTTAGCATCTTTCCGTCCATTAAGGACGATGGCAAAGAATATATATAAATAGGAATAGTTTGCATGTCTGTCCTCTCTGGGTGGCCCAAACGATTTGACCTTGTTGGCATCTTTCCGTCCATTGACAAAGAATATATATAAATAGGAATAGTTTGCATGTCTGTCCTCTCTGGGTGGCCCAAACGATTTGACCTTGTTGTTGGCATCTTTCCGTCCATTAAGGACGATGGCAAAGAATATATATAAATAGGAATAGTTTGCATGTCTGTCCTCTCTGGGTGGCCCAAACGATTTGACCTTATTGTTGGCATCTTTCCGTCCATTAAGGACGATGGCAAAGAATATATATAAATAGGAATAGTTTGCATGTCTGTCCTCTCTGGGTGGCCCAAACGATTTGACCTTGTTGTTGGCATCTTTCCGTCCATTAAGGACGATGGCAAAGAATATATATAAATAGGAATAGTTTGCATGTCTGTCCTCTCTGGGTGGCCCAAACGATTTGACCTTGTTGTTGGCATCTTTCCGTCCATTAAGGACGATGGCAAAGAAATATATAAATAGGAATAGTTTGCATGTCTGTCCTCTCTGGGTGGCCCAAACAATTTGACCTTGTTGTTGGCATCTTTCCGTCCATAGACGATGGCAAAGAATATATATAAATAGGAATAGTTTGCATGTCTGTCCTCTCTGGGTGGCCCAAACGATTTGACCTTGTTGTTGGCATCTTTCCGTCCATTAGGACGATGGCAAAGAATATATATAAATAGGAATAGTTTGCATGTCTGTCCTCTCTGGGTGGCCCAAACGATTTGACCTTGTTGTTGGCATCTTTCCGTCCATTAAGACGATGGCAAAGAAATATATAAATAGGAATAGTTTGCATGTCTGTCCTCTCTGGGTGGCCCAAACAATTTGACCTTGTTGTTGGCATATTTCCGTCCATTATAGACGATGGCAAAGAATATATATAAATAGGAATAGTTTGCATGTCTGTCCTCTCTGGGTGGCCCAAACAATTTGACCTTGTTGTTGGCATATTTCCGTCCATTATAGACGATGGCAAAGAATATATATAAATAGGAATAGTTTGCATGTCTGTCCTCTCTGGGTGGCCCAAACGATTTGACCTTGTTGTTGGCATCTTTCCGTCCATTAAGGACGATGGCAAAGAATATATATAAATAGGAATAGTTTGCATGTCTGTCCTCTCTGGGTGGCCCAAACAATTTGACCTTGTTGTTGGCATCTTTCCGTCCATTATAGACGATGGCAAAGAATATATATAAATAGGAATAGTTTGCATGTCTGTCCTCTCTGGGTGGCCCAAACGATTTGACCTTATTGTTGGCATCTTTCCGTCCATTAGGGACGATGGCAAAAGAATATATATAAATAGGAATAGTTTGCATGTCTGTCCTCTGTGGGTGGCCCAAACAATTTGACCTTGTTGTTGGCATATTTCCGTCCATTATAGACGATGGCAAAGAATATATATAAATAGGAATAGTTTGCCTGTCTGTCCTCTCTGGGTGGCCCAAAGGATTCGATCTTGTTGTTGGCATCTTTCCGTCCATTAGGGACGATGGCAAAGAATATATATAAATAGGAATAGTTTGCATATCTGTCCTCTCTGGGGGGCCCAACGATTTGACCTTATTGTTAGCATCTTTCCGTTTATTAAGGACGATGGCAAAGAATATATATAAATAGGAATAGTTTGCATGTCTGTCCTCTCTGGGTGGCCCAACTATTTGACCTTGTTGTTGGCATCTTCCGTCCATTAAGGACGATGGCAAAGAATATATATAAATAGGAATCGTTTGCCTGTCTGTCCTCTCTGGGTGGCCCAAACGATTTGATCTTGTTGTTGGCATCTTTCCGTCCATTAAGGACGATGGTAAAGACTATATATAAATAGGAATAGTTTGCATGTCTGTCCTCTCTGTGGCCCAAATGATTTGACTTTGTTGTTGGCATCTGTCCGTCCATTAAGGACGTTTACAAAGAATATATATAAATAGGAATAGTTTGCATGTCTGTCCTCTCTGGGTGGCCCAAACGATTTGACCTTGTTGTTGGCATCTTTCCGTCCATTAGGACGATGGCAAAGAATATATATAAATAGGAATAGTTTGCCTGTCTGTCCTCTCTGGGTGGCCCAAAGGATTTGACCTTGTTGTTGGCATCTTTCCGTCCATTAAGGACGATGGCAAAGAATATATATAAATAGGAATAGTTTGCCTGTCTGTCCTCTCTGGGTGGGCCAAAGGATTTGACCTTGTTGTTGGCATCTTTCCGTCCATTAAGGACGATGGCAAAGTATATATAAATAGGAATAGTTTGCCTGTCTGTCCTCTCTAAGTGGCCCAAACGATTTGACCTTATTGTTGGCATCTTTCCGTCTATTAAGGACGATGGCAAAGAATATATATAAATAGGAATAGGTTGCCTGTCTGTCCTCTCTGGGTGGCCCAAACGATTTGACCTTATTGTTGGCATCTTTCCGTCCATTAAGGATGATGGCAAAGAATGTATATAAATAGGAATAGTTTGCCTGTCTGTCCTCTCTGGGTGGCCCAAACGATTTCCTTATTGTTGGCATCTTTCCGTCCATTAAGGACGATGGCAAAGAAAATATATAAATAGGAATAGTTTGCCTGTCCGTCCTCTCTGGGTGGCCCAAACGATTTGACCTTGTTGTTGGCATCTTTCCCTTCTTTACGCACACGATGGTGAAGAATATAAAAAAATGAAATAAAAAGTTGTTACCTGCATCTGTGAACAGTGGCTGAGCAGACACACCCTTGAGTGATCGTCTTTGATGCACTGACCTAACACAGTGATTCTTGATGTGGATGTTATTTATTCTGCTTCTTTCTGGCTCTTTTTGCTGTGGAGGCTACTCTACTTTCTGCCTCACTCCTCTTTGTGTCTTGTTTAACATTGAGGCGCCCGGCTGCTCGTTTTTCTGTATCTACCCCCACGTGTATGTGTAAAAAGGCCAACAGAAGACCAGTCCTGTCCTAACCATATACATATACTTATGCTATTGATTATCAACTAATTAATTTTCAAACCAGGTATGACTTCAGTTAAGCACATATTCTCCCAAAAATTGTCGGCATACTCATATCAAACAAACTGTTTGCGTATTTCCATATACATATACATATATGTATTTCTGAACGTTGACCGTCGGACCGAAGTCTATTTTCTGAAGTGGAAGTAGACGAATTGAATTTTATTATTATTATTATTATTATTATTATTATTATTATTATTATTATTATTATTATTATTAAATCTATCTAAATATGCAGTTCTAATGAATAAACGATATAAATAAACTTAACGTTTTTTTATATCATTTATTCATTAGAAACTTAACGTTTATTTATATCAGTTTAAGACGCTTCTCCTACGAATAAATTATAAACGTTAATAAATGAATACAGAAATATCTACATAAATTCATACATATAGTTGTCGAAAGTTCATTTATCTTTACATATTTTAGAAACACTAAGTTTAAAATTTAAATGCAAAGTTCATGTACTGTAACTGTTACGAAATACCTCTGTGCAAATTTGAAAAGAAAAACTAAAGAAAATGTATGTAACGATGTATAAATACTAAACATCACTCTATATTAGCGTTTAATAATAATAATTACAAATAACTAGTAAATATATAATAACAAAGATGATAAGTATTAATTAAATGAATAGATAATAACAGAATTAAAAAGAATATTTTCCTTTTTCCAAGATCTAGGCATAGGTTAAAAATACGTAGTATTTATATAACTTATATGTGGAAACGCGTGGTGTAATGGTTAAAGTCATAGGAAATGGACTCGTCGCCCCGAGTTCAAATCCTTGACGTGGTAATTGCATTTTTAGTGAAATCCCTTGGGAAAGGTATGAATCCTACTCTCCCTCAAGCTATGGGTAAATAGTAAGGCAGACTGGGCTCTTTAACCATGGTCAGGCAACCGGTCTAGGAGAAGGAAAACTCTGAATTCAAACCTGTTAAACTCTGCTTAAGAAATTGACCTTATGTCATATCCTGCTCGTACAGAGGGGTTGGTAAATATATATATGTGGAAATTTAACTTACATTTCGTATATAATAAACAAACAGTAAACAAATTTGTACATAAATGTATGCAATTTGAATATGAAAAATTAAAAGAAATCATCCCTTCCCTTATTCAAAAAGAAAAAAAAAACATTCATTTTATCGCTTCCTTGGAGCAACGGAAAAAGATGTCCGTTTAGTGTTCAATTTGACTTAGTACAATCAAATTTAGTATAGATACTTAATAGACACAGGGGAATGTTGTAAAGTATTTTATGTTCAACGGAAGGGGGTTCTAATTAATAATTGAGAATAGTTTGTCCTTAGATTCTCAAACGTTTTGATATAGTGCAACGAAATTTAGCATACGTACGTATTGGATCCAAGTTTAACTTAAATATTTTTTGTTCTTCATTGATAAAGAGGGTTTCTCATCAAAATAAGTTCTCTAAAAATAAACAATAAAAAATAATCTGCCGTAGACTGTGTTGTAAGTAATTAAAAAGAAAAAGTGTTGTTAGTATTAAAGAGAAAAAGAGAAAAAATATCGAATTAGCTTACTAATATAAGTACGCATATGTAATAAAACATTACTAATCGCGTACGTATATAATTCTTCCAGTCACATCACGTTATTGCTAAGTTAGGACTGGCATAGTGGTTAACGTGCTGGACTGTGACATCGTAGTGATTTCGAACTCTGGTTGTACTATTACGTGCACTTTTGTACTAATACCATTGGGAAAGGTATGGACCGCTTCATACCACCAGCTACGGATTAAATAGTACCACTACCGTTCTTCTAAAAGGATATATTTGGCACTAAATAATCGACGAACACTGATATTCCATTAAACAAAGAAACCAAAACCAAAACAGAAAATTACCATGTTCCAGTAACGACGTAAAAGAATAATAAAATTGAAATCTGCGCAGAATAAAAACTGCAGTTTTTTAGGTATAAAAGTAGTACGCTCATAAAAGCCACCGAATCATTTCACAGACTGAATGTAGACTTCAAAGGCCCTATACCATTCAAAACGAGTAATCAATATACACTAACCGTTATCGATGAATATTTACGATTCCCATTCGCATTTCCCTGTCATATCATACCAGAAAACTTGGTTATTCAGTGCTTATGATCCTCATTTGCCATGTTTAAGGTACCAGTATATCTCCCATCAGATCGAAGCTGAGACAGTTCCTTCGCGAACGAGGAGTATCCACAAGGCAAACGATCTCTTATCACCTCCAGGGTAACAGGCAATTATGTAACATGGAAGACAATACAGTTGACGACAGAGAACCACAAGTGCCCAGTCACTGAATCTTCTCCCTGTAAGTCATCCGAACACAGTAACAAATGCTACTCCACACCAAAGCTTCGTCTCTTTTCAATAAGGAAGCTCGACTGGAATCTCACGCCCATCTTGGTACTCGAAACCTTGAATGTTTCTTCTGCGAATGAAGCTTTCCTAATTTGTATTCCTCTCCTGAATTATCATTAAATAGTGTCAGTAATTTAATCTTTGATTTATTACCCTTATGATATTAGCAATCATTTTATTATAAATTATTCTAAAGCAAAAAACAATATATTTCAGAAACATCAAACACGATGCATTTATTTCAGAACACAAAATACCTGAAACTGTTGGAACAGGGATTCACTTCCTCCAAAAGCAGTTATGTATCCCGACACCTATTGCCTAGTTAATTGAAATTCACCCATCGATGTATAAGTACAACAGAATGATCTGCCCCTGTGACCAGGATAAAGTATGAATACAACTGTGGAAGCGAGCATTTGCAATTCGACTCCACGTCTTTCGTACTTTATATGGCGCTGCGAGGCGGTTTAAAAACCCGCCTCGCAGTTAAAACTTCGAAATTTAAAAAGTGATAATGACTGCGCCACAAATAACCAATGCAAGTTATGGAACTACAACATGAAAACATCACACTCAAGAAGGACAGACCCTTGATAGGACACAAGGTACTCAAATCTGCCACGAAGGAGCACCTTTTGCAACAAATATGACTCGTTGCAGTTAAGGGGCTGCACAAAGAATTGAAAAGACAGAATTTCCACTCTATGAGGTAGAAAGAAGGTGAGTAAGTCACACATTTTCTTGCTCGATTACGAACCCAAGCCAAATTTTGCGAATTCGGAGTTACCTACTGCTATAGGTGATATACCCTATAGACTAATGGAATGCGCCGACTGTTACTATAAGTAACAGGGACGATTATGGCTTGAAGAGTAAGCCAATGCGATTCAGCTCATTACTCTATTGTCGGACGTATTTTCCACTTCTCTGTACTGAAATTGTCTACCCTTTTGTTAATACATTTTCCTACATTGTCTTACCCGTCGTTTTGTTCTTATTTGGCCCCTTAAAACCCCACAACAACTGGCGACCGAGGATTCGAAGTAACTTACGCAGGTTTATCGTTTACAACAACAACACCAGCGAGACAGGATTCAAACGACTTCACACACAACTATCGTTTTTTTAACGACACAAAACTTGGAAGAGACGATTAAGGATCTCCCAAAAGACTCTACAATTCTTTTTATAAGAACTCATCAGTCCAAATAAGCAAAAAAGCCGTTTTTGTTCTAGGATTTATTTAGCAGAGAAAATAACACTTGCTGAAAGGAAAAAAGTAAGTTGTACGAAAAAAAAAAAAAATTTCTGGATTCATATCAGAGTTTTTTTATTCGGTTTTCTCTCTCTCAACATGTTTTGGTTCGTTTCATTCTACATATATATTTAACATGAAGGATTTTAAGGCACAAATGTTAGAAATAATTAAATTCCAGCAACAGCAACAAATTGAGCCCAAAATATTTTTCTGGAAAGACAATTGCAAACTGAACAGCAACAAATTGAGCTACAAAAGACTTTCCAGGAAAGACGATTGCAAACGGAAGAGCAGCAAATTGAGCTACAGAAAAGACAGTTACAAATTGAACAATCATCTCAAGAAAGACTGTTACAAACTGAACAAAAATTGATTGAAGTGCAAAAATCTCAATTAGAACAGCAAGCATCTAATCATGCATTGTTAATGAAAGCTATAACGGACAGGAGCCAAAATGCAGACAACGAGAACGCGATTACACAGAATGCTATCTGGACAGGGATAGAAACTTTTACTTACGCACCAGATGAAGATATAAGTTTTGAATCGTATTACAGACGATACGAGGACTTATATTCGTCCGACTGTGCGATTTGGACGGACTCGAAAAAGGTCTGCCTTCTATTACGCAAACTGGGGACGACTGAGCACACCAGATTTGTTGACTATATTTTGCTCCCGAGACAGACAAAACCAGGAAGATCTACGACGGTGCCAAAGAAGCGGTACCTCCCTGGTGAGAAAATATACTTCCAGATGCTCCGAAACAACAAGACTTTCTGGGAGTTGGGAAAAATACAAAAGAGGATCGGCAATATAGTGTATATTGTCGAAGGTCCCAAGTTTTCCCATAAGAGACACCTAAACCAATTAAGAAAACGCTTGACGGAGGATGTTAACAGCGGTCCCCCGGAACAAGAGGAGGTAATGGATGTCATATACGACACATTTAGCTTACCTACTCCACAAGCAGCCCCTCAACAACACCATTCTTCAAGAAAATGAAGAGCGACGGAATTTATCAATATAAATCCCAAGAGATAAAAATATTAAGACTCCTGTGGAGTGAAATCTTAGGAGGGGTGTTATAGGTGATATACCCTATAAACTAATAGAATGCGCCGACTGTTACTATAAGTAACAGGGACAATTATGGCTTGAAGAGTAAGCCAATGCGAGTCAGCTCATAACTCTATTGTCGGGCATATTTCCCACTTCTCTGTACTGTAATTGTCTACCCTTTTGTGAATACATTTTCCTACATTTGTTAGCCGTCGTTTTGTTCTTATTTGACCCCCTAAAACCCCACAACACCTACCCAAACGAAGTGAACTGTGTTTGTCAGGTTGACTATTCCGGTGATATGATGCCTGGAACCCACGCTGCATTCAGACGGGTACCGACGGATTCCGTCAGCAATCGCATTCATCACGTCCACGCCTTTGCAGACACTGAAACTCAGACTTGTTCAAGTGAACCTGAGATTCATTTACAACAAACCCATTACAAAAAGGATTTGGTAAACTTTGTCAATGATCACGTGGTACCGATTTTATAAATATTCAGCATTGTATTGAAGGGTTGTGTATCAAGCAGACATATTTGCTTTTGAATCAAAATGTAGATGTGATGTTAGGCCAGGTCACTAGTGACATCTTATGAATACAAAATTTGTGAGGAAAATTCAGAAATATTTCATGATTTTTAAAAGTTAGAATGGTGTCTTTCTGATGAATTAAAAATGGCTATTGTGTACATAACTGAATATGTTACAAGAAAAGACAAATTCAGTGAACGTGAAACCAATTTTTACTTTGAAAAGTATGGAAAATATAACAAATCAAATGACCGTGGATATTGAAGGTTCCTTTTGACCACACTTTCCAATTGTGATTTTTTTCTATTTTATGCTTTTCCATCATATAAGTGGAAAAGGTGTGTCATAAATCTTAGAGTGGCCTTTTCTAGTTTATTTCATAGTTTTATGTTTTCAACATTATAAATAAGCCAATATTCTTACAAATATATTTTTGAAAAACTATTCCATACATTATATGCCCAGATCAAATAAAGAACCAACTTTAAAAGTTTCAAAACATTCATAGACTTTTGTATAATATATGTAAAAAGAAATGTTTTTGTTTTATAAAAATCTAACATTATGTGGATAATATATTTTAGAATAAATTTCAACTTGTTAAATATTTGCCAGTGCCCATGCAACATCCCCCCAAAATGCACATATTTCATTTTAAATTTTTTTTTCGACATGTTATATTATTCTAAAATGGGTCAAAATGTCATTTTAATTATTTTCAAAAGTAAAATTTTCTACCCAATTTTCTCAAATTCAAACATTTTGAAGTGAGCCTCTAGTACTGGCCATTTGTTTCACCATTACAGAGCCTTTTTGTATAAAACGTTATGGAGTAAAGATTAATGATAATTTTAGAAAATAAATACTTTAAGCCTTCAAACATTATGTAAAGAGGTCATTGTAAGATTTTGTAAACAAGGTTTTATGTTAGAAAATGTGTGCGAATCTCGCTTGATTATATTTAAAAATAATTACTGGACTCAAAATTGAAATATTTTAAAATTTAGACAGATTTCCAGCTCATTGTCTCTATGTTAACTCGAGTGATGTATCAGCCACGATATATGCATATATGTGGGCTGGTAGGTTTAGTTAAGGAGTAGAAGCAGACCGAGAGAAGATTGCTGACCACAAGAACAGAGCTGGTCGAAGATCGTGACAGGGGTCAAGACCCATTTTAGAAGAAGACATAACAGTTCGAAAAAGACCATAAAATGACGAAGTCCCAAATAAAAAACAAAATGGTATACTTTAATAACAAATGACTCTTATCAGTTGAAATTACACTTCTCCACAAACCCCTCATGATAATCAATTCTCACTGTAAACAGCTTTGTAATCTTTTGTGGGTTACGCAACAATCTTCAAATAACCCATACCAAAAAATGGCCACAAAAATCGTAACAGAATAATCCAACGATCCCAAAGAAAAATATATTTCTGAAGTAGTTGTGATCAAGTTAATTAGAAACTTCTATGCAAAAATTCCCTTGAGGGGGGAAATGAAATATAGTATGAAAATTGATTATATTTGCCCACATGGCATATTTCTAAGAATTTGACTATTGTTGCACATATGCACTCAGAATTTAACTATAGTCACAAATGGCAGGGAAAAGGTTAATTTCTTAAAGAGTGTCTTATAATAAAGCAAACTTTTTTTAAAAGTTTTACTCTGAAACGTATGTACATATCCACAATAGGGTTGGTCGATTTTGGAACTGTAATGAATAAATGAGAAACAACAAAAATCGTAAGAACATTGCGCTGAATAAAATGTTTACAAAAAGCCGAACCGGAAAAGAAATGGAAAGAAATCCACCAAAAATCTGGAACATAATTGATTGAAACTTCGCTCCAAGACAAGGCATCATTGTCTCATGCTATACCGTCACTTCAACAACAGAAAACCTTGGGATACTTGTTACATCGTGTATTCAATTATTAAACGTGATGCCACTGAGCTTGAAATATTACAATTATAGTGTAGAATAAAATAGCGATCAACACTCAATATCGGGCCTACAGTATATGATAAAATATCAGCTTAGATTAAAAAGGTTAAAAGAGTTGTCAAATGACTGACAGAAAGGCAGAAGGAAATAAATTTGGGTATGAAGATATATGAGCAAAAATAATTTACTTTTTTCTCCAACTTTCTAACGTTCCCTCCCTTTCTTTCTTTCTTTCTTTCTTTCTTTCTTTCTTTCGTCCTGCTTTAATTGTCTTTTTACTATTTCTAACATTTTTTTTCAGATGATGATTTGAAGAAAATAATATTCAGGCCTAATGTCTTGGTTGTATCAACTTTAAACAATGACGTAAGTATTACTCTATTTTAGTCAGAATTCCGATGCAATCATAAGACAAAATAGAGTAATCAGTTGAAAAACAATATTTACTAATTAACCCAGTAGAAACATATATTCATAGGAGACTAAAAGATTATCTTGTTTTATGGTAGCCAAGCTCATCGTGGATGATTTGATAAGCAGAACCATGACTAATCTGCAGGTAACAAGCTAACTCATTGATAACTTGCCGGTTCGTCATTACCATCTCTCAAAGCTGCCGCATCTTCTCATTCGTAGTGGAGGTAGACTTCATGCGTCACGCTTGTCTGGCCACTTTTAAACTTATCTGACCCCCGAATTGTGCTAAAAACCCCCGAGGAATATCTCTCTCTTTCTTTCTCTCTCTCCTCTCACTCTCTCTCTCTCTCCTCTATTAACTCTCTCTCTCTCTTCTCTCTCTCTCTCTCTCTCTCTCTCTCTCTCTCTCTCTCTCTCTCTATATATATATATATATATATATATATATATATAGCATGCAATGGGTAAATTCTCGCCATTCCAAATTATTGCGCATACGGTTTGTTTGTTTCAGGTTTTGTCTATTGTGCAGCAAACTAGTTTAGTCTAAAAGAAACGTAGCAAGTAGTGAAAGTTCACTCCTTCAGAAATGTTGAAACTTCATGCTGTACTGCTGGACATTCACGCCAATACGAATATTTTAGTGTTGTTGGGTATCAATCTGTTGAGATTGCACAAGAATCGGAAAGAATTGATTTCATAGTGATTACCAAAATAAAATAGCACTGAAGCCTCACTGATTGTTCTCATGAGAAAAAAGCTCTCAATTTTGTTGACATGATTGACAACGATCACATCAAGTCAATCAGATTAATAGCCAGGCACATGGAAGTGTCTGAGTTTCTTATACGACGAGTAGTGCATAAAAACATTCGTTATACATTCACTATTACAGATGAGAAAGACCATGAAGCACAAAATGAAAGACCGCACTGTTATGTTTCTCAAAAACTCAAGCATCACCTCCAATCAAACATGATTTTATTTTTCTTAGCTGAGAAAAATTTCAGCTAGGATCAGACGGTGAATTCACAGAACAACCTTTTGCTTCCACTGTTCCCACAATAGTGATGAAAAGTAAACACCCAGTCCGCATAATATTTTGGACTCTCACTTGCAATGGGGACGTTATACCTCCATTCGTCTTCCTACGTGGCCTCAAACTCATCACGGAGACCTACATAAACTGCCGGGAAAAGGTAGTGCTGTCCTGAATCAAGAGGGTGACTGCTGGAAAATCCTACGTCTAGCAACAGAAATCTGCATCATGAAACACAATTAGAGGAACGTAGTTTTGGCTGGAAGAACATTTCTGCGGTCACATTACCCATAACATCTGGCCGCTTAATCCTCCATATTACAATCCCCTTGGGTTTTTTTATGTGTGGGGTGCGGTTGAGCGATAGACGAACAAAAGATGAACTGAAATCAAGGATAATGGGAGCATTTACCAATTTAAACAAGGATTTCGTCGGAAAGTCTTGCAGAATATTCCGAAGTCATCTGGAGACCACATCTGAAGCCACATCTGAAGGGACTTCGTTGAATAAATTTAATCTATAGTATTTCAAGCTATTTCCATGCAATTTTAGTAAGTATATCTGATAAAGTTAGATGACAGTGTTATTTTCCTTTTTGCGTAATTTAGACGACAATCTGGACATTGTCTGTCTGCCTGTCAACCTGTCTCTCCCCCCCCTCTCTCTCTCTCTCTCTCTATCTCTTAAATCATTTAATGTCAAAGAAAAATATTATTTCGCAAAATTTGTTCAGTTTTTTATGGTTCAGATGTTCCGACACCAGTTAGTTTCGAATGCAATGAAAATGCTTTTTCCAAGTTTTCTGCCACTTTTCTATGGATCAGAATTTACTTTTAGGTACCAACTCAAATCGTACGCTATCGCTTTTACAAAATTCTTCATAAAGTCTAGTTTGATTGGAAAGGATAAGAGAAAGGCCATTTATGTATTGACATAGGTTGTACAGTTCATAATGTTCTAGATCAATTCTGAACACAGATTCGAAATCGAATAACTCATTTCATTCTAAAACATAATGCTTTTATTCCAGAAGCTAAATATTTGTTGCCTAGTGTAATTATTACTTTGGTGATAAAAACTATTGGGTTATAGACATCTTGCATATTTACAACGACAAAATTAAGAATGCAGTCATCACTAAGTTTATCAGATTTCTCAATCCAACAGTGTTATTTTGCTAGGATTTACGTGCAAGCACCGGTTGACGACAGATTGTTATTTTTTTGAGTGGTTCAAGGAAATAATGCTATCGCAAAAACTAATGAATTAACACATTCATAGAATGTTCACCTGTAACGTAATTAAACTGTTATATAAAATTTAAATTGAAAAGAAAACGGTAATCTAATTTCTGGCTAAAGAGAAAGAGAAAAAGAAATAAGTCCCAAATTTTCTGCAGAATAGCGGAAACGGATTTAACCCTTCCCTCACCCCGAGACCATAAGCAGAAGTAAGGGGACATCCTTTTCGGGCGTGTTTTCTTTGTTCCGTCTTGGTTAGTGTTTTCTTTAACTAGTTTCGTACATTGCGAGGTAGTGGTAATGAATGGAATTTATAATTGAAAAGAATAAGCTATTCTTTCTCTTTTTCACTGAAAAGACCACACTGTGCGAGAGAGAAATAAACAACCCCTTAGGTCTATCTGCAACCCACTATTTTTTCGTATGTTGTTGTTTTTTGGAACCCACGACCTATATCGAATGTTGCTTCTGTCCTATTAACTGTTCGGCTTACCACAAACCTACATGTTGGCACCGTGACTGTACTACACACCTTGGCACCGTGACTATACTGCACACCTTGGCACCGTGACTATACTACACACCTTGGTTTTGACAAACAAACTAATAACAGGCACAAACATTCTTTTTTGATAACTAATCATTATAGCGTCAGTGAATATATTTTAACGACTATATCGAATTATTTTAATTAATTGTATTTTTTCAGTTCACGCAGAGGAAAATAGATAATCAAAACCAAGTTAATATTTTCAAAGTGTGTTAATGCCATACCTTTTTGCCGGGATAGTAGAAGAATATATGCGAACTTTTCCGTCCTACTGTCGATATGTCATTTGTGCTTTATTTACTAATCCTCCGTTAAATGCTCAAAATTAGTCAACATCCATTGTCAAAGAATATCAACATTTATTATATCAATCAGTGCTAATTCCCTTTCTCAGTACATCTAATATATAACGAGATCCCCAAAGTGAAACGGTGATTAGCGGAGTCAGTTCTGAGATAGGTGAGCAGAAACGAACAGTAGTACCGTTTCTAACTTGAGGTCGGTGGGCCAAAAAGGCTTAATAAGTAAGAACAAAACTATTTTAATGCCTGTGTCTGCTGTTGTCTCTATGGAAATATATAGGAAACATTACTTTAAGAGTGTCCTATAGAAACAGAAAGATTACTCTTTCAGTAGCTCGTTCAGGCTAACTTGTTCGAGATTTTCGAAAGATTAGCAAAGATATCCAAAGATAGAAAATATCAATATTGTTTCAAGAAAATAGCTGACACTCAACTGATACAAATTAGCTATGGTATCACTGACACTAAGATTATAAGATTGACGAGATCAATAATCGATAATTACTTGTGCTTTTCCAATAAAACTGTTTTATTTAATTCTTGATGATAAATTATTCTTTTTCAGAATCCCCTTAACATTAAACAACCATTATTAAATAAACTGAAGGAAAAATCATTCGATGGCCGCGCAATCGATCCAGGTGAGAGACGAACATCTTAAAATATTTCTTAATATTTTCCAGTTATTTTATTCATTTTTTATCATTCTCTTAGGTTTATTTAACTAAACCTGATTATTTTTTCGGAAATATTCATAGTTTACCGTCACTGATTAATAACGTAATCAAAATATCAATGGCACAAAAAAAAGAAGAAAACTTAAATCTTGTGATTTTTTAATGGATCGCCTTTACATTGTATAGAATGTATTTCTTTGGGGACAAATTAATGGGAATATCGAATACAGGAAATATAATGATTAAACAATACTGACACAATTTGATTAAGAATTAGTAACCTGTGAATCTCTTTAAACACAAACTTGCCATTCGAAAGTAGGAATGTGAGTCATTATCCATTAGTCTACAACTTGTGGAGCTTAGTGGGCCCCATGGTCCAATAGTTGAAGGTCACTTTAGGCCTATACATATTGTACAGGGGCGCCTTATGGTTTTGAAAATATTATATAACGAAATACGTGATGTACACTTGAAATAAAGTTATCATCTGACACGCTTCGCGACAAATTAATTTCAGTTATCCTGCAGATACTCATGAGCCCACTACCAATGGCCGGTAAATCTGGCTCGGGTGATTTAGCCTGTAACACATATAATCACCTGTTCCTACAAAAAATCTGGTTAATCACACATGAACCCACAAACTATGTCTCACACAACAGCATCCTACCCATTAAACCTGATTTTTGGTAGATTTCTAAATAGAATTATAATATTCGTCTTTTTGCAGATTATTTAAAAATATCAAATAGATAATTCTTCTTTCTTTCCTTTGCATCGGCACAGTTTTTATGTCTTCCGTTGACGAATGTTATATCGCTTATAATTCATAACACAACTACAATTAGATATTATGCTTCGTTCAGGAATTAATCAAAGAAAATTCTTGTAATGTAACAATATTTATTGATGTATAAACCAAAGAGAATTGAAGTAAAAAAATTGGAAAATGTGTGTATGTGCAGGTGTGTTCGTAACGGAAATAGAACAAAGTTTATTCAAAATGTCTGATTGTATTTGGCTGCATCAGGCTTATTTAATGTATTGATGATGTAAAATGACATTGTGATTGGGTCAATCTGGTCCCAAGGAGATATAGAACTATATTTACATCCTACAGGAGTTGATTGATCTAGAACCATCTTCAGGCTTTTTTCGTTGTCACTATAGGGACCACATACGTCACCTAGCGTTCGGAAAAAAACATTCAAAAGACAGATAACTCACGTAATTCTTACGAATAACAAGAAGTTGATATGAAGTTTAATTACACTATAGTGTAATTAAAAGTTCTATTTATTTATCAGCAGGTTCCTAATTTCGTGTACTTTTAGGCGAGGCATAAATTACAATAATTTATTGAGCAGATGCAGACACACTGTTATCAAGATACTTGTTGATTTAGACGGAATTTCTTCGTTTCTTTTACAGTGTCCGGTCATCTCTATGAGTACAACACCCTAACAAATGAACGACGTTGGGTACCAACACCGGTTGAAAACACCCCAAAGTTGACCCTCAGAAATAATCTATTATAAGAATTCTAATGTACTGATACTATCATTTTTATGACACATAAATGAAAGTGATATTTCTATTATTAGACGGTTTTAACATACAGGTCTTTAAACACATTTGTCCAACTATAGATATGTTTACATGTAATATAATTATGAAAAATTGCTTTGAAAAAAGTTTAGGGCACTCGGTAAGAAGCGAACTAACTTGGGTAATAGTAGTTAGCGAAGTAACTAGCTAATGATCATCAGCGAGTTAGCTTGTATTTATTCTTGTACCTTATGAGTTCAAGGAAAGTAATTCAGGTATTTATTGCATAAATTGTTTGACATATTGATATAGCGTATTACTGAAAAAAAAAGGAATAAAAAACAGGTATGGTGTTTTATTATGGCATATAGGACGTCTCAAAGAAAAAGTTTTCTAAAATTATTTGAAAAATTAGAACCCCCTTATTATTAAGGCTTATTATTAAGGCTTTTGATAGCATTAGGTCTTCCATTGTTAGACAGGTGGCAAAAAATTATGTAAATTACAACTAACTAGATAATACATGGAGGCTTAGTAAAATAATTTTGAATGAATAAAAAATCCTTTCTATCATTGCTGTCCGAAAAATATTTGAGTGTGTTTGTGCTTCTTTTCTATGTAACCCACAGAAAACTTTAAGGAAACTGATTTAACACTTATAAATTCCACCTTAGACTTTGACAAAATTTTGCAACAACGGTTGAAAATAATGTCTAAGTGACAAGAACAAAAGCTGCTGTTATGTTTTTTGTATAGAAAAGCTGGAGCATGAAGATGGAATGTTTAATTTTCAGCGATGTAACAGTAATACATTTTAAATATTTCTTTACAAAACAGTGTGTCCTGTATGCCAATATATTAGATAGTTTTAAAATAAAATTTGAAGCTATCCATTTCTTATAAATATTCTCTATAAAATATCAGTAAGAGTGCATCGTCATATAAGGTTCAGTTAATAAATATCCAGTGACAGCCCAAAGCTGATGAATATTTTACTGGTTCTTCAGTGTGCAGAGGTCAATAGGAGAACGTCACTTCTGAATTCATCGTTACTTCTTCAGTAGTGTCCAGCATATCTTCTTCGTCTGACTTTGATAGTTTGTGTGATAGGAGGTAAGTGGCCTCAAAACTGCTTCCAGGATGTGTTAAAATATTAATAACTTCATACAAATAATAATAATAATAATAATAATAATAATAATAATAATAATAATAAAGTGAAATACCATCAGCTAACGCTGATGTGAAAAACTCAAAAGGAGTGAAAATAATAATATAAAAAGAGCTAGGAAAGATTGATTACAGCAGTCAGTAAAAGTAATTCAATAGAAAGAACTTAAGGACAAGCAGGATAAAAAATTAAATGTACAAATGGAATGAAAGACAATTGTATGAATATTTTAAGTAAGAAATTAAGGAAATTGCTCTTGAGATGATCTAGACATGGCTAAGAAGGTAGAAACTGAAGAGACAAACTGAAACCCCTTAAAAAGCAGCAAAAATAGCTCCATAAGAACCAATCATGTCAAATCATAAATTGATAATACACAGATGAACAGCAGACGAAATGCAGTGACAGAGATAACACTGTTAATCACATATTACATACAGTAAATGCAGAAAACTGGTACAAACGGAATACAATACAAAAGTAAACATAACTCGGTAGGAAATATAATCTACAGGGAATTTTGAAAGAAATACCAATTTCTACATGCTAAAATATGATATATACATAACCCAGAATCCGTTCTAAAAAATTAAACGCATAAAATTCTCTGGGATTTTGAGATACAATGGATCATCCAATCCCGACCAGAAGTGATCTAGAGTTAATTAACAAAACGAAAATGAATAGTTATCTAGCAGAGTTTTCTGTACCAGTGGAATACAAAGTGAAAATAAAAGAAAGCGAAAAATAGACAAATAGACAAATACAAATATCTATGGTAAGATCGGTGATACTAATTGCAGTTGGTGCCTTGAAACAGTTTTCAATGGCCTCGAAAAAAGATTGGGGAAACTGGAGATCAGAGGAAGAATCAAAACGATCCAAAACTGTTAAAATCAACTAGAATACTTCGAAGAGTCCTAAAGACCAAACGAGACTTTATATCACCCAGACTTCCGTAAAAAGTCACCAGTTGAATCTGGTGTGAAAAACTAGAATGAAATAATAATAAACCTAGACAGTCTCTCTGGTAAGATACTCCAGAACACTCTTAAATCATCTAGAATAAGATCAGCTGGAAAACTGCAAAAAGTTCTGAAGAGCTGAGAAGTTTGCTGTCAATTAGACTTCAAGGAAAACAACAAATACTACTGGCGTTAAAAATGCACATGTACAACAACTACAAACTGTGGAATATGAGGGTGAAAGTAATACCAATTATAATTGGTGCACTAGGATTCATATATATATATATATACACATGTATGTATGTATTCCATAACAAAAGAAAAACAGTTATTTATTCTCATTCTTTTATTTGTATGGAAAGCAACTACCTAGATATTACCCCTGGAAAAATTATGGAATTAGTGCTCTTAGAGGGTGTTCTCTTTAGTATTTTTACTTGATTGTAAATAATGATTAATAACAGATAAGACACAAAGCATTTTCATTTAATAGCAGAACATTCTGGCTTCAAAAAATATGTTTTAAACAAATTAAATTATCTAAATTAGCGGTATATTTTCGTTCAAGCTATGATGCAGAGGAAATTTCTTTCTTTATCAAAATGGTTCTAACTTTCCCAAAATACAATTAATAGATCTTCTTTGATGGACCATTTAAACATTTTTCCACCCTAGAATTTCAATTGGATTTACATCCAGGCTGTTTGCTGGCAATATTATTGATTCTATATGCCTTTCTTGAAAAACATATTTAACCCTCTTTATTCAGTGACCAACTACACAGTAACAAAAAGACGGATATTACTGAATAGTTGTTGTGAAAATGACTTTGACATTTAAAACGTACATCCTTTGTTTTCATTTGAAAAGTGTGACGGATAACAAAATGCTTTGATACGATGTTTAATAATGTCAAAGAGTGCATATTTATAGTGACATATTGTCGGTCGTAAAGTGCAACAATCATAGCACAGATGTCGAAAATGGTGACAGTTTGGACAAAATGAGGCCTTGTGAGGCATTGTTATATGCGGGCATTTCCACTGAATAACCAATAAAGAAAGACAATTCCCTATCCACACGGTCATCAGTTGAGAAGTAAATTCAAAGAGCCGAAGATGTCCCTAAACGACCGCAAGTCAAAAAGTCTTGTTATGGGGTTGACCACTAATCAAATCATTTTTTCGATTCAAAAAATGATGCGAATTTTTATATTCAACACTTTAAATTGCTATTTCTTTTACTCAGGTGGCACATATATGATGTTCAAATATATGCACTATGAAGGTGAGACATATATGATGTTCAAATATATGCACAATGAAGGGAGGGGAACACTACAAAGTGTGTTTACTTGAAAGACTTTAAAAAACGCCGCTATGACGAAGTGACAGGTAAAAATTAAACTGTCATCAAATACCAAACAAAAAGTTCACACGTGTTCGCGATTGGTTCAGCCAGATTTCATAAGTTCCTATTAGTTACTATAACTTTACACTGGGATAACTCACATCATATAAGGGTTATTAAGCTGGTCTAGTAGACCATTGTTAATAAGTTTGTTTCTCACTAGTTGCCTTATACTTCTGGCTGTGTGCTAATTTAGTCGTAAATAATTACTGAAACTGCATAATGGGTATGGTTACCACATTATGTTACTAAGTTACCGTAAGTTAATGCATCCAGTAGCGCCTAAAAATTAGTAAATCCCAAAATATTTTTATAAAACGTTAATTTTCTCCTAAAATATATATATCAGGGTTTTATTATTTCTAATGGAACATCATATAATCAAAGAGAATATTGTTATATGACATTTATTACCAAACTCTACAATATTGAAACTCTGAAACTAAAAATAAAATCGTATAGATATTTATAATTGGTGTATTTACTTTTTAATATCTTTGGTTACAAATTTTCAAGTATCTATTTTGATTCTGTATATATTTACCGAAACTCCTCACTACGAACAAGATGAACATTTCTAAACAAAGTACAACTGGTTTGAATTCAGAGTTTTCCCTCTCTTAACCTGTTTAGCTAACCAAGGCTAAAGAACCCAGTCTGTCCTACTATTTACCCATAGCTGGAGGGAAAAGAGATGAAGTCATGCCTTTCCCAAGAAAGCGCGAAGTGAAACGCAGACTCGTCAAAGATTTGAACTCGGATCATTGATTCCATTCACTACAACGATAACCGTTACGCATAGCAGGTCTATGTTACATTTAATTTTTTTTAAACTTATAATAAGAGTTTTACATTAAAATTTGTCCGATGCTATGAAGTTAAAAAATGTTATGTTCATAGTAACAATATATTGACTTTGCACAGTGACTAATGACACAAGAACAAAAGTCAAATAATATAAAAGAAGCAAAGAATATAAAGTAAATACCCGAGGAACGCTATTGGGGCGTAGTTGTGAACGATTATTCTGTTATCAACCCATTCAAAAAGTGTATAGAAATCGTCATTTTAAGGTTTTGTGCTACATAATGACCCACTACCACTAACATCTCACCAGTAAAAGTGTAGAAGCGTTGATAGTCAAACGAGAGGTTAGAGGTCATTTCGATTGAAATAGACCTGAGAGATTTTGTGTTTTGAGTTTTGCAGTTGGGTTTCTGGAATACTTCTGAGCAGAACTATTTTATTTAGGGGGTGAATCTTAAGATTCTAGAGCCCTTATTTAGGGGCTTCAATGTAGACTATAAGAAGATGCAAAGACTCTCTCTGGGGAGTTTCCCTCGCGTAATGGCTAACGTGTTGAACTGTGACATTGTAGTAAGGGATTTTGAACTCTCATCGCACTATTACGTCACCTTCAGACTAATACCATTAAGAAAGGTATGAACCCTCTCATCTCCAGCTGTAGGTTAAATAGTACCACTACTAGTTGTTTTGGGGATTAAATAACCCACGAACGTTGATATGCCATTAAAAAAAAGAAACCAAATCTCTCCATTAGTCCCTAATGGAGAGATTTGGTTTCTTTTTTAATGGCATATCAACGTTCGTGGGTTATTTAATCCCAAAGACAACTAGTAGTGGAAACTCATTGATATGGACTACCTGAATTATTTACAAATTGATAACCGTAGAACCCAAACTCTAGATGTGATTTTGTCCATTTCATATCGGGTCTCCGCAACGTCACACTCGGTTTATATAACAGTCGTCATCTATGCTGTTGGACAAATATTATCTATTTACATAGTAATCTTTCTACAATTTATTATATTCTATTCCTGCTTTACTTCATTTGAGTTTATTTAATTCACGTAATGACCATATTATGGCTTAAATCTTTTCATTTTTCATTTAAGGTTTCATCTCATTTGAATGTGTTGTAGCGTATACTTTTGTGGTTTTTCATTTTTAATAAATATTTTTAATTTTACCATAATAGTTCGCTAGAAGAAAAGTCACTCTAAGCTTTTTTGTTATACATGGTAATATTTTTTGTTATACATGGTTAGACTTGATGAATATTTATATTTTCTGCATTAACTTGTGGGGTCCTTTCATCTAAATCTGCAGAAAAATTAACTTTTTTCTTTATTTCATTATTCTTTTTTCTTTCTTTCTTTCTTTCTTTCTTTCTTCTACTTTCCTTCTATTTTCTTCTTTCTTCAGTGGGTCTCAGAATACACTGACTGTATCCCCTGCAGAGGAGTAAGATATGGGCATGTCACTTTACTACATCGGATGGTGAGGCTCCATTTCTAAATATCTGGGTAGTGAAGAGTACCCCTCCATTAATATTATTACCAAGTTCACTCTGACTCGGAGTGTTAGTACCTGCAGACCACATCTCAAACCATTAAAAATCTCACTAATTTCTCCGAATGCACAAACACCCCAAACATTTCCAACTTCACGCAAGCATCACATCAAATCTAAACACTGCAGAAATATGTCGACTGTGTGAATCAGCGGTTATTGCAAAATCGAAGACTATAAAGCAGAGACCTGGATTTTTCGAATTAATATCAACTATCGCAAAAATCATAATTCACGAAAACAACATCAAGACAGATAACAGATAAAAATGTAAAAATACAAGAAACTCAAAATTACAGAAACACCAATACGAATGAAATATATCTAAAAAAAATTCAGAATCTCTGAAAAAGATTAGCTAAAAGGTGTTGTCACAGATGACATGTTCGACTACCTACATCTGTGGCAATCCCTTTTACCTCCTATTTCTCTATCTCCTTCTCTTGCCTACTCCTTTTATCTTTTGTTCGTTTACATGTCATTCTATTTTAAAACAATGACTTTCATTCTGATGAAGCCTCTTAAGACCAACAGAGGAAAAAATATTAATTGAATTTAATTGTCAGTGTTCATTATTCCCTTCTTTCCATAACTTTTCCTTACACACACACACACACACACACACACACACACACACACACACACACAAGGCAGCGTAAAACAGATATTAAAAGCCGCTCTTGCAAGTTTTGTTATATTTTTAAACAAGAGCCGAGTCCAAATTAAATTCGAAGCAGTTTGTATGCCATTTCGTGTCAATGATCCATCACCTCTCCGACCTAATATAATTAATAGTAGTATGAGATTAGATTGTGACACACACACACACACACACACACACACACACACACATATATATATATATATATATATATATATATATATATATATATATATATATACATGTATATATATATTATATACGAAACTAGAGATTATTTAAAATATTTTATTATCGTAAGTTTGTTCACCTTGAACTTATTAACTTAAAAAACAAAGTAACAATTTACATATTTTACATATCTGGAAAACAAAAAATTCAAACAAAAACATACCGGAAATAACTTGGAAAATAAGAAAAATAGCACCATACAACAACCTAGCCTGAAAATTCAACCTTTGCGTAGGAGGAACATTAATAATAATTTTTTAATAACTTTCCCCGAGAAGAACAAAATCAGCAAACGATCAAAACTTATATCAAAATGCAGACACGAATATAAATATGCACTAAGCCAACTAAAAACCAATGACCACTACGATTAGTAAAAAGCAAAGGCAAAAAACAAACATCCATCACCATCATTAAATGGAGAGCTACACACAGGAATCTATCAACAGCATCAAGCTAAGAGCTAAGAGCAGAAAATCCCGCCTTCAAAAATTCACTCCCCGTTCCACCCTCATCAAAGGACCAAACCAAGGCATATTTAAACAAACCACTAAACCAATTTTCCATGTGCTCTGAAGAAAGCATACCATAACTCAAATATAAATACTCTATCAATGATACTGTCTACCTACAAATATAGCACCCATATTATCTACAAAATAACACACACACACACACACACACACACACACATATATATATATATATGTGTGTGTGTGTGTGTGTGTTGTGTGCGTGTGTGTGTAATGTCGTCTATACATAAGTAGGACCCCTAATTACTGGAAATGCCAGAAAAAAATTAATGGTTCTATCAAATATATAAGCCCATGTCTGGCCACAGACTTGGTGTATGTCTATATAGAGTATCATCCATAAAATGTACAACCTTCCCAATTTTATATAAAAGTTACTTTTATTCTAAAACAAAGATGCAAGCATTTTATCATTTCTAGTAGAATCTAAGCAGATATCACTAGGTATTATCTCCAAAATTGCTTATTAAAACTCAGAAATAAATAAAAATTAATATGTAGCAGCTCATATACATGTACGCTGCTTATACATATTACGCAGCTCTAGTTTTGATAATTAATAACATCCATTCTTAATTGTATAATGTTCAATAAAAAGTAATACATTTTTGGCGTCTTTGGTTTGGAATAGAATTATGTTTTTATTTTTCAAATTTTGGGGTGTCACTGCATATTGGTGTAACACAAATCTGTAGCCTGACACGTAATTATTATCTGAATTCTGTGTGAAATGTATATAAAAGTTTACAAAATTCACTAACAGTAAACATGAATAATAAAACCTCTATATACTTTATAAATTAATATATTCACTAGCAGTACACAGTATGATAATTTAATTATTACAACGTTTGATATATTTACTTAAGGACTTTTGTAAAATAGTTCAATTTGTAAAAAGCATAATAATCTTGATTTAACTCTCTCTCTACCCCCACACTCTTTTTTCTTACTTTCTTTTCTTCTTTTCTTTATGTTTAATTGAAACAGATTAGCCTCATTGTTTCCTTGCGCTTACCCTTTCTATCTATATTTCCCCTACTCTCTTTCTTTCTTTCTTTCTTATTATATTTTTCTGTGTAGCATGTCATTTTTCTTCTCTTTCTTTCTTTCTAATAAAAACAGAATGGATCATTATTTAGCTGAGGCGACGACACACATACAAAATTAAAATTCGGTGGGTAAGCAACACCAGATAATCAGGATTTACATTTATGCATTTTTCTTGGGCGGTTTGGACGGTCTTATTTTTGTTGTAATGGAATATTTCACACTCTCTCACCCATGTGAGTCTGACTATATATATAATGAGTACGGCATTATACTGGGCTGGCTTCGAGGATTAGTTGCGTGCTTCACTATTCATTCTCTGTCTTATTGTATCTGTCTGCAATGAAACCCTCTATCTTAAATCTTTTGGGTTAAAGGTTACACCCAGTTTGTCGCAACAAATAATGGACACTATGCCACAGCATATCTAGACGACATCCTGATAAGGGGTGAACACGAGGAACATCACAAAAAACATATCAGGGCATTGTGCCAGAAGATTGACGAATATTGCTTTAAGATAGGTTTAGAGAAATACGAGTTCTTCATGAAACAGATAAAATATTTGGGTCAAATAATTGACGAAAACAGAAGAAGACCGGTCCCACGAACACCGCTAACAGGTTACAGCGCTGGGCAACAGTTTTGTTAAATTATATTAATATTATTAATGTATTAAACGAGCTGTTCAGTCGTTTCGGTGTGCAAAAAACTTTGGTTTGCGACAATGTAACGTAATTTACTTGCAGAGAATGTAAGGATTCCTGTATATTTTCGTCCATAAACTACATTACTACCTCTGTTTACCATCCTAGATCAAATGGGCAAGTGGAGAGATTCGTGGACACGTTTAAAAAGCTCTAAGAAAGAGTCAGTGCATGGAAACTTATAAGAAGAGTATACAAAAGTTAGTGTTCGGATTGGGAGTGATTCTATATAGAATCACTCCCAATCCGAGCACAGATTCAGGCTTTTCATCTGACTAACTGATGTTCGCAAGGGAAATTCGCTCAGTGTTTGACAGGCTGTTGCCTAGTCCAACGAAAAAAGTGGTAAAAAAGAAAACTTTGTGACAAAATTCTACAAACTAGTAGACAGTTTTCTTCAGAAATTATAGAGGTGGGAAAAGCTTTTGGGAAGACGGAATTATCACTAAAAAAACTTGGCAGAGTGATATACATGCTCAAAGGAAGAAGATTTGAATGTAAGAGACATTTAAATCAATTAAGGCCAAGGCATAATAAAGATGCTAGTGAATAATTACCAAAGAAGTTAATATATGACGCATTCGAAATACCAGTTCCCGTATCTCCACCAGTATCAATGGAAGTATCTCCAATCCCACCAGTGCCGGAAGTACCATCTACCAGAAAACTATACCACAAATCCCACCAGCACAAAACTTGGTCTGACGAGAAAGTATCAGGAAGAAGGAAAAAGTCAAACGACTATGTTTCAAACCCAAAAAAAGAAGGTATTGAGCAAAATCTTAATGGGAAAATTAGCTCGGGGGAGGATTTGTAATGGAATATTCCACACTCTCTCTCACCCATGTGGTCTGATTATATATATATATATATATATATAGTGAGCATAGCATTATACTGTGCTGGCTTCGAGGATTATTAGCGTGTCTCACTATTCCTTGTCTGTCTTATTGTATCTCTCTGCAATAAAATCCTCTATCTTAAATCTACGAACGTGTTTGACTGTTCCTTCCACTCGACTACAATCTTTTCTGATTGTATCCCTTTTAAGGACACAATAATCTTTAACCAGAAGGGGTTGCAAAATGATAACGGTCGTATAAATAAGGAATACGGGTATTGGTATATAGATAGCTGAAATTATATGTAAAAAGTTTTTTTTTTTTTAAATTTCATTAGATTTATATATTATGATTGTATTTTTATTTTAAACTAAATCTTATAAGTAATTTTTGTCGTAAAAGTCAGTGTGGACGAAATATCCGGGGTGGAAATATCTACAACTATAACGTCCGATTATATATTATGCGTTATCATATCTTTGTTCCCCAGACTAATTTACATCACGATTTTATTTTCATTATGCTAATAATAAAATTCTTAGAGACTTTAATATTTGACCTGACAACGTATAGAAAGGATACAGGGAGTATAAACAAGTAACATTTAATACATTTTTCAAATGCGAAGAATATCACAGTTCATTATCATACAACGCAGTATATTGAAAACTGGTCGCCTACAACATACCCAGACTTTAACTCGTATATCTCTCTGTTGTCTTCGTCCAAACAAAAAACGCAGCAATCTGACTGCTTACACAGGTAAACAAATAAGTCGCTCATTAGTTCCAAGAGAATGTATTATAAAGGAGAAAAACTCGACTGTACATGAAATAGGTAAGTAAAATGCTTATTTCCTATCTATATACATATAACTAAATTTCTCATTATATTTATATGTAGTTACCCAACCCCTCCATCACTAGCAGGGCGGAACACAAAGCGGAGTACCGTTTAAATTCAGTTTTCTTTTCCTTCTTCTTGGTTGATTGCCTTACCATGATAAAAAAAACACTAATTTATTTACCCATATCTGGGGTAGAGGGGGATGGAGAGAGAGAACAGATGGATTCATGCCTTTCGCATGAGTATAAGCGAAACTCAAACAGCCTCGTCCCGGATTTGAACTCGGTTAGCCGATTCCATTTCCTTCAATGATTACCGTTTCACCACGAACGCCTAATTGTGTTTGTATATATTTATGTAACCCGATTTATGTATTTTTTATCATAACCCAGAAAAAATGATACATCATCGTGATTTTTTAATTTTTTTATTACAGCAATACGTTTAAAAGCTCAAACTTAGATAATTTTCAGTTCAATTTGCATTTGTGTGGCAATTTTACGGACTGCATTCGAGCTGAACATGATTATTTAATTCTCGGTGTTACTATGGAATACTAAATAGCTTCACTATTTCCTAAATAGAAGGATATATATCACCATGGACTAATGTTACAATAAGATTTGAAGTCATTGGTCGTTTCGTATATTACTAAATTTCTCATTATATTTGTATATATGTATGAAATCCAGTATGCTGACAGCCAAAGTAAACGGACGTCTTTTTACATCGATCCAAGAAAGCGATGTATTTATTATTTTTAAATTAAATAGTGACAATTACTTATATTCTTATCTATCTATTTAATCATTATTTGAATCATATTTTTTATTCATCTATCAAATTTATACACAAATTACATACATTTGAACTATGTACAAATTTAGGTTTACGGCTCGTTTATTTACGAGTCCTCTATAAATTGCTTTATATGTTATATTCCTGAATAAAGCATTTTTAAATTTACTAACGATAAGTTTATTTAACAACCTCGTATTTAACCAAAGTATAGATTCGTGCACAAAAAATCAGAGCTTTATTGTTATTATTTATTTATTAATTTATTTATTTCATATAAAATTTTTCAACTTTATATAACGAGAGATATTTAGCATCGCTACATGCATTGTTTTTCTTTTCAAAATTGCACAGCGGTAATTTTGTAACAATTACAGTACACTTATTAATAGTACATTTAAATATTAAAGTAAGTGTTACTAAAACTGGTTAAGATAGATAAACATATATTTATGTATTTATCTAGATATTTCTTTAATCATTTATTAACGTTTTATATTTATAAGTTAATTAACTCTTTTGAAGTAGTGGTGTCTCGAATTCTAACGTTTATTTCTATCATTTATTCATTATAGCTGATTATTCTACTTTTTATCATTTAAACAGTATGAAAATAACAGCATGGTTTAATAATAATAATAATAATAATAATAATAATAATAATAATAATAATAATAAATAAATGAAAAAATAACCCATACTATAAAACCCAGTACGACCTGTTTCATAGCCGGATCATGGGTGACTAAATCGGTAACCCCACAGTTTTTTTGTCTGGTGATAAGGGTAGCTAGACACCCTGCAGGACGAAAAATAAAACATTCCACAACTATCACGAGGCCACGTCACATCCGGTCCGAGTACCTACGTATATTAGATGGTCACGCGTTCATCTAGTCAGTACACCTATGCACACTAATCACAATTTCTTCCTGCCGATAATCTTGCATTGTTATCCTTCCGTTTCCAGGTTTTTTATTTGCTAAAATCCTTAAATTTAATCTAAGCCAGCCATCTTCATCAACTCCCTATTGACAAAAGATCGTCGCCACATTGTCTGGATTTTAATACTCCTTTAACCTATCTGTGTATACTTGCCGATACACACTTAAGTTTTTTCCGTTTATTTTTTAAACTTCACTGTTTCTCTATTAACATAATGCAACACTATTGGCTTTTCAATCGCGCTAACACCCTAGGGAAAAGCATGGATTAATTTTCTCTTTCTCCAGATAGGTAAATAGTAGGATAGACTGGAATCTTTAGCTTTAGTTAGTCAACAAGTCTAGGACAAGGAAAACTGTGAATGTTGGACTTCAATTAAAATTTGACCTTACACCACATCCGTGGTGAAGGGGCCGGGTAAATACATACTTTTGATATTAATTTTCAGTTAAATCTGACCAATATGGAGAATGCTGCAGTTGCCCAATCTCGGGGTTTACTAAAATCATTTCGATCAAAAATTATCAAGCTTGGATTTTTTTGGTTGATTTTTTTCTAAATAAGCAAAGACTCGTTAAAATGTCTTTATTATATAAGTTGCCCATCAATGAACACGTCTATATTTAAAGATGGAAATCAGAAAAATTAAAGCTTTAGTGTTGATAGTTTTTTTATTACGTCTCGAAGATATATAAGTAAGTAGGTAGCTCAGTGGGTAGATATATATGTTAGAACCTAACACGTGTGTGCATGAGTGCGTATGTGTGTACATGTGTGTTTTTATGTTTGTGCGTGTGTGACGTCTGTCTTGTATTTTATCAGCTGTGTTAACACTGACCAATTGATTTGTGTCTACTGATAAAATTATTGACCAATACCAATTGCAATAGGTGAAGTTTGTTAAAGGTGGTTTTGGAAATTATTTATTCTTGGTCATTTGTAACCATGGGCTCATTTTTTTAATCACGGATGGATGTTATGCGGTGACATATTGTTTGTTTTTCAATTAATTTATACATTTTTACCTTTTAATATTTAATTTGTATTGATAAGCACCGATCTTTCGCAATAAAATATTGGAATCCTTACATCACATACACACACACACACACACACACACACACACACACATACACATTTTATTGTCCTTATGCCTGGGAATGGAATTCATTTATCTCCCTCAGTTATTCTTTCGTCTTGGTCCGCAAAAAAATGACGAGACGAGCCTAGTTCCAAGGATTTCAACCCTATAGCAACACCAACCCTATTTCACAAAATCAGGAGAAGGGTTGCCTGCATTACAGTGGTCACATTAACTAGCACATGGTTCCCTAGTCTGATTGATCATGTGTCGCATACAATACCGGTGGGGGTATTGAAATAATTACACACACAAAAATAAACAAATAAGTAAGTAATCTTTTTCATTTATTATAAAAATATTAGAAAAATTGCAACTCTTGTTATGTTTTAAATTCATATTATAAAATAATATTGCATTGCTGAAAATCTTTCAATTAGTGAATTAGTCGTCTCTACCGGAATGAAAGACCAGTGTTATAATGATAGTAAAGCAAATGTACGCTATTAATCACGAGCATCTTATTTATCATTGAAATGGTTGTACTTAGTTTTGAGGAACAGACACAACACATACAACTCACACAGACAGATTAAAGGGGTGTAGATACGCATTGCTTAACCAGTAAAATTATTTCGTACGTAATTTAAAATATATTTATCGATTAAGTTTAACTTATTATTTCGGTACCCCAATGGGACCACCCGTTGACTGTGGGTGTCGATCTATGATGTTTAAGGATGGAACCCTGGTGGCTAAGCAGTTTATGACATGCAACACTCCACTTTGGCCCTTACTTAAGCTGGACGGTCGGTCGGAGAGGGTCCTCTCCGATCATTCGGCTGGTCACGTCATGCTCTAGCACCTATATGGTTGTCCCAACCTGATTGCTTTTATGGCAAGCCCCTATATTTTTTATTATATATGTGCTAGAAGGCGGTGGCTGATGGCTTTAATGTCCTGGGCATGACATTAAACTCTATCTGATATTCAAGTGCCAATTATGGATATCTAGGGAAAGTACAGTACTCCTTCATTACAATTACTTCCAGGTCCACTCTGACCCGTAGTGGTAGTACCTGTTAGGGTCCCATCTGTGGGTTAAATGGGAAAAAGGATTTTTTTAAATGTTGATAAAAAATTGAGTTTAAAAAGAAAAGAAATTGAGCAACTATTAAAAATGAATTCGGCATAAAATAATCCAACAAAGATTGACATGCTGTAAATCGAACTAACTAACTAACCAACCTTATTATTTCGGTTATATAGCACTTAAGCAAAACTTAATGAATTTTACCTATTGTAATGAAACCTTAACAATTGTTAACAGACATTCGCTTTCAAATATCTTTACCTCTGATACGCAAAATTCAATTTGTCGAAATTTCTACCAACAATAAAATGATTTATGAGACTTTCCAATGAAATATGGAGTAAATTTTGCTGTTGGGTTTACACAGAGAATTAAACTGCTACTGATTTGATGAAGTTTTGTCTACAGAAAATAATTTATTTTTTCTGTATCATTTGAATTCATTACTTATAATTATTAAATGATAACATTAACATAAATTATTTAATGATTAAACTATAAATTATCATTATTATGTAGAAGAGTAGCATCTGGAATAGACGATGTCGTGTCGATATCAACTGACCTTCGCTGTGACTATACTGCTTTTATAGCAGTACTTCATTTAAAAACGATTCTGCGCCTCCCCGAATCAAAATCACCTTATGCTCTTCGTTGATCTTTGACTTCTAATTATTGTTGGGAATCTGAACTGTTTTTACGATGTATATCATAATTTCTCCTGATAAGGGACTTAAGTCTGAGTTCATTTTCCCCTTCCTTATCAGATTTCTGGTCACTATCATCCATAGATTGTTCTGTTCACTACTGAATTTATTAGTCCCTTCCTCCCCTTCATGATTATCACATTCCGATTCTTATTCCATTTCTATATCATTGGGTTTCATTCTGCATCTGAATTGATTCAGTATATTTTGTCGATTTTTCATAAAATGTGTTGTGTCTTTTCATCATTACAAAGTTCGTCTCTGAATTATATTCCTTGTCTTTTTATATCATACACTTTCATTTGTTGAAAATGACATTATTATGGGAGCTCTTGTCTGTCTGACCATTAATGCAGAGGGAAATTGTAGCGTGTCGTTTTATATGGGACGCAATCAATACGCTTTAGCCACGAGCACAAACTTTTGTCACAAAATAGTGTCGAGTTTTATTGCCCATCTTAAAATTCTTGTAATGTGGCACTTAGTAATCCCTTTCTGGGGTTAAATATAAATTCCAAGGGACTTACACAAATTTTGTTGTCCCGATGAAAGATTTCAATCACTTTCTGTGCTTCTCGTGATTGCTAAGGATTCTGTCTCAATATTTGAGTAGCTAGCCTCGGCTGACGTCAATTTTTTCGACAGGTACCTTATTGTATGACCTTCTTGAGATAGAATTGTGGCTACAGCATGTTCACTTACATCTGCAGTCAATGTTACTTTCTGTTTTGGATCAAAGATTTTTGCAATTGCTTTTCGAACTAATCCCTTTTTTTTAAATTTCAGAAGTTATATTCTGCCTTTAAGCCTATTAAGATTCTGCAATCTTTTTTTGTTATTCTACAAATGGTTCTCTTGTAACGAATTGGGTCTTCGTTCTTATATATAGTTCGTTTCTTCGTCTGTGAAAATGGCCCTTAAATTAAGTTCCGTGGTAACCTGTGCTTAAAAACAGCGACCGCAACTCTTTGTCAACAATATTTATTTTGGCTGTGATCGGTCTATAGTAGTCGTCAACGCAAAGAGAGTGATAGAAAGATTGGTTACAATGGCAGAATCGGCATTAGGTAGATATTTGCTATAAGAATTGGTCAATTAAAAAAAGGATTCCAATTCCTTTTTATTTTTTGGTGTTGATACTTCAATATTTTATTAATCAGTTTATCAATTGAAATTCCTTCTTTAGATATTTGGTGTCAGAATTTAACCCACATTTATCACTATTTATTGTTTTACCGGTATTTTTTTAATTTGTTTAAAACTTGATTATTTTCTGTTTCAATTCCTCTTTACTGTTATTGAAATCAGTCAGTCAGTATACCGTTGGTTTGGACAACAACAACTGCCTAAGCACAACTGAACCAGTGCCCAAGACAGCTGGTATTTATGGAAGTCAAGAATAGTCCATTCATGTATTTGGGGGATTCCATTCTTTGAGTCCTGATTGGCTGCTGGGTTTCTATGATGTTATGTTAGGCTTTATAAATACCCTGCCATTTTGCAGTAGGATTGCAACAAGATTAGATTCGTATTCAGTTACGATTACTTGTTGCCTTGTCTTACCAATTCGACGGTAATTGGAACTTAGTATGAATATTCTACAACTGTAAGCACCTATGCATAAATCGTCTTGATATATAATTATATTTTTTACCTCCTCCGATAGAACTTTATACAAAATATAGATTGAAATCTTAATTTCCATTGGAAGACGTGTCCATCTTAGTAAGCTGATCGAAATATTAATTGTAGTAATATCTTAACATTTTTTGTCAATTCCTATTTGGTTATATGCCAATTTCTGGTCAAGCAAAGCAAAGTATTTCATACCTGAGTTACAGATTTTATGTTAGGCAAGAGGAATTAATCGGATTATATCTGATGATTAACACCTACTTTGTAATCCTCACATATCCTCAAATCACCATTGGGTTTTCGTATATTCCTTGTTTTACCATTTTCTTTAGTTTTGCAACAACCAGTGGTAAAATATGAATAGGTATTATTACAGATTCAAAATAGGTCGGATGATTATTTTATTGTAGTCGAATACCTGTTTTTATCTTTTTATAGCCCGATGTTAGATTCTTCGGAATTTATACCGTTTAATTTCGCGGAATCCACTTTTAAAACATCTATTCACTGGAGTTCATAATTTTTTTTCCTGAATTCTGCAACAGTAATGGGAATAATCTTATTGCCTCGATAGTTCCTTCAAAAGAAATTAGAGTTTTGATGATGATCAATCGAATTGTTTTAAATTAAGATTACTTTTTCTTAATTTGGGTTTACTCATTTTCCCCCAGAAATTCTTTTTGGATAAAGGTAACATCGCTCCTCGCGTTCACCTGCATCGGAAACTTAATACAATTCAATTTTACTATCTCCCTAGATTTTGCAGGTGTTCGTATCGAATATACGTCAGTGTTTTCAGTATGAGAGTTTATATTTTCTACCTTTGTATGTTTAGTTTGTATCTGCATACAGACTGGAAATGTTTTTATTTTATTTTACAGTTTAAACATGATTTTCATCTGGCTGGACATTTGTTTGTCTCTTTCGTATTCTTTAGCATAATATTTACACTTAATCAACCTTATATATAGATTTTAATATTGCTTTTAGAGTTATTGAATTTGTTAAATAATTCTAATTGCTGCAAGAATTCTACACTTGCTTCAAAATTCATTTCGTTCACTTGTAACCGTTCTATGATTTTATGTTTATATATAACGCCATACAATTAATATAACGGCCTTCAATTAATCTTAGTAAGATCAATTCGTCTTCTGTAAACATTTCCCTCTAAATCAATTTTTTTTAATTCGAAATATCTTGCTGCTTCTTTCAATCTATGTAAATATTGCATTACGATTTCTCTTGGGTTATGTCTATTTTCCAGAAATGCTGTTCTCTCAGAAATAATGAGCTTTTATTTTAGACTCATGTTTCTTTTTATAATGGTTGAAATTTCCTAATTTTGATACTTTTTGATAATTGATATTTTTATGGCTTTAAATCCTGCTGAAGCCAAAATTAAATCAGTAATTTCATTCTCCCCCACGAAAGCTTTCCCGTCCTCTAACTTATTTCCTAATGGAAACGCAGCGAAAAATCTAATCCAAGTTTCGACGTATCTAGGTTTAGAAAACATGGTTATTAAACCAATCAAAGATGTCATATTGTTATGAAGTAAAGTAGATTTTGGAAGAGACATTGTCCTGTCAAAAGAGGGTAGCTCCACTGACCTTCGCTGTACCTCATTTAAATATGATTCAATGGTATAAGCTTTTTGGAATTTGCGAAATTTTGGTTTTGAAAGTCACGCTGGTGGGATATGAATTGTAAATAAAAACTCTCAATACAATTTAGTTGATATTTTAAAGGTCACGTGGTGCATTCCTTTTTAATCTTTAATTACTGTTAATTATCTTTAATTCTACCTGCAAGACCATTGTAGTTACTTTTGCTTACTCAAACATATTTTTCAGAACACGTGTCTAGTATTAAAGACACATATTTTTACTTATTTCATTTTTTCTAACAATGTTAATTTTACATTCTTTGTTGTCAGTTAAAAATCTAAACAAATTACTGTAAAAGATTATTTCACATAACAGAAAAGATATTTACTAATTATACTCTATATTATCTTATGAAGTTAGTAGTGTTCTATGAAAATGTGTTTTTGAGAGTTTTAGTAATAATTGGATAGACGAAGTATTAGAATTAATATTCTTCGAAATAATAACTTTTTTCATCTGCCTATTTCATATCTTATAGTTTTTAGAATATCGTTGGTACAGATACTGGATACTTTTCATAGACAGAATAATACACGATAAATAATACTCGACAACAGAGTACATAGTTACTACACTGATCCTAAGCAGAAGTACCCATGCATAGGGAAATAATCCCATCTTTTTTATGGGAACTATGTTAGTTTAAATAAATAACGTAAAAAGGCGTGAAATGAGAAACTGAATTTTTATAGAATCGCACAATAAATATATCGGCTCGTTTGTGAAAAAATAGAAAAGAATTTACTTATTTGATAATTCTCACGAACTTAATATCTAAACAAAGATCAGACAAAATAAGTGAAAATGAATAAAATTGTCAAAAAAAAAAAAGAAAAGAAAAGAAATGAAAAGCACATTGAGTAAAAAAAACCCAAAAAACCAAACCTCCCATTGCCAACAAATGAAAACGTAGCTTGTTTGATAGTTACTTATTTGACATTTGTGATTTTCCCGCTTCAATAAAATCCTTCAGTTACGACGTTTTCGTGTTTAAATAGCACAGCGAGTAATGATTTACTGGTCTGATAAGGCGCGAACATAAAGTCTGTCGTCTATTCGAGGAATTGATTGTATTTGAGCAGGCAGATGTGAGATTCGGGTCTTGGAAAAGGCGTAGAATGAGGAGGAGGAGGAAAGTTATCAGAAGAGGTGAACAAAGAATGAAAAAAGAGGGGAGACAGAAGAGAAACAGGGAAAAGAAAAAGAAAAAGGAACAAGAAAGAAGAAAGGGGGAAAGAGAAGGTTAAAGAATTAGAAGAGGATGAGGAAAAGGAAGAATAATACAAGGGAAAATAATGGTTGGAGGATAAGAGGAGAAAGAAGAAAACAGAAGATGTGGGGGAAAAAGAGGAGGAAAATGACTAGGTTTGGGAAAAGAGTGAAGAGGGTAAGGAAGATGAGAAAAAAGAGAAAAATGAATAAGACATGGAAGAAAATTTATATTTAAAAAAGGTTTGTGTCAAGAATCGGGTGGGTCGAACTAGTGAAATTCAACTATTATGACTTACTGATATGTTATGGTTCAGGTTGCTTAGCTCCGTTGGAATGACACTTTCAACATTTGGTAGAAAAACTACAAAAGTCGTCATAGATTTGATAAAAATGTGATGAGGGAAATGGTTTGCTATTTTGTTTGCATTAGTGTAGTTGATTGGAGTATTAAAAAAGTAAAACAAACAAACACCCTAGAGAAAAATGTGAGTAAATCAGCTTTAAATTCAATTCACGTATGTCTCCAGCTTCAACCACCTCTACACACATAAAGAAACACATATACACACACAAACATAGACACGACACACACACACACACACACACACACATATATATATATATATATATATATATATATATATATATATATGACAGATATTTGTAATATAGTGAGCTATATTAGTAAATGAATAGAGGTCAATATCATTGATATGGCTTGTATATCTAAGTTAGGGCAGCGCGGACTTCAAGTCAACGTCCTCTGGTAACTGAAAGTTTCTCGTCTATGTTATTTTCAAACGAAGTTTGGTTTGAAAATCACAAAGGCAAGAAACTGTCAGTTACCAGGCAATGTTAACTTTATGTTCACGCTACCCTTACTTTCATCAATATTGATCACTCTTTATTTATGCATATAGCAACCTATATATATATATATATATATATATATATATATATATTATATATATATATATATATAATCTCATTCCCCACACAAAAACACTCTCATCCACACAAACCCCAAAACAGCAACATTCTACACAACTACACAAACTCATAGCAGAGAAATCACTCAACCACGCCACTACTAACAACACACAACATTCAACAACTATCAAAATTCATCAACATCACACCCCCAGCGAGTCCAATAATACCTGCTAATGGCACCCTCACGGAACCCATTTCTGGATACGTAGAGCACACCCTCTAACCCCTACAGCACACAATCCCGGGACACATCAAAGACACCACACACTTCCTAAACGAAATTTAAAAAATAGGCGCACTCCCCGAGGGAGCAATCCTGGAATTAGAGGACGTATCATCCCTGTACATCAAAATCCCATACAGCAACAAACCAAGGTTCCTAGTAAGCACACACCTAATCACTGACTCCTTAATCACAATACCACACACCAATATCAAGATACAAGCCGCGCAACTCACCTGGGACCCAAGTTGCACCAATGACCCAACACCGGCAATGAAGAAGACAGCGAAAACAACCAGGCATCAAAGTTCGGTCAGCAGAGCGACACCAAAACTCACAGCCAATTCATCCCCACCAGCCAATAGATGACCGGAATTTCAACATTCCTATCTTTAAAAGCAACAACGACCGTACTAGTCAGCCAGTCTATGAAGTCTTGGAAAAGAAGACTCGCCCCCTCGAAATATGAAACTTAACACATAAAATCTAAGGGAGATTCTCATTTATTTCACACATTACCCATGCTTGACACAACTAGACTCACTAGATATATCAACAAAGAAGCATATGTAAACTCCACAACGACGATCTCAGTCGGTAGAGTGTCTGACAAGGAGAGAAAACGAATAGAGAATGAATGAGAACTCCCTAGATATCGAAGATATTGAAGTAGAACCAAAAACAAATATAGAGAGAGCGTAGCCAGTCAACAGCAAGTCCTTGTCAATAAACTTAGATAATACAATAAATTAGAACGTAGGAGAAATTTACAAAACCACAGATAATGAATCAAAAACATTTCATAAGGTGACAGAAAGAAAAGAAATATTAATTCTTTAAAGGCATAAGCCTTTAAACAATTAATATGTCTTAATAAGTGTGAGAGACAACTACTGAAAAAAACTCGCGAGAACAAACTAATTTGGAGAGTGGGAGAATCATTAAATCCGAAAGTTCTTTATAACTCTCATTCTATGAATAAAAATGCATTCGTTAGTTTACCATATCCTATCAATGCTAATAACAATTTACCAAGCTTGGCGTAGTTTGGCACACGGCCAGAAGTACGGGACATCCAGTGAAACTCAAAATATCTGCTGATGACCTGCTTGACAAGCTTATTAATCATAACACCATAGTGAGATACTATCAAAAATTAAGCTTAGCTTTTAATTTCATTCAAAAATATTTTGTTTCTACAATCACTTCACAGACTTGTTGGAGGCGCATTTTGTGTAACGTAGGAAATGGAATTGATGATCCGAATTCAAATTCCGAACGTATCTGTGTGTGTTTGCAAAATGCATGAATTCATCTCTTCTATCCCAAACTCATAATGTAAATTTGTTTCTTTAGCTATGGCTTTACTCCGCTTATGATTTCATCTTGTGTCAAATCTTGCTCGTGGTGGATACTATACAGACAATGTTTAATTCAAGAGTCATTTAAGTTAATTCATTCAGTATTCAGGTAAAATAAACTCAAACGACCTTAGAGTCCCTACAGTCATTAACATGCACGCACAGAATCCCCCCACACCAACTTATTTCACGGACTCACCGCATTTATTGAATTTCGTTCGGTAAATCCGAAGTCCCACGAGTTCGTTAAAGCAGAGATTCTTTATATCAGGGTTCGTTCTAGCAAGGGTTAACAGTAAATAAGAACATAAAACAATTGCGAGACGGACGCTAAGTGTAGGGCAGAACATTTAATGACATTTTTGGGACATCATTTCATTTGTTTTCTTTTTAAGATTTTCTTTTATTCATAGTCACCATTTCAATTTATTGGCAGTAATATCCAAATGTTTTTACAACTGTTTGTAATACAACAGTTCTGAATACGCGTAATGGAGACAAATACATATATGGATACATAGACATATATAATATAAATATAGAAAAACAATTAAAAAATATATCTTAAATGTACTCTTCTATGTGTCTATTTAATTTAATATTCATGCATAGACGGTTATAGACAAAAGATGCCTCGCCTTAAATGAATGTATACACATGCATACTCACATCTTGGATCAACGTCTTACATTGTTCACATAAGACCATTGTTTACATATGACCAGTTATACGCGTAATATATATATATCACAGGGATCTGTGCGGTAAAGTAAGGAGCTGATGGTAGGTGTGGCGCTCCACAAAACAATCTCCTTGGTCTAGCGCTAGTGAAAAGGGGATAGACTCCCTTGCTGATTGGCTGATACCGACTTTAGGCCGCCCCGACGACTTTACTTTACTTTTATATATTATGTTATATTATATTATATTATATTATTATGTCATAATAGATAAAAAAGAAAACTATAAACTTGCTTCATGGTAAATACATACAGCCTCTTATATATATATATATATATATATATATATATATATATATATATATATATATATATATAAGTGTGTGTGTATGTGTGTGTGTGTGTGTGTGTGTAAAATATATACGCAAATCTTTCTATGTATTCTTGAGTTCTCAATTTTGGTTGAATCCTATGAAGGAAATACTTGATATCATCCACCCCACACACATATATATATATATATATATATATATATATATATATATATATATATATATATATATAAATTCATATATATCTATTTCTATGTATCTATATCTATCTATCTATCTATCTATCTCTCTTTCGCTCTCTCTCTCTCTCTCTCTATATATATATATATATATATATATATATATATATATATATTAATATTTATATTTTGCTTGAAGGCAATTACAATGCGCATATCGCATAAAATTCGATAATTATATAAGATAAATAATATTGACAAGTGAATCTCGCAAAGAATTACTCGGTGTGTAGAACATCGTACAGCAGCTGTTTCGACTTTATTAAGTCTCATCAGCGATGTAATACTAACGATCTCCCTCCGACAGAAATCGAAACCGGGACTTCAGCAGGATAGTCAGAAACTATACTGCCTAGGCCACCGATATAGCATCGAGAAATTCCTGTGAAATTAACTTGTCAATGATACTGGGACGTCTCTACCATATGAGGCAAGGGAACGCTAAGTGAACAACAAACACGGTGTTTTATGCTCTTCGGCGAAGGAAATAAAATTTTGGGATGTTTGTTTATTTTTTAGAAGCATTGGTGAACAAAGTATATATTAATATTTATATTTTTGCTTGAAGGCTATTATTATAGAAGATAAATAATATTGACAAGTGAATCTCGCAAAGAATTACTCGGCGTGTAGAACATCGTACAGCAGCTATGCATACATTCATAATAAAGAAAAGACTTAAAATCCGGTATGCTGTCTTATGAATATTTATTTCAACGGACCTCTTACCTGAATACAGTATGCAAAAATTAAAATAAAACATAATGTACATATCTTTTGTTGTGGATCTTTTTCTTTCTGATTTAAAAAGAAAATCTGTGTCTGTAATTTGCCTAAAGGAGTTCGTACCTGTGGGGATATTTACTGCATATCCTTTTATCATTTGATGTAGCTATGTACCTATTAGCTGATCATTTACTTTCTCTAGTACTTTTTCCAGATTCAAAAACAAATCCAGCAACAAAAATTTTCAAATTTAACTAATAAAAAACAGCAACAGATATATGTATCATATTTTGTCTTTTCTTTATAACATATTCGGCCATCTGGTGGTGTGAACCTCTTTTAAAAAAGAAGGTCTTTGAAATAGATATTATAATAAGCCAGCATGATCGGATTTTAAGTCTTTTCTTTCTAAATGTAAATATATATATATATATATATATATATTATATATATATGTGTGTGTGTGTGTGTGTGTGTGTGTGTGTGTGTGTGTGTTTGGGCAACATTCTTTCATTTATACATGTGGAATTAAACAAAAGGTAGGTCTCGTGTTTAACGATTTTATTGGTGATCTTTTCAAGCTTTCTGGCCAATATATATATATATATATATATATATTATATATATATATATATATATATATATATATATTAGAGCCCTTAGAATCTGTACCAAGAAATTTTTGGACGAAGAATTGAATACATAGATAAATCCCTTACCCAACTACAATACCCTCAACCTTTCATCCAACGTGCCAGAAAAAAAGCCATCAAAATCCATAACCTCCCCTCCAATCCAACAAACAATACCCCCACCAACAAGTATCTAAATAGATACATCATTCTCCCCAACAACTTAGCTAAACCATTATTGAAAAAAAACCTTAATAATTTAGGAATAAAACAGTATCAACTCCTCCAAAACCATAAAAAATATTATTAACAACCAAAAAAACAACACTCACACAAGGTCCAATGCTGGTGTGTACACCATTCAATGTTTGGATTTCGACAAACAATACATAGGAGAGACGTCCAGACATATTGACCAACGAATCCGAGAACACAAGAGAGATATCAGAAATGGTCAAATGAACAACGCACTCACAAAACGTATCTCCGAAAGTAACCATTCCTTCAATTTTAAAGAATCCAAATTGTTAATTAGAATTCACAATAAAAACGAAAGAAAAATTGTAGAATCTAGCACCATCTCCATTTTCAATACAATTTAACAGAGACCCGGATTTTTCCTTCTATCGCCTTACCTGTCAAGGTTGTTCTCAGAATATAAAATTCCTACATCTGACAATATCTCTGTGTTATTTTCTACATATTAACTCTCCTCATTTTTACTGACCACAACAATTTTTCTCAGATCACACACTTACTCTTACTATAATTTTTTTTTCATTTTTAATCCCCCCACACACAACCCGACTTCCTTCTCTTCCTTACTATAAAATAAAATTTCTTTTGACCTCTTACACATCAAACGCAAACAGCAACTCAAAAAAGTTTAAAGAATATTCTCTTGCCACCTGAAACACACATCGTTTTATCAATGTAACCATACTTATACACACACACACACACACACACACACACACACACACACACAACCTTAAGGTTTATTTCGCTATCGTTTATCGCAAAAGATTTATACACACACACACGCAACCACACACTAAAAAATGCACAATGTTTCCTTTCGATACACACACTTACACCGTCCCATACTCACGCCGTAAAATAGAAATATTTGACGTCATATTTCAAACCGTCTCCCCTTTTTCAAACCTCAAATTCTTTTTAACAGACTGAATAACAAGGACTATCACTCGCTTTTCTCGTTATTCTGTGATAAACATTTCTTATCACCTTCCATATACCAACAAATGCTCTGAAGATAATCTAATAAATAGATCGAAACACTGCAGCGTCGGCAATAAACTCACCACTTAACCCATTTAAACCTGTGTTTTTTAATTTTTCTTAATATACTACACACACAACAATATATATATATATATATATATATATATATATATATATATATATATATATATATATATATATATGTTATTATTATTATCATTATCATTAATATTATTATCATTATTATTTCATATTCAATTTGTACAATTGAAGTTCTCTTTTACGACCACAATGGTGAAATATACACAAATTGATAGTGTTTTTATAGATTCAGTTTTGGGACTTACTTAGTGATTTTTACATGTTAATCTAGAATAAAAAATATTTAATGACATAAAAAACCCACATATGTATGTATGCTATGTTAATGAATACTTATTTTAGCAGATAATATTGATGAAATTAAAAGACAAGAAACATTTCAAATGCCTCTGTCCTCAAATTGACTTATGAACTAAATGTAAATAATAAAATTCTTTTCTTGATTTACTAATTGATGCAAACAAAGACAATTTTATCGCCTCTGTATATAAAAAAATCTACTAGTATAAATTCATGCATTTTGAATTATGAAAGTGAATGCTTACATAGATATAAAATAGCTATTATAAAAAAATCTGTTAATCGCGCAGAACTAATCTCTTCATCTAATTAAATATTTTATAACGAATTAAAATATCAAAGAACCATTATTAAATAATGGATTTCCAAATTATTTAGTAGATAAACACATTAACTAATGATAGTTTTACTACAACATATCAAAATGTTTTTAATTGATAATAAAAAAAGTACTTTATACTGACAATAATATCAAAAAATTAAAAATCCTTGAATCTCTGCGTATGAAATTTAAACAACACATTATTAATAGAATTAAATTTAAAACATATGATAATATCTTAAAAGGTTTAAAATAGAACAATTTTAATTCCAAATTACGTTTACCTAGCTTAATAGAAATATTTAAAAGATAAACTGCCCCTATTGTTTAGCGTCACCTTGGTGATAAAAACAAAACAATAGCTTAGTTAAACATTAAACAGTTTTAATAATGAAATAAACATACACACATGATGATGTTTGAATAATAACCAAAAGTAATTGGTCTGCAATGAATGGCTCTTTCGAAGAAATCATTAATTGATTTCTTTTCAAGATCAAAGAATTATTAGGAAGCTTGAGAAAAAAAATGAAAGTATGTGATTTAATAATATGAGGAAAAAATATATATATGTTATATATATATATATATATATATATATATATATATATGTGTGTGTGTGGTGTGGTGTGTGAATATATATATAGGTGGATATTATATATATATATATATATATTATATTATATATATATTGTATATTCAGTGAGGACACAGAATTCAAAATTAATATATTTAATATATATATATATATTATATATAATAAAGAGAGAGAGAGAGGAGAGAGAGAGAGAGAGAGAGAGAGAGAGAGAAGAGAGAGAAGAGAGAGAGATGGACTTTGCAATCAGTATGTATAAACATATAGTGATTGTGTCACGTGGGCATACGCCGGTGTGTATCACCGCATGTTTAATGTTTAAAATGCCTTACTCTCTTCAAGTTCATACGTTTTTGACGCCCGACTCGCTAAATTCCTGATTATATCATTAATCCATGGAGAACTAAAAATATGTATGTGTATACTCACTGCTCCAATGAAGATGTTAAAAAAATATTGGAGAAGGTAGCACAATAACAATGATTTAGTTAAAATAACCATAAGGATAATTCACTTAGCAATATAATAAAATAATGGCAGTTTTACGACAAATACTCTCATAATACTCAACTTCCCCCCTCTTTCTCTCTTCTCCTCCTCTTCTCTTATAATACAATTCCCCACGCACGATACGCAACATACTCACACACACATATATATGTATGTATATAAAATGTTATATGCTCTGAAAGACTGTCCTTTGCTTTTTCTCTTCCCCATCTTTATATATATATATATATATATATTATTTATATATGGTGTTGTTGTGTGTGGTGTGTGTGTTTGTGCACAAGCGTGTGTGTTGAATATGCATCTAGGATATTATAAGATCTACATTTTGAATTTCACAACACACACACAACCCACACAACAACACACACATATATATATATATATATATTATGCTACCACACACACACTCGCTTAGGAGGAACCAGTGGACCTCCGCAACATGAAATACAACAAAAAAATGAAAAGGTCCCAGAGTAAAAAAAATAATAATACAAAAGGATGGGATTCCAAACTTTTCTCTTTGCTCTGTGAAAGGGGTAAAACACCGATGAATGGAACAACACGAATGACGAAGAACGACCAGATTTCAGATAAACACTAATATTTTGTTTGGATAAAAAAAAGTGTCCTTTTACAACATAATAAAGACTTATTTCTTCTCTCCATGGCCGACATGCGCGGTTGGGGGTATAATGCTGATTTCTTGGGTTTGGGTGACGTGTCATGTTTATCGGGCTGGTTTTCGCACTCATTCCGCATTAGCTGCTATCGTGTTCATATTACCATCTTCGAATAGACCCTAACGGCCTATTCGAAGATGGTTCTATCGTTTATGGGTTAAGGCATACTATCTGCCGACATTGCCATGGAATAAGCCGTATCGATCTGCCGCTCATTAAAGATGTTTTGAGGTCATCATGAACGCGTTCCTTGAAGTTTTTTCTATCAATAGCAACTGTCTAATTTTTCTTCGTAGTCGTCGATTCTTTACGTATTCCCTATCAAATATGTCTCTCTGTCTGAAAAATTCTACATATGTTTGCTTTTCATCCTTCTATGACTTCGAAATATTTGCCTATAAGCTTCTGGCACCATTTCAATAATTCGTAATATGCTGCCTTCATGGAATCGTAATCAGCGCAATCTATGATTGACAGCGGGCATACACTTCTGTGCTTTTTCCTTTAGTGCGTTTGTATCAGTGTTGTCAACTTTCTGTGGCATTCAAGTTGGAGGCGATCTTAAATGTTGGTATGAGTTTAACTTTGTTGAACGAGAATGAACTCGGCTCGTCTTTCTTCTCGCAGGTCTCCTAATGCTCTACTTCTCAACCGTGTCTCCTTGGATGTCTATTTTTCTCTAGTTCTATTCTTTTAGACCTTGTCCTGATTTTTTCTCTCAATTCTGGTTTCTCCAATGTCTGAGCATGAGATAGGCTGAAATCCGTCCCCAAGTCGTCAATATGCAATCTTCGAAATGTTCATTGTCTGCATGTTTTGATATTATCCCTGACACTGATTTTTTTCCAATCGCGCTCTTGCTTCCAATTCAACTCAAACGCTAATTCTAGAATGCTATCCTTTCTTAGTCTAAAGCTTCATATGTAGGGATTCTAAAATATGTCACAATCGACATCCTGATATGTATTCGCGCCACTCAGCGGATTGTGCTTCGGTTCCTCTTTTGAGCGTTGTAGAGAAAAAGCCAATAAATATATGGAAATTCGGAGAGCCCAAATTATGTTACACAGCAATCGTTGGGACAACCAGTGACTATTCCGCACATGAAATAACAAAAAAAAAAAAAAATGCAAAGGTCCCAGATGTAAAAAAATAAATGATGGGATTCAAACTTTTTCTCTTTGCTCTTGTGAAGGGGTAGAAAGACCGAATGAATGGCACAACACTGAATGAAGAAGAACGACAGGATTTTCGGATAAAACACAAACATTTATTAACATTTAATTAAATTTTGTTTTGTATAAAAAAGGGGTAAAGCATATATAAATTAAAAACACTGGATAGGGAAGTAAAAAGGATCAAATGTGATTCTATTGTTAAATGAGTGGGCGAGCATTGAACATATTACTATCACCATATCAAGATTAATAAAGTTTATGAAGACAAATAGGAATTCACAGAATACAAATGTGATACTTTTTTTTTTTTTTTTTTTTTTTTTTTTTGTTAACTCACTGTGACCGTTTTTTAAATGCAGGGAAGTCTCTTAAAAAAAATATTATTTCTTTTTATTCTTTTTTTTAATCAACCGGTGGTTCTTTCTTTGCATCCAAGTGAACTTGCTTTAATCGTAGTAAAATGTCTTTAATTCTCTGTCCCATCTTCCGACAAATTAATCGAATATTTTGCAGAGCGAGAAATTTTTAAGGTGCTGACTTGTAGATGATTCTTTAACTGTGTCTTGACTGTGAGCGATTCTCGGGCGAAAAGCCGTACAATTACGTTTGTCATAGCGACAATTCGGGGTTGATGTACTCTTAGGTCGTGGGTCAACAGTTGAAATCCACATGCACTTTTTTTCCGATCAAATCTCGGTGGGTGGGGGGATATTTGGGTCTTTTAAAGCATATAGGTGGTAAGAGGAAATGTAGCATTCTCTGTAAAAAATACAAGACCGTTTGAATCTTAATTTCTTTTCTTGCCAAGTTTTGTGTTTTCTTTTATTTTCTTATATTCTAAGCAATATGTATATGGTTGATGTACCAGCGATATGTCACAATATATATATATATATGTATATTATATATAATATATATAATATATATAATGGAGAGATAGGTTGATAGATAGAATATCACACAAGCATGTTTGATAAGTAGCAGAGTGGGTGTCTGTGGTGAGTATGGGCGAAAGGGGTATAGATGGATGTGTTGTCATCTAACATATATTTTGGAGTAATAGTGTAACATACTTTTGCAATATTCAACATTTTTTTCACTGCTTTGTTTAACTTCCTTTTTACACATGTTCAGTCTATGGAACTGTGGAAAATGAGAACTCTCACGAGAATAAATCTTTTTGGTACGTTGGGGGGAAATCGTCAAGAATTTCAAATTCTTCAGATAAACCATGTCCACGCAAACGTGGTTTGAGTAGGCAGAAGGGGTTCAAAAAGTGGCGCTATGAGGTGGAGGTTGATTTTGGAGCGGGGAGGTCTTTAACAAGTAGGGATGAGGTCAACTTCGAGCGGGAAAGACAGTACTCGTGGTTATCGTTGACTCTTCTAATGATTGCACGTCAACTGGACATGAAAAAGGATGTGGTTTGAAATATACTACCAGCGAAACCCAGTCGCTGTTACTTTTCAAACATATCACTGTTACAATGCGTGAGCATCCGAATTCTTGTCAGCGAAACATCTTCCTTATTTCCTGGATCTTGCACAAGGAAATTTTACTTTTTTCTTCCAATTAAGGGATCATCAGGGGACAGGTTTTTGAAGGCCTAGAGGCAAAGAATCCAGAATATCATTCAGAGAGCATGGAGAGAAGTATGGAAAGTGCGTGTTAAGACTCAAAGGAATGATTCAATACAATCTAGGCAGGGAAACTTTTCCTTTCATTTGTGGAGAAAATATTCAGTTTACAACAATCACTACCCATAGACATACATATCAGCACCAAATATTTACGGATGATATATTGCAATGTATCCTATATACAATTCAGCTTTAAACTGAAAAGAGTTGAGGGAGAAGAAATTTTAGAAAGTGATTATTTAAGGCATAAATAGAAAAAAAACAAAAGAAATGTCCTTTGGTTCAAATGAAAGTAAATAGTAGTTTGCATTTACATTTTTATATTGAAAAAGAAGAAGAAAATGAAAAGTAAATTTGCAGTTTTTTATGATATTCTTTTTTATGTTTAAAAATAGAAAGTGACATAATTGTATATATATATATATATATATATATATATATATGTGTGTGTGTGTGTGTGTGTGTGTGGTGTGAGAGAGAGGGAGTTTGTGTGTATCTACTTATTAATTATTATCATTATTTTTTATTCATATATTTATTTTATTATTCTAATTATATCTATTTTTTATCTAATTTTGTCTATTTATTTATTTTAATCCTTTATGTTTTATTCATTTTTTTTATCATTTATTCATTAATTAAAATTGTATTTAGTCTATAAAATACGTTCTCTTCAGTTAAAGGAACATAATAGAATATATTGGTTATTATATGCATCAATAGAAATAAAAATAGATCGTAATATAATCGTTAGTCATCTATAAAAAGGCATACTTCCATACAAGTAAATTATCAATTATCAAGACTCGTGCCCATTTGATTTCAACACTTTCTCACATTGAAACATTTAATCTTCTATACATCGCATTTCGTAAGTGTTAGTGGAAGGATGTTGTTAAAGCTATTATATAAAAATATAGAATTCGTACATATGGTGTCCGTTTAATGCTTATAATTAACTGTTTTTTTCTCTCATATTTTGTTTTAGTTATTTTAAATGATAATTTTCCATTTTTTTTTCTCTTTAGGAACCATGAATGAGCTAATTCGCCCCAGAATCATACAAGTATTAAAAATGCTTATGATCGGTTCTTAACATGATATCCGAATGTGTCATTGGAAATGTTACTGAAAAATGACAGTGCTCACCAGATCTGGAAATACTTCTCTCCGTTTTAATCATCTGCGGAACGTTTGGTAATCTTTGTCATGCGTATTTCGTTTCCAGAAATGCGACCTTTGGCTCTCATCTAGAATGTTATACATTATGCTCTGGATATTGTTTTACTGACTTTACTCTCATCCAAATGGTTACAATTGCTGACTTGGTTTGGGACGCTGAAGGGCAACGCTTTTGGATCCGATGGCTAATACAAGTAGGCTGGCTCAATCAGTCGAATGATCGACCATTGTCCATGGTATGTAGTTAGTGTAGAACGAGCATTTTCTGTATTTTCTGGGTTGAAACGTGGCTTGGTCGCTCAATTCGATGAGATACTTGATATTTCGATTTTGGAACGCTTGCTTTGTGTGCATTTCACTCAACAGCTACATAGTTTATGATTTTGGTGTGCATTCAAGGAAACGAGAGAGATAACTGTAATAATGTTGTTCAAAGATTGCAGATTGGAATACGTATCTGTTGGCTCGATTCCAGTCACAAACGATATGAAAAATCTGGAGAATATGGACAATGACTTCAATTTTTAATTCATTTCTTTCATTATGTCCATCAACACTGCTATCTTGTGTAAGCCTTTACGGCGGCCCGGGGTGCGAGATATGGCGGACAATGGTATTGGCGGACAAGTTGAGCAAAGAGAGTTAACGTAGGGAACAGGAAGAGTCGTATGGAAGTAGAGATAAATTGGATTGGAGAAAAGAACACTGTGTTGAGAGAAGGGGAGTAAGAGAAAAAAAGAAAAGCATAGAAGATGAATATAAAGAGACCAGAAAAGTGATGGATAAAGAAGTAGGAAAGAAGAACAGAGAGAATACAAAGAGTCATTAGAAGTGAAAGAAAGACGAAAAAACAGAAACGAACTGAGAGAAAGGAATAGAGAACAAGCAATATAGAAGAAATAGGAGAGAAGCGAAAAGAAAGATAAGAAAAAATAATGAGAGGATATAGAAAGGAAGAGAACGAAAAGAGAGAGTCGAATCTTTAATTACAAGAAAGAAAGCTGACAGTGAAATACATTGAGAGAAATTATATAAGAGTGACTGTGTCAGAATTAAAGGAAGAAATTGAACGCAAGAGCGGGAAGATTAAATGAAGAGAGAAGAAATAAAAGAAATGATGAAAGTCTTGGATCTTGAGGAAGAAATCCATGAGAGCGAGAGCTAAGCAAGGAAGAAAAACCCGAAAGACGGAGGGAAGAAACAAAGAGAAACCACGATTAGAGGGAGAAGCAGGAGACAAGTTTCAAAGTAGAAGGAAAAGGAGCACATTTATAATAGAAACAAGAATGGTTGCAAAAATCTATTTCAAACTCGTTTTTTGATGGATGGTACATTCTTCGTACCAGCGGCATTGAAGTCACGCCATTCGAGCTTATTTTGTGCGGTGAATTGTTTTCTTGGTCACTGGACTTTCATTAGTGACCCTACCTGGCGGTCTTCTAATATCGAATATCACCGTGAAAGAAAATTTTCTCAGTGTAACGATAGTGCAATCAAATGATGTACTGGACATACGTTTAGTTTTTTTTCTTCGGGATAAGTAAAAGTTTCGAAAATCAGTCGTTCGTTTGAGAAAAGAATGTGCGTCCAAGCAATTTAAGAAACATGCGGAAATGAACTCAGAGGGACAGGAAAATGTTCTTTTAAAAGAAGTAGAGAGCTAATTAAATGTAAACGTAAAAGAATTGGAAGCATATGGCTAGTAATAAAGATGGTATGTTCAAAATATCTTATATAATTGATAAGAATTATATTTTATTGGTAATTGTAGCAACGCAAATCTATATCGATGTACGCCAAACTAAAAGAAAAAAATATATTGATATAATGCAAAATAAAATGGGAATAAATCTGTTTGTAATTAATGGTACAGTTAGCCAAGCATAAGAGCATCCGCTAGAAGGCACACGTCTGGCTCGCGCAACTCAGCGTATGAGTAGATAGCTTGATTGTGCGTTATAAGAAGGGAGCAGATGGTATTGCGGCGCTCATAATCAAACGCAGACAATTCTCGACGCATTCTGTCCGTGATACCCCAATAGGGTCTCAATGATAACTTTTTAAAAATATTGGTAATATAACTGTATCACAACTAAATAGATATTCTCCAATTATTTTCAAAGAATGTCATTTAGTTTTCCGAAGATAACTGGAATATAGTTATTTCTATTAGAAATTATATATAAACGGGCATGATTAGTATTTTTAATGCAAACTATACGCATTGTTACTACTGCAGTAAATACATAATGATATTAAACGTTAATATATTAAATTATTATAAAACAGCATTCGATAACAAAAATTTGTAATTTGCTCGATACATGTACGGCAATAATGTTTTCGGTAATTCGTGGTGCTATAATTTTTTGAATGACAGTTTCACACGCTGTAGAGATAGTTGTTGATGAAAATAACTAATATAACGTTTTCATGGTAAGGAAGAAAAACTTTGGGTGTGTAGGATCAGAATAAAAAGTGCCAATATCAAGAGGAGAAGCTAATATGCGTATATCTAATAATTGTATTACTGCTGTCTGGGTAGACAATTGGTGCTACACCAGTGATCGTTCACTATTGACTTTAAGACATATTAAGCTTATCTAAATAAAGGACTGACTTAAATGGATTTCAATAAGAATGAACAACTGTCCATCAAAACCAAGTTGTAAAGTAGACTTTCCAAAAAATGAACACAAGAAAGATGTATTTTATTTTCAAAAATGAATAATTAAAATACATACTTTCTTTAATTGTGTTCATTATTTGGCAAGTCTACTTACAATTGGTGTTTTGATGCACATTTAATAGGTTTATTTTATTCTTTTTCACATGAAAAATGACCATGCTGGGGTTTCACAAACTTTCAAGCGGCACTATATAATATATATATATTATATATATATATATAATATATATATTATATATATTATATATATATATTATTAACTAAAGTGGTTTATCAATTCTCCTAAGATTTTTTCTATATATGTTTGGAACAATATTATACTTAGATATTCCTTGGTGTTAGACAAAGTGTATGAAAAAAATTCAGTTTAAATAATTGGTATTAATTGGCGTAATTAGAATTAAGTCACGAACGACAATTCTGTTTGGAGACTACATGTTTCTTCATCTCGTTGTCAGTTAAGTTAACTCTCCTCCAAATCTCTATTTTAGTTAGGAAGAGGTGACATAGCGAGCTTAAACCTGTAATAACTGAAAATCAGCAGTGGAGGTGGATAATTTGTATAAGTATATATTAAATTACCGACAAAAAACTAAACTTAGTTACAAATAAAAAGGCTTGGGTGTTTGTTTGTGTGTTGTATATTTATCTCATCATTTTTTAATCTCAAACAATCTTTAATGCGTTAAAAACTTGCAAATCGTCGTAAATTAAAACGGAAACTTATTTGGGGGATATAGAAGTTGTGAATTAACTTTTTGGATTTTGTTACGGGTTTAGGGGTTAAGGGTAACAAGTTTTTGTCGGTTAATGTCTAATATATATATCTTACAAATTATTTGGAGTTTAAACCTTCACAAATCTTGATTTTAAACAAAATCAGCTGTTTGAATTATTCGGCAGCTAAATTTATTTTAATTTTCGGAAAAGGAACAAGCAATTTATTCTACTTACAAATAAGTTTGATTGATTCACTAATTCAAGATAGAAAATTACCAAAAATAAAGAGTTAGTCAGCAATGTATTCTTTTAGTTTGTTTTGTTAAACGAATGGAGGGAGATCAACGTTTTGCTTATTTGATAGATCCATACATTAAATATATAATATCTATAAATAATATTTAAGTAAATTCAAAAAATCTATTTAAGTTGATTTACGACATTTATAAAAAAAAAAAAAAAAATTCTCTTTAGCCAGGAGAAATGAAGGGGGTGAATTACGGAGTTACGTGAGTAATGGGATGGGGGGGCTCATTGTGATTTTTCAGTTTATTACAGGTGTTCAGGGCTTTCGTATGTCATCTTCCTAACGACAAATAGAGAGGGGAGAGAGTTAAATTTAACTGACAAACGAGAGGGAAGAGAGACAGGTAGTCTCAGAAGGGATTGGTCGGTCGTTTGATTAATTGCTAATTACGCCTAATTAAAGCCATTTAAACTGAATTTTTTTTCATACACTTTGTAGTGTAACAAGGAATATCTAAGTATTAAATAGTGTGTCATAAATATATAGAAAAAAATCTTTAGCGTTGGAAAGGTTGATAAATCGCTTTTAGTTAATAATATAATACTTATAATATATATAATATATTATTATATATATATATAATATGTTTTAAAATGATGGGTAAAATTTCCGATTAATAGTTTTTCACGCAGTTGCGAATTTTAGGAGTTGCTTTGTCCAATATCGACTTGTATTTATATCTGGGTTGTATCCATTCTAAGTAGGTGGGTGTGGCCATTACGTCTTTCCTTTGTTATGCTGATTACTTGGCATGTCTATGTTTTGTTAACATGTGACATTTGTTTGTACTCGATCGCCAGTTCAATATCGCATCTGGATCCCTGTTGCATTCTTAAGTTTTTCTTGCAAGCACAGCATGATAGGTTATCATTCTTTATCTGATGTGCTCGTCTTATTATTTTCCACTCACTCGGATTTTTACATACTTTTTTTAAAGCACACATATTTTGCTAGTGTAAGTTGTTTTTCTATATTTTTTAATTTCCTAAATGATAACCTGTATTGAGATATGGCTGTTTTATAGCTTGTGCGTGCCCTATTAAATTTGATTTTCTTTGTGGTTGATGATTTACACTGCTTCATAACCGCGTCCTTTAGTAAAAAAATTCTGGTATTGGGCATTTGTGATTACAATTAATGTTGATTCATTATTTTGTTTTGTCTTTTTCGGCATTTTTTGTTTAATGGTTTCGATTATTTTCCTTATATTGTTCGTACAACTGTCAATTATTTCCTAATTAATAGCTTTGTTCGCTAGGGAGACAGAAAGTGTTTAACAACATTTTATTGTCTGTAATTATTATTTTTTCACTGCATATTGAAGGGGGAGGGGTTAAACCAAATATAATATTTCTATTCTATTTTGTTTTCCTTTGTTTTCAGCCCTGTTTATATTTTAGTTCTTTTGTGCCCTTCTCAATCGACTTTTTCAATTTAATATCGGGGATGGTTTGATTTCACATTTATATATACGGTTACTTCTCGGTTTCTATTAAGGTCTTTGCCCCTCAATTTAGGTCGATGTTGCTCCAAATCCGTTACACTCAAATTACGTTTCTACTCAATTTTTTAGACTTTTCATTTTTGATATTCTTATATTTGGCTTTCTGCTTGGCGCATATCCTCGTTTGATTTTTCTTTAAATCATATTTCCGTCGTCCTAACAGTTCTATGTTTTGTTCCTGCCAAAAGTCAATGGTATTTGTAACAGAAATGACCCCACAATTTCGCTCCTTCTGCTGCCGTCATAAGCCCTTATTCGATGAGAAATTTTTGTTTTGGGTTTTATTTACCCATATTTTCATTATGGTAATAGTATTGAATTTTGGCATGCATTTAATTTTCATGTACTCTTACTCTTATTTCTATAAATTTTTTGCTAGTTCAGGGATATTCTATAAATTTTTTGCTAATTGTTGGTAGAAATCACAAATGTCGATTTTAATAAATACATATTTATTTTTTTCTTATGGGTCGCGACTTTACGCATCTTTTCCGTTTTTTTGATTTCATTGGTTTACATGAGTATTTCTCATAGATTTTCAATTCTAGCTCCAGAATCCTTTTCTAATCTTTTACACTATTTTAGTAGGTTTTATATCTACATTGTGGCTTATTGTGAAATTGCTTGTGATCCTTTATTGTTTTGTCGGCAATTTGTTTTATATATGTCTCATCACCCTGTCATTTATTTTTAGTTCTGCTGTTATTTTGCTACTCTTATGATTTTATTTTTCCCAGTAATCTTGTAGTTTTGTGTGTTTCGTTATGGTTTCGTGATCATTTATCTTTGTACAGTTCAGCGCTTAACATAATTTTGTTTGCTTTATCACTTTTATGTAGACTTGTTTGATTCTTTTATTTTCTTAACATCCGACGCCATCTTTCTCAATTCGTGAATTTTTTCTGAATTTATTTTCTTATTAGTCCAAACAGGTTTTCTCAAATTCAGATCAGCTCTGGTTTGTTTGCGGTGGGTGTTTAACTTGTTTGAAAATATGTGTGTGGGAATTGGCAATTTGTTTATATTATATAATTTAAATTAATATATATATATAATTATATATATTATATTTATATATTAAAAAGAAGGAATTAATCCGAAATATGAGTCAGAAAAGGTTGGAATGAAAAATACACAAATGCGTTAAAGAAGAAACAATTTATAATAATATCATGTGATTTGATCATATTTCGGATTTTAAAATCATCATCGAGGTCATTCCTCCCGTTAGTTGTTTGGGTCGGAGAGGAAGTTTAAATGAGTTTACAAAACAAAACCTTAATACTGCAAAAAAACGAAAGACGTTAAAATATTACCACGTGGGCATTTGCGCCATATATATGTCCGGTATGTTTTCTGTATATCTTTGACAATAAATTGGGAATTTTTTGAGATGTTGGCAACAAAGCGAAACAATTTAAACGGAAGGGGATGGGTGTTAAGAAATGTGACGGTTGGAATTCAAAAGACTTTTTATAAAGGATTTTTTTACGTTAAATGTTTTATATTTAAATTTTATTTTAAGTTCTGTGATTCTAAATGATTAGATATTTACTGTAATTAGTTTTTATAATATAAAGTGAAGAAAGTTATGAGCGGAATATGTTAATATTTTAGAAAAGGATTTTTATATATTTTTTAACGATTATTATTTTTAAATTTCTAATTATTATTATTATTAGTTTCTGTATTTATATGATTAATATTTATTTGTGTTTTTGTTTTTATATATAAAGTAAAAAGGTTATGGGCGGAATTGGTTATTTTTTTAGATAATTGTTAAGCGGATTTGGATGTTTATTTTACCGAAACAAAAATCAAAATAACCGGAAAAGATCTTATTCATAAAAAACAATAAACCAAATTTATAATTTAATGGACGTAAATAAGGAAAAAGTTTATGTGAAGGGGATTTATGGTTTCTGATATAAAGAGTGCTAGATTAGGGATTATTAAAGAACCTGTTCTTTGGGGTTGGTTTTATGGGTAAGAAATAAAACAAGATTCATAATTCTATCGCAGTGTTTTATTCATGTTGTTGGGTTAATATATTTAGCACTTTTGATCAAAGTATGATTGTGATCAAAGATTGTTTAGCTAATGATTGTTTTGAAACTCAGTTTAATGGTGATATTTGTGTTCGATAGATGTTTGTTAAGGATCGGGAAGTCTCCCTACATAATTTCTTTTTACATTTTAAGCAGGTCAATAGTGTAGACCACATCAGAATGTATGTGTTGGTTAATTTTTATTTGAGGATGTTCATTCAACTGTCTTCGTGGGGTTGAGCGACAGTTTTTATACAATCTTACTTAAGTTTCTTCTATTTATTTATCAGTAATAGGATTATTTTTGGAAAGTATGATGTATCTATCCGAGACGTTATTTTATTATGTTGTTGTGTCATTGTTTGGAGATGTGAAATTATTATTCTTGTTTTATTATGTATTTAAATGCTTTTTTCTGGGCACGGTGGTACGAAAAATTAAGGGGTCTTGTTAATTTGGGAAAGACTCTCAATAAAATGAATTCTTCATTAAATTTGCTTGTTAATATCTAATGTATACATTTTAATCGTAAAAAATGTACATTTAATCGTAAACATTCTTTAATAAAAGTTTTTGATTCCAGTCACATTTCTAACACCTCCTTGCTTAAATTGTTTTCGCTTTGTTTGCCAATCAAAATCGCTACATTTTTGTAAAAGATTACATGGAAATGAGACATATAATATGCCGAAATGCCGCTGGTGAATATTGTAACGTTTTCGTTTTTTGCAGTATTAAGTTTTTGTTTTGTAAACTCTTTTAACTTTCCTCTACCGCAACAACTACGGGAGTGAATGAGCTCTGATGTGATTTTTTTAAATCGAAATATTGATCATATAGGCTATGATTATATTAATAGAATTGTTTTCTTCTTTAACTAGGCATGTGTGATTTTGTCATTCCACCTTTTTTATCATAATATATATATATTGAAAACGTGCCATTGAGCTCCGGGTAGAAATTGTGGTCTGGATAAGTGAGTTTTGCAAAGTGATCATATTAAAAGAATAAATACACCGGAGAAATTTAAAAAAACATAAATCATTTTGTTAAAATTTGCAAATAAAGTAAATAATGACCGTTTCTTCCCCACATTCTGTGTTCATTTCTACTCCTATAAATTGATCAATCTCTATATGTGTTAGTTTCTCTGTGCGTATAAAGAGAGAGATTAAAGAGTGTGAAAGGATAATTCTAATAATTTTGTATATTATGTTAACACCTATGTTTCTGACAACTGATGAAACAATAAGTAGGAAGGTCATTTCTCTAACACTCTCTCAGTATCTCTCTCTTTCTCTCTTTCTTCTTCTCTTCTCTCCTCTCTCTCTCTCAGAGAAACTAGCATATATAAAGAAAAATAGTTAATATATACTAGAAGAGGGGGAAAGTGAACGAAAGTATGAAGTTAAGAAGCAGTAATTTTTTTTTAACTTATTGAACCAATTAAAATGAATTTTTCCAAAGCCTTTAGGAAAGAAAATCATGATCACTCGCTGTAAATTATATATATAATATATATATATATATTTATATAATATATATATTATATACTTTGACGTGTAAAATTTCTTAAACGGAATAGACGTCATTTGGGTATATCTAATTGCCTCTGTGATGATTATTTTTTAAAAGGAATTGATCATGATATCCGACAAATTTTTCGTTGATATTTTGGGGTAAGAATGCATAAAAAGAGGAAAGGAAAGTTTTTGGTCGTTTTAATGCAGCATAGTATTTATTTTTGCGTCGGGACGAGGAATGCATCTTCTTTCCTTTTCCACTGTCTAATTAATCTGAATGCCGGATGTGGTGTCTTAGGGTTTACGTGTGTTTAGTTCATTTTCGTGTATATCATAAAACTATTAGGAATGACTAGTGTTGTAATTGATTTGATTGATTTTAACAGGCAAGTCACCACTAGAGTTATTTATGTAGAGAGGTTAGGAGTTGCATACAATTATTTTACATTTTTGTTGTATTTTTCTTATCTTTACTCACGGTTATATCATATCTAGATATTTTCTTCCTAATACAAATATTTGCAAACGTTCTATTTGATCTATAGATGGTACCTATATGTATGGCACACTCATAGGGGACCTGGGAGTATGGCAATGAAAGAGTACTTCAACACTCCCAGAGTTTCAGAATGTAGCCCATTACAGACACAGTTTAGTGTCATACCGAATCCCGAATATGGTGGGATCTTGAAAACTGGATAGGTCAGCGTATTAAAAGTCGCGCCGGAAGGGAGGTCACAAATTGCATACCAATGATTTTATTAGCAGAAATATGTGTCTAATATGAGTCAAATATGAAAAAACTTAGCACCAAAAATATGGCAATTTCATGTCATTGTTTTGAATTCAGGTTTACATGAAAGCAAAAGGAAGTTTTTATATATACATAATCATATATATATATATTGTGTGTGTGTGTGTGTGTGTGTGTGGTGTGTGTGTGGTTTTCTTGTGTGTTTATGTGTAATATGTGTGTATGAGAGAAATATGAGGTTTATTTTTCAAATATCCTTGTCGGTCCAACTTGTTTCTGCTGTTGCAGGTGATTGGATTTCTATTGGTAACATAATATATGACGCATTTATGACATTTCAGCAATAGTTTTTCAGCCATAACTTTTCAATCACCTGATTACTTTTCAACTGATGTTTTTGAAAAGAAGTTAAAAACAACAATAAAAAACAAAATTAAATATTTATTTGTTATTTTTACTTGTTCGTGCCAAATCAATGTTAAATGTTTGAGTTTTAAATTTTAAGTTATAAAAAATATGAAAGACTCATGAAATAAATTATTTTTATGATGGCCGAACATTTGACTTTTGAGTATTAGCGCTATGTGATTTAAAACAGCCTCGTCCAGAACTGAACGCTCAGGTCGCGTGTCATTTCTTACGACGATAACATTTACACGATGACGCCACTTTTCATGTACCCTGTACACAACTGCTGGTCAATCGTGTTCTTGTCATAAATGATGAGAATCCTGTGCGGAAATTTTTCTTAACTTGATAATTTTTACGAGCTCTGTACCGTATCTCAGAAACGGCATTAATGAGATTTATTGGAAAATACTTAAATGAATTAGCATTTTTAGTATAATTTGCAATTAATGAATACTTTTGTATATGCATTTTTTGTTAACGTATTTTTAAATTATCAATATCTCATATAACGAAGACACTAAGAATGTTTCATCAGAAGCATGGAATATAATTTGGGGACAAAGATGAGTTTGTAGTCATTTTTTAATGAACCGTTTGCATTTTGAAGGCCAACATGCTCTACTCCAAAACTGTTAGTGTGTATGTATCAATGCGCAAGAGAACCCATGATTCCTAATTCTGAATTCACAGGTAATTTTATGGTAGGATTAGTTAAGTTACTCTCGCAGACCATTACGACTGAATTACATTTGTGATCTTGTGAACGATAAAACTAATGAACTAAATTATTGTATTAGGTGCGTCTATATAATTTGAAAAAGTTTTGAATTAATTCAAACGAAATGGAAAAGAAGCAAAATATGGGTCGAAATCGTTAACATCTTTCCTAGTGGTCCACCATCATCAAATTGCAAATGATTTTATTATAAAAATTAATGTATATTAATGGGGAAAGAATGTAATAGCATTCAAGCGCACGATAACGCCTATGAAAAGAATCGGCGGAAATTCCGAAATTTAAAGAAAAGAACAGTTGAAACTCTCGGAGGACTGAAAATAAATGTCATGCTAATGCATGATACACAGTAAGATTTTTTGCACCATAATTTTGATCTAATAAGGCACACACACACACACACACCACACACACACGCACACACCGCAACACTCTGATATCCTATACAAAATAATATTCATAGATAACGTGTTATCATCGAAGGAAAATGGACATGACGAGCGAGTTCATCTGGAAGAAACTATTTCGTTCAACCTTGTGAAGATACATCATCTCTCACCTCCACAGGAGAAGAAGAGATGGATTATGGTGGCTGAGCTCTTTTTCTTGGCAGTGTAACTGGTCTGGAGAAGAAATTTTTGAATTCAATTGAGGATTGTTTAGAGAATCTAGTGGAACTAGTACAAAATTCATGCTGATATCAGTTTTTCTCTGTTTTGAGATGAGGTTCATGATTGTATTATCTAGTTATTCGTTATTGTCCTTATTTTAATGTTATCTGAACGACAACGTTGTACAGATAATAATGAAGATGAGGACAAAATCGAATAGAGATAATACTACATCAGCTTATATAAAAAGTTTGGTTTGGTCTAGCAAGCTTTAACTACTTTAAGTATCCTATAAATCATTTTTGTCGAGCATCATATGTTCGTACTAGATGGGAGAGCTACCTAGCGAATAATAAAACACATAAACATACAAAAAAGATCAATTAATTAACCGATATATGTTAAATATTAGATTAGTTTACAAAACTTTACATAACATTAGTACATTAATTAGATTAAAAAAATTCACATTTTTAGGCAAAATAATGTCTATGATTTTTCCAACCCTGTAGTATGACGCCTCTTATTATACGTAGTGAATTACATAGTTTAAAGCAAAGCGTGTATTTGAATAGTATAACAGGAGTCTGCTAGATTGAATTGAATCCAGGAGAGTGACAACTATCATAACAGTTTGTTTTTTGTTGTTTGTTTTTTCATTCATGTAATAAAGACGTTATTGGGCCGATACCATGAATATTCTCCCGTGCGCCTGACTCGGCAGTCGACGGACCACATAAAAACAAGACAAGAAATCACATTTAAACGCTCAGCGTGATTACGGTTAACGCTTACGTTTTTAAACTTTCTGTTCTTGCTTTTCTAAATTCTTAAAGTTTCACATCAAGCTGATGCTTTAAGCTTTTCATTACTCTCTTCAGATTGAATGAGTCTCACACTAAGTTTTATCGCTTTTCTTGATGGGACGCTCGTTTTGTAACTTTACAAAGTTAACCTTGTTTTGTTTCTTTTGCTTATCTCTTTCTCTTTGTTTCTTTTCCTTTTTCCTTTCTTTTTCAATTTCAATTTTCAATTTTTATGAACCTTTTTTTTGGTTTGTCTTTGTTTTGACTATTTTATCCTTTCAATCTTCCATATCTTTCAGATTTCACTGCTTATATCAGAGTAAACTTTTTCTCTACACCCCTAAACTATTCCATCTTTTCCCTTTTCTATAATTTTTCTTACCATTTTCTTTTTTAATTTCATTCGTATACAATGTTCTACATATTATTCTCTTTTATTTTTCATTGCTCTTTTTTTTTATCCTCATTTCTACACATATTTCCCCCGTCTTTTTCTTTTCCTCTCTTTTATGTTTTTCATTCACATACTTTAAGCTATACATATTTTTAAAGACCTTAGTTTCACTATCTTATCACAAACAACAATAGGGAAAAGTTTTCCTCTCTTTAGTGTCACAGAATATTTTAGATGAATTTCATCAATCTACTACTGTTGAATCCGGATTAACCTATCTTTTGGATTGATTTTCTTTACTCTTTTTTCTTTATTATTCGATTTAACAGCTCCTTCATTTCCAATCCTTATTTACTTTTAATCTACTGTCTGTTTTTTTACTTTCTTTTATTTTTGTATCTGATTTTTTTTCCTTTCTTTTTTACCTTATGTTTATTACAATGTCTTTTTTTCACTTTCTTCTTTGGCTTTCGTTTTCCCCTTTTCTTTAATCTTTATTTTTATTTTCTTTATTTTTTTTTTTTTTTTTTTTGCTGTTTAATTGATGTACAAAATATGTTGGGTTTCATGGTAACGCCTTTCCTTGTATCAGAGGGAATTCTGTTTTCTGATGAAGGAATAAAAGCTAGTGTGTCTGCTGTTTCTTAACTGCACATTACCATGAAATTCTTTACTTTCCTGTAATCGTTAGTGATGAATAATGTATATAATGTTCAGTATTTTGCATGATCACCTTGTGTGTGGTATTCTTGCTCGTTGCGGCTTGTATGGCATGCTTGTATTCGTAGTGTCTTATGTATATGCTTTGTTTATAATATAATATATATACAATAGAAAAAAACATGACCCGTGAGCTAGGTTAGTTGTTTGAAAGATATAGAATAAATATTATTTTCGTCATTTTAAAAGTTTTCCAAAATGGCCAAATAAGTTTGGATTTTTATTTAGAATAGAATACAAAAATGATGGTTGTTCCTTTCTTGCTACAGCTATATACTTATCCGGATTTCGGTATCAGAGAATACGTCAGTTTTAGCATGTGCAGATGCTTAGATTTGTCTTCATTACGAAGTTAAGTTTATACTTATTTTATTTATTCACATTTATTTAGAAATAAAACAATTTTATGTATTTAATATAGAATTTTTCAAATAGCGAGTTCCAGTAAAATAGACTTTACTTTTAGTGGTTATTTTACCGGTCCTAATAAAACAGCACTAGGTATTTTGCCAGCAATATATTTAATTATTTTCAAACTATTAAAAGCTAAAATATTAAAATGGTTGTTGTCAAGCATCTGGGATTCTAAAAGGTAATTTGTTTAAAAGTAGTTTGTGGCATTAAGACTTTAACCAATCTATTTTAAATCTATTTCTTAAAATGGTAATATGACAAGATTTCATCTGGTTAGGTTGGATTGGGGTTATGTTACAATTTTATGTTTTAACAATTGAAGTGAAAAATGCATTTTTCCACTTTGAAAAAATTACTGATAGTCAATTGACTTCCATCATTTCCTTTTAATTTTTTAAACAATTTGTAAAAATTCAGATATTTGATAAAGTCATTTACGTTATTATATTTTTCATTTAGAAGACTTTTGGTACTGTTATCCTACAAAATATAGAAATAAACTAAATTTTGTGTCAATCTGTTGTATTCAAAGCATTATGTACATTAAAGTTGAATAAAAAATATATACGGACAGTTAAATTTAGCATGAAAATAGGCACTACCAATGTGTCTGCTTTTCATTTTAAAAAGAATTGAATTAATTGAATGATTATTTAGGTAAAATTTTTTCTCAGTCGAAATGTAAAGTAATCATAATGAGCATAGTTAAAATGCAAAATATTATTACACGTGTATTATTTATTAATACATTTTAAAACTATTTTTTCGGTCAATTTTGGCTCAAAATATATGTAAATGGTGCCACGGATAACGTAAAATCTGTATTTTAAAAAATAACTTACTCGATTTAAAAAATACAAAAATAGGGATTATTCCATTTTTAAGTAAAATTGTCGAAAAGAAGTAAAAGAAGATCGCCAATTATTTTTTTTAGTTTTTATCTTAAATTTTTTTTCGATTTTCGTACTTATTTTCTTCTAATTCACACCTTCAGTTTTTTTTTGGTCTTTTATTTTATAATTTATTAATTTCAACTTTATTTAACTCACATAATTTCTTTGATCTGTGGCTTGCAGTAGGTTTTTTATATTTTAGAAACGCTAAATAGCATATTCCTTTAATTTTTATAACATTTATTTGATGTACTTTGGCCTATAATTTTAAAAATTATATTAAAGTAATTAACAAAAATCTATTGTAAGATATCATTTTTTTTTTTACAACAGAAAACAATTTTAAGACAACCATTATGTAAGAGAATTATAATAATGAAGATTTTTTTTTATCAACAATTATTTTATGTTTTGTAAATTGAACTTTATAAAAACACTTTTGACATTCAAATGTCAAAACAAACATAACTGATAGGAAAAAGTTTTTGCAAGGCAAATTAATTTTTTTTTTTTTTAAATAACGAGCGTTGATTAATACCATAAACAAAATTTAGTAATTTCTGTGGTCTGCAAAGAGGGAAATAAGATTGGAAGGTGTGGGGAGTATATATCTTCTTCTGGCTGCTGGTTTAGGGCAGCTGATAGGTTTTTTCCAAACACACTTCTCTTTGTTTAATCTCGTAGATAGAATATAGAGAGGGGAAAAAGACAGGCAGACATATAGAGAGAGTCGAGTCATTTTTGACTTGAATTAAATTACGTTAATTAGCCACTATAAATGGATATTTTCAAACATAGTTTAATGCCAAATCTAAGGAATACTTTGTGATATGTTTTGTGCCGTTAACAAAATAGAAAAAAATGCCTTAGGCTGCCAAAAGTTGATTGCTCAGCTTTAGTATAATTATATATATCATATATATATTATATATATATATAGATATATATATAATCCAGATTGCATACCACAGATATCTATTATATATATAATACTATCAAATTATTTAGACGTCATAGTGTTAGGACGTCTAGTAATGTATGAGATCTTGGTACGAAAGAATAATGATTGCTATTGCGACCTATAAAATTTGCACATTTGTTTTCGGAGATGGATTTTAATGTCTTTGGATCCAAAAGAATCATTACTTTCTCAAGTATTGGTGTTTACTGACATCGCATGTTTCTAAGTCTAGTAAGACGTGAGTTGGTTGATTTATTTTTTTGGTTTTTATTTGATCCAAATACATGTGGTATGTTCAATACACTGGAACATGATCGCTTTCTGGTATTGATGTATTAACATACGCTTGTTCAGTAAAAATTTGTCATTCTTTTAGCATTATTGAAAAGATCTTATTTCTGTTAGTAAGAATTGGTCATGGTTGTTTTTTTTGGAGTTTTTTTTGGGGAATATGGATCTAGCTAATATATCCGCGATAATTTTATTTATTGCTTTCCCATAAGAACTTTCAAGAGGAGTATTATCTTAGGGCATTTTTAATAGAGCTTATAGAAATTACTGTTAACCCGGTTAGCTTTAGCTCTTTGCGTTTTTCTACCGATTCTTTTACCTAGCTTATGAGGTAATTATCAATTTTCTTACGGGGGTAATTGTGGAACGTTTAGTTCATTAAAGATGGCCAATAGGAATGTGGTAAGTTGGATCAGTGTATTTTTTCCGAATGTGCACTTCAGTTCTCTTTCGTAGTTAATGGACCATTTTCCCCCTTTGGAATAATTTTCTTGGTGTTGAAATGTTTTTTGTTTTTTTGTTTTCAAAATGCGCTTAGCGTTTTTTTCTTTTGTCGTCGCTTCCTCACGTTTTTTGCTGGTGAAATGACAAGGATTCTTCCGTTTAATAATTGTTCTTCGCAACTTCGGTCATCTGGCATTTCTTTTAGCCCGCTTCTTAACAAAGCATTGCTCTCTCTAAAGTGGCCCGTTACTCGCTGTCTTCTATTGGCTGTACGACGGTTTTTTCTTTATTTTGCAGCTCAAATTGATCTATGCACACTGTGTGCAATTTTAGTGAAGATGCAGTTTCACATCCGATTGTTTCCTTCAAGTTATTTTGGACGAGAAGATTATCTTCTCGAGGACCTTCCTTTATACATTAGCTTGGCAGTTGATACGAAATTTGCAATTTTCTTTCACAATTGGTGCATTGGGTTTGAACAAAACAAGGAAACTATATGTGGTATTCTTTCTGACACTAATTCTTCAATCGATTTATTGATTCTGATTGGGATTTACGTTTTGTCGATTAGGCCTCCATTTTAGTAGCGATGGTTTGCATTCTTTTGAAATGCTTGCAACAGTATTGTATACTGTACGTCATTTGTTACGGTTTGAGCTGGTTGATGACTCATTCACCTCTACCTTTTCGGGGTCATCATGGGGAATATTTATATAAATATCTACTTTGGTGATTTGTAAATTACGAGATAAAAAATTAAGGACAAAGTAGTATTTATATAAATATTCCCATGATGCGAAAGGTAGAGGTGATGAGGTCATCAACAGGCTAACGGTAACGAAATTGGACTGTCCACAGATATACAATACTGTTGCAAGCATCAAAAGAATGAATCAGCACTAAAATGGGATGCCTAGATCGACAAACACGTAAAATCCCAATCAGAGATCATTTATAAATCCGATTGAAGGGATTTAAAGTGTCAGGAAGAATAACAGTATAGTTTCCCTTTGTTGTCAACCCAATGCACAATTGGTGAAGAAAATGCAATTCGTATGCAACTGGCGCAACTTTAATGGTGATAATGGAAGGTACCCGAGGAAGAGTAATTTCTCGTCCAAAATACTTGAAGGGAACAATCGGAGTGAAACTGCTTCTTTCTAAAATTGCACACAGTGTGCATAGATCAATTTGGAGGCTGCAAGAGTAAAGAAAAACCGTGGCTACAGCATAGAAGACGCGAAGTAACGGGCCGACTAGAGTAGGGCATGGCTTCTTAAGAAGCGTTAAAGAAATCCAGATGACGAGAGTTGGCGAAGAGCAATTATTAAACGGAAGAACTTGTCATTTCACCCAAAAAACGTGAGGAAGCGACGAAAAAGAAAAGAAAAGCTAAGCGCGATTTTGAAAACAAAAACAAAAACATTTCAATTCACAAGAATATTCCAAGGGGGAAAATGAGGTCATAACGTACCGAAAGAGAAGCTTGGAAGTGCACATTCGGAAAAAATAACTGATCCACTTACCGACATTCCTATGGCCATCTTTAATGAACAAACCGTCACATACCGTAAGAAAATTTGATAATTCACTTCAGAAGCTAGGCTGAAAAAGATTTGTAGAAACAGCAAGAGCTAGTAGCTAACGGGGTTAACAGTATTCGTATAAGCTCTATAAAAGATGCTCCTAAGGTATTAATACTCCTTGAAAGCTCTTATGAAGCAATAAAATACATTATCGCGGGGGATTGGGGATAAGCTGATGGATCCATTTCCCGAAACAAAATGACTCAAAAAACTAGACAGTTCGACAATTTCCTTACTCAACGTAGAAGATAAGATTTTTTCGATGTCATTGCTAAGAAATGACAAGAGTTGTACTGAACAATGCGTATGTTAATACA